>CM062203.1:20195000-20672500 GCA_031216445.1 Lateolabrax maculatus | reverse complement strand
CTCCCAATGATTGAGACAAAATCAAAGACATACACACAACAGAGGGACACTTCATATGGAAACCGTCCGTCAAGTAAATTTGATTTCCCACTGCGTCATTTCTTACTTTTTATTTAGTGTTTTCAGCAACATGTCAGGCGGAGGTTTTTTGTAAGCGACTTGTTGCTGTGATTTCGAGTTCAGATGGAAATTAGGGACTCTCCAGATTGAGTTAGGGCAGCCAAAGTGTTGTCAGTGCCACAGCAGCTGGCAAATAAATCAGATGGGAGATACAACAAGTCAGTGGATATGCTCCCTGCCAGTCGGGCGACACGTTTTGTGACGTGAACAAAAACCAGTGAGAGCCATTAAGTGGATCATGTGTCAGAGATGGAAAAAAGGACGGGAGACGTAAGAGAGAAGGGAGTGATAGGGGGACGGTCGGGTTGAATTAGGAGGAGGAAAAAAATAGGGTGAGATAGGGATCTGGAAAGAGAAACAAAAGGGTTGAAATCGAGAAAATGGGAGAAAAAGGGAGTGAGAAATAAAGCGAGGTAGAACGACAGATGGAGGGATTGAGAGAGGGAGCTAGAAGGGAAAGAAAGTCAGAGAGGAAGAGAGATGAGACGATCCATCTTGGCACATTAGGGGGGGATCAGGCCTGCGCTCCATCATGGCTGTCAGATAGACGCACACCTCCTCTCTCCTCTCCTCCGTCCATGCATCCATCCATCCCTCCTTCGCTCCGCCACCCTGCATTTCACTGAAGAATCTCAACACTAAAAAGTCCTGTCAGGTCTATTTCCTTGTTATTGTCCAAAGCCTTCTTCCTACTCTCCCCTCATCTCCCTCTCCTGACTCTGATACCTCCCCCCCGCTCCCCGAGATTAAACGCAACCGTGTTGCGCCGCAGGGTGTGTGTGTGTGTGTGTGTGTGTGTGTGTGTGTGTGTGTGTGTTTGAGCTGTGAGGTCCAATGCAGGACATGTGGGAAGCGTGTAGGTGGGTGTGTGTGTGTGTTGCCCCAACATTAATCATCTTTAAGGTGCTGACAAGCTGGGTGTGCGACATCATATCACATCAACACCCCCCCACCCTTCTCCCCCCCTTTCCTCTCTCCTTCTCTTCTTCTCCTCCCCTGGATTTATCCGTCCGTTGTCCTCTCCCCATCACTCACTTCCCTCAGGGAGCGTTTGACAGAGAGAAGGAAACATAGAGGGGGAAAGGAAAGAAACCTAAGGGCTGAGGGTGACAACAAAAAAAGGGTTGAGATAGTGACAGCGAACAAGTTGCAAAAAAACCCGTGAAGAAGAGAACAGAAATGAATAGGGAGAAATAGAGAGAAAGAAAGATACAGAAGTCTTTTGATTTTGCAAAATTTTTTTAAGTCATAAGCATTGCAAATTACACATTTTGGGGGACTTTATTGACAGATGGATCTGACAACATATGTTTCACATAACTCACTCACTGTATGCTGACATAAAAACATGCAAGTCTGAGTTGGTGAACTGTTCGAGATCTGTTCGAATCAGTTTGAGACTTCTGTTTTTTTATTTTATTAATTTATCTTTTATGCTTTGATTTTACGTAATTTATTTATATATTTCACTAATACACTGTGTTTTATACTGTGTTAGGGTTTCGTTACCATATTCTGTTCAGTATTTTACATGTTTTTGCTGCTTTTGTGTTTTGTTGAGCTAAAGACAATTTCCCACTGTGGTGGACAGTAAAGTTGTATTCTATTATATTCTATCACATGCCTGGCTGTTGAACTTCCACCTGTTCCATCACATCAGAGCCTAAGTTAAATTTGAGTGTGTGTAGGATGTGTTTGCGGCTAACAGCTTGGTTTTGACACTCAGCTGAAGTCAAATCGAGTCAAATCAATTCCCAAAACACGCAACTCCTCCACTTTACTTTTTTTTGTCTTGTTTATTGTTGCTGTTCTGTTGTCACGGCCGAGCATTAACATTTCATTTTCATCATTTTAAAAAAAATAATACAAATAAAAGCCACAGCCATACAGAATATTCCACAATTCAAAAGAAAATAACTGCACATTGAAATGTGAAAAAAGTAAACTCACCCTGTGCAAAATAAGCATTTACTTTTTTAAAAAGTACATTTTTTGACATTACAAAAGAAGAAATAATCAAGTGCGGGGGGCGTATGTTTGTGTGCATGCCTGAGTGTGTGCGTCCATGTCCTCCAGGTGTGTGTTTGTCTGCGGAATAGAAAGAGCCCCATCAGCTGCAGACAGGGATTGGATCTCTCTTTGTTTGCTGTGGCGGATGGCGACGGCTTCAGCATGACTCAAATTATCTTGTCAAAGCAATAAAGGGGGGGGGGGGGGGGGGGGGCAGAGCAAGAGAGAAGGAGAAACAAGGAGAAGAGAACTATACTGGAGGGAGCGCGGCAGAGGAGACAATAAGGCAGAGAAGAAGAGATGGAAAAAAAGGAGAAAGTGACGGGGCAAGAGGAAAGGAAGAAAGAAAAAGAGAGGCGAACACTGAAATAATCAAATAGGAGAGGGGAGATAGAAGAAAGGAGGAGAGAGAAATGAAACAAATAAATGGATGGTAGGGAGCAGAAAATTAGAGATGGATGAGGCTGGAGAGAAAGAGCTCGAGAGGTGTGGAAAAAGAACAAAATAGAGGTAGAGAAAGAGAGGCAGAGAGAGAGAGAGAGAGAGAGTAATCGATTACCTATTTTTCAAAGTCACTTAACGTGTCCAGTGCTGTGGCTCTGTTAAGTAGCAGTTGAGGAGAATGGGAGCCCAGTATGCACACACACGCTCCACAGAAGGGAGGGGGGTTTAGGTGTGTGTGTGTGTGTGTGTGTGTGTGTGTGTGTAGGCGTGTTTGTTCCCCACTAGTTGTCTCTTGATGAGTTCTCTTGCAGGAAACTGTTCTGACAGACCAATATGTGAGCAAGGATACGTGTCCCCTGAGAGTGAGTGTGTGTGCATGTGTATGTATAGTTGTGTGTGTGTGTGTGTGTGTATGTTAGCGTAGCGTATATGTAACAGAGAGAAAGAGCCAGAAACGCCAAAGACAAGACGTACTGGGAGTCCCCCTACCTGGCCCTCTTGTTGCCGTGGTGACAAGCAGTCTAAACGGGATATCCTGGCTGAGGCGGAGCCTATTGTTCCCGGACTAAAAAAAGCCCATTTGATTGGCTGAATACAGGAAATCAGGAAGTGTCCTCCGACATTTAGCACGGCGACACTTTCAATAGCTGTTATTTTTAGCCACCCCAGACAGACTCAAAGGTAAACTTGAAAAAATAGGATGTATAGCCTACTACTACATTTCTACGCACACACAATCACAACACCAATGTGCACTTTCCGATATACACACGATCCACACACACACCTCTAGAAACACAATGAGTCACGTGCTAACACACACATACAGGTGGGCCCCACCCTGTGCCCTGCTGATCAAGGACAATGAAGTGAGGTAGTGTTGGCAGACTCAATCCAGCATTATCTCATCCATGGCCGACACTTCTTTAAATCTGCTTTGACCTGAGAGGACACAATGGAGACTGTACAGCACTCTAGCCCCCCTTTTTTTTGTGTGTGTGCGGGTGTGTGTAAAGCAGAATTACAATGCACATGCACTTAATGTGTGTGATTTTAGAGAGTAAAACCACGGCCCCAGCGTTGTCGGTGCTGAAAAGAATACACAATGCTGGAGTGTCCTTGCTGAATGGAAGGGCTGCCCAGTCAACTTTGTAGAATCAGAAAATACAAATACAGCTGGACACAATGGATTTGTCTTGAAAAAAATTGGACAAGGCCTTATACTGTATGTCTGTTACTGAGAGAAAACATTTATTCAATTTCTTATGTATTTTTAAGGTGAAATCTGATCATTAGTGATTCACATTCTGATGCCCGACACAATCTGGATACAAGAATGGTTTGGGTGCCTGGCTCCCCTGTACACATGCTGATGTTTGTCTTGCTTCCCATCTTGTCTCCAGGTAAAAAGAAGATGTCCCTGTATGACAGCCAGGCTCCCGTCTGTCCCATCTGCCAGGTGCTGCTCAGGCCCGGAGAGCTCCAGGAACACATGGACACGGAGATAGAGAGGCTAGCTTCAGTATGCCTCAGGTAGGCCCTGATCACACGTGTGTATGTTGCCTCTTTCACACACATACACTCACACACAGTCATTTCAAGTAAATTCAATCAGATTAAAGTTCAAATACAATCTGACTCCAAAGGTGTGTGTGTGTGTGTGTGTGTGTGTGTGTGTGTGTGTACACCGTGTGAATGTGTGTGTATTTAGGATTACATGTAATACATATAACTGGCTTTGCTTGTGGATAAGAGTTGCACGGCCTAAAAGTAGTGTCTGATACCAGTCCTAAATAGTAGAAAAAGGCTATTTCCAGTAATTTTGTCTTTTCAACCATTTTGTTTATTTTATGTTTTATCAGTCACTTTTTTATTTATATATATATATTTTTTTTACTTTTGACAGACGCTAGCTCTCTTTTCCCTGTTGTCCTTCTTGCTGCTAAGCTGAGCTAAACCCATCTCTGTATATCTTTATTGTACACACAGAGAAATCAATCTGATTTTAATGACTCTTCTCCAAACTATAAAACAGAAAAATAAGTACATTTTCCAAAATGTACATTGAAGTAATTCTTTAATACATCTCAATTCTGAATGTGAAAAAACTCAGATAAATTAATGTAAAATATGTGTCATCATTAGTTTGCTTGAGTTAATTTGACATTATCTGGACACTAATGTAGCAGGAAATGTAAACAAGATCTTTAAGACAAATGCTTTACTGGCTCATAGAGATGAACAGTTTTTTGGCACAGGTTGAAGGCTGAGCTTTAACTCAGCGTCTGTGTCAGGCTCACTGACTGGTATTCTGTCCGAGCAGATATTTTGGTGCCATAAATCTACATAAAAGGCAGAGGCATGCCGTCGACGTAACGCTAAGTGTTTCCTACTGGGATTAGGATTCAAACCTGTGACCTCAAGTTCACTGTCGCCCCCTTCTTCTCCTCATGGCAGTTGCACGAGCTGTTTTACGCGGAATAAATCAACTCCGAGCCCTTTTAACGATGGGACACAACCATTAGGATCCATATTTCACCTTGACCGCACGTCTGGCTGTGTGTACGTGTGTGTGTGTGTGTGTTTGTGTACATGCGAGTGTGGCCTGTGTGAGGCTGTGTTTGTGTCTGACCCGCTGTCCACCTCTGCGGCCCAGCTTTATGATAGTCCCCATTAACCTGGAGGAACAGGGCAACAGATAGCGTCACCCCACGTGGATATCATACTTCATTTACCCTCGCTTACACCTCCTCTAC
Source organism: Lateolabrax maculatus (assembly GCA_031216445.1). Taxonomy (NCBI): domain Eukaryota; kingdom Metazoa; phylum Chordata; class Actinopteri; order Acropomatiformes; family Lateolabracidae; genus Lateolabrax; species Lateolabrax maculatus. Next base: position 20,667,170 of record CM062203.1, on the reverse strand, counting down.
CCCTCTTCCCATCTGTCCATGTCCATATACTGCACCAGTCCTTCTTGTTCCTCCTCCCCTCTCCCGTTGTTTCCCCATCCTTCCGTCCTTCTCTTTATTCTCACATCTTCTGTCTTTTCTTTCCCTTGTCCTACGCCTTTATCCACCTTTACTCATGTCCTCTCTAGTCCTCCCTCCTCTCTTTTTCTCCTCTTCACAGCTATCCCAGGTTTCTCTGCTTTCTTCTTCTAACCCAGTCGGGTCATTTCTTCCTTTCCTGATCAGACTGAAGCAGTGATCTGGGATAAACCCACTGTCCTCAGTGTGAACGGGTCAACATGTGTGTTCCTTCCTGGTACCTTGAAGAGAGGAAAAGACGCATGTAGACACAGCAAGGCAGTTGGAGAGAAAGTTTATACAAGTAATGGAGAAAGATACAGATAAGCTTGCGGGCAGAATGATTCCTTACCTCAAAAAGTAATCAAAAGAATCATGAAAAATGGGGGAAGGGTGGTGATAAAGGAATAAAGATGAAGATGTAGATGGAATGAAAAGTTAGGAAGGAGGATGAAAGGAAAGGGGAAGAAGGGATCAAAATGAGTGTCAGCCAGATAAATGTTATTGCAAAATCAGCTGTCAATCATGGAGGTGGTTTAGTAATCTAAATGTTTTATCAAACAACTAAACATTCTCCATGACAACTGAGCACACTCCATCCCTTGATGAGGGCCAGGAGATGTGGCTGAAAGCTCCAGGGAGGAAATAAAGGATGTTGTGATAAAGAATGGAATAGAATAGAATACATGAGAGCTGAGTGAGGGTCATCCATCCATCAGTGTCTGATATGGTGAGGTGTGTGTGTGTGTTTCAATAATTAATAAAGGTCTGCTCTTCCCTCTGTGGGTCTGAGATAATGTGTAGGCCTGGGGACGCTCACTATCCACACACACTCACACACGCGCGGTTATTTAAGGAAATAGCGTCATCCCCGGTTGGGAGATGAGATAGTGGCAAACGTCACGGCTGGCTGATTCAGCTACTCACCATTAACCCACCCTACACCTACACACACCTCAAGGTAAAAAAGTGGACAAGAGAGGAGGCCGAAAAAGAAGGGTGCAAGGGATAAAATGTTGAGCAATGTTCCCTTAAAAAACGCGCAAAAACACAAGACGCCTCAGTGTGACTTTGTTTGAGTGCGCATGTCAGAGGGAGTGGAAGCAGGAGATAAAATAAAAGCAGAAAGTGTGTGTGTGTGTGTGCATGTGTGTTTGTGTGTCGTATAACAAAATCGGCTTCTTTCTATATCACACATGCACACACACACACATACACACTGTCTCTCCCTCTCCCCGGCTCTCTGCATGGTAGCAGCCATCATTGAAAGTGACAGTGGGAATTTGGTCCAATTTGTAGTAAATCTGCCTTTAATGATGACCAGCGCTTGCTGAATGAAAGAGCTGTGGGTATGGAAACGAGTGTGTGTATGTGTGTGTTTGAGTATGTTGGTATGTAAAATGTGCATGTCCCATATCTGCCTGGTCTCTTCTATAGATATCTGTTTTTCTGTTTCTGTTTTTTTACTATTTCTTCTTGTCTCGTTTTTGTTCTGTCCACGCTGTGTGTGTGTACGTGTGTGTGTGAAAGTGTGTGGGTGTGTGTGTGTGTGTGTGTGTGTGCGTGTGTGTGTTTGATTACAACTGCCAGGCTGTCCTCTCTTGTGACTGTGGGCTCCGTCACTAGTTCATGGGCCACAGCTTCTCATGTATGGACATGGAAATCACAAACACACACAGTTGAGCAAATGGAAATCTATCATGCCCTGTGCACGTCAGGTGGCTCGTGGGGGCAAAGTAATCTACATACCCCATCACCCCCCCGCCCCATACCCCTACTCCTCTGCTTCCTCCTCCTCCTCCTCCATAATCAATTCGCCTCCATGAGAGCGAGCGCCCACTTCTCCAGCAGACGACACGAAACGGCAAAAAGCAATCAGTGGCTTGAGGTTAGCACCATCCTCCTTTTTCCATCCATTCCAACCAAACTCCCTTTGAAAAAAGACTTATTCATCTTTCTCTCTCTCTCTTTCTGCCCTCCTTTGGTAGGGAGCGGAGGTGGGAGGGGCAGAGGCCCTCTGCTAGCTGTCAGTCAAACTCAGTTTGTCTCTACTTGTGCAGGATTGATGCAGATTTAACCCGGTTTGGGGAGGGAGGGCAGTTTCACTCAGTGGAAATGCTTCCGAATTACTGATCAGTCCAATTCAAACTGGTGCTACTGACATAAGAGACTGGTCCAGAGTGAGCACAGTAGCTGAGATATGTTTCAGAACTTCTTTCGGGTTACTTTCCCTTGATTCTTTTTTAATTATATTTTTCTTGTGGTTGTTATCATTTAAAAAGGATAGTTTGCACAGCTTTAGGTGGCTGGCAGTATGTCTCATTTATCAGTTGTTGGCATGTTTAGATGACATGTTGTGCATCCAGACATTTTTAACTTTCTTAATAGCTTACCAGCTGTTTCAAGATAGGAAATAGGAGTTTTTATTGAAAATTGTATCAATCCATCTCTTGCAAGTGCCCCAACTTAATGGAAGTGTAATACTAAATCACTGAAGTATCCCTTTAAACTTGGATAGAAGGAATTTAGCACATAGCAAGAAGAGTTGATTGAAGCTTGTACTACTGCTTTTATTTTGAAAAACTGTTTACCTACCTGTACAATTATACCACCTGTAATGTCACTGTGGACAGTAATTAAGTTTCACACTCAAGAGGTTGTTGTGGCGGCAAAACGTGGAAATGGTTAAATGACATGAGCATTATTTAGACAGACCCCAGTCAACTAAAACCATGGTCTACATACAAATGCAAGTCCATCTCTTCTGCTTGTTTCTCTTTTACTTTTATCGCAGGTGGAAAACAGAAAAAAAAAAAAGACAAATGCTGCATTTGACCCACCACCTGATACCTTGTAGCCACACTGTACGACTACTTCCTGTTCATGATCTGACAGGTTCTTGTCCCTCCTTCAGCTTTATCAAGTTCAGAGACTTGTCTGAAGCACTCACCTGTCTCCCCCATTCACACAAATGCCTCATTACTACAACACATTTAAAATTGCTTTGTCTCCCATCTTTCCTTCCTCCCTTCATTTCTTTTCCTCCTGCCTCTCTGTCTGTCTGTCTGCCTGTCTGTCTGTCTGTGTGTTTGTTTCGCTTTGCTGTGCTGCTCATTTCCACGCTCCTCTCCTCGCCTTGACATGGCAGGCAGCTGGAATTTCCAGGCCCATAACCCTCGCCATCAAATATTCATAGAACCGGGCAAACAGACGTGTGAAGCTGCGAGAGGAGGCGGTGGCGGCACACCAACTCTCCCATCACTCCCTCTCTTTCTTTCTCTCGTTTTCTGTCGTCTTTCATCTTCCCCTCGCCCGATCTCTCTCTTTATGTTGCCCGCTTTTCCTCCCTCACCACATCTCTCTCTCTCTCTCTCTCACCTCACATTTCATCTCCTTCCACCTCTTTTCTTTCCCCCCGCTTTTTTTTTTGTTGCTCCCTTTCATCTCTCCATCACCCCCTCTGTCACTGTGGCAATTTTCTCCCCATCGTGGCAGGCATGCAACTGCTGTCCTCTCTCGCTCTCTTTTCCTCTCTCTCCCCTCTCCCTCCTTCCCCTGTCGCTGTTTGACACCGTCAACAAGCAGGTAGAGGTGGCTGTTATTGTTGATGCCTCTGCAGAGGTTCCAGGTAATGAATAAAAGAGAGATAGAGGGAGAAGGAGAGAGAGATGACAGAGACAGAGATAGAAAAGAGGGGTGGGGGGGTTGTGTTGTCAGATTCCCCTGCATTACACAGCAGCTTGACTGTGTCACCCGTGTTTATTCTCTTTGTTGGTGGAGGTGAGGCCCGCTGTTCAGCCTTCACGCACACAAGACATGCACACACACAATGGCAAGACAATATACAGACGCAAACGCACATCCACAGGTACACACACAGCACAGAAACAGCGATGACTCGTTTCCACAGACACATTCACCACGCACAGAGATATTTAATACATTGAATACATATATACACAGACACACCTGCATACACTGATACACATGCACATCCTCACAACACTACCTACTCATCTCAGATCATACAGGAATCAATTACATCAGATGACAACTAATATCTGATTTAGTTTCCCAGGTTTTGGTTACATTGGGAAATGAAAGGACAAAGTACACAGTACTTCCATACTTCAATCCCTCTATCTCATCATGCATTCCTTCCTAACTCTGTGCAGATATGCATTATATTTCCATCTTATATTTTCCTTGTCTTGCTCTCATGCTTTGTGGGCACCACTTTGTAAATTCTTCTCTCAGATAAGTGACATATAAATAAGGCTTCTTATTCTTATTATCCACCCATCCATCCATTGAAAAAGGAAATCCCTTGTCTACCAAGGCATGCTGTCAGATTAGAGGTCGCGCTCAATTCAGTTTCAGGCACATTCCTTCCCATGGTTTGCTACTGTCTGTCTGTCAGTCTGTGTGTGTTTGTATGTGTGTGTGTGTGTGTGTGTGTGTGTGTCCGAGGGGGTCCGGAGTGTTAACAGGGTCTCAAAACAAACATGACAACCCTGTCTCGCTTTGTCAACGTCAAGCCTGTCGCAACGCTTCGAGAAGCTCAGATAAAATTTATCTCTGTGTTCGGGTCAAAGCCAGAGAGAGAGAGAGAGAAAGAGAGAGAGAGAGAGAAGGGGGGTAAGGAGGAGAGGGCCATAAAAAATGAAATGAAGGGACAACAGATCAATTGAAAATGAGGAGGGGGAGTAAATGAAAAGAATCAGACAGTAAAAGTGTCAGAAAAAGAGATCAGAAATAAAGTAACATGTGAATTGAATGTGTCTGTTTTATTGGAGGAATAGAGGCTAGTTAATATATTTGGACTTTCCATCATTCATCTGCAATATAACACACACACACACACACACACACACACACAGGCCCACCCACCTCCCTCCCTTCTACCCTATAATGTTTACAAGTCAGCCGATTGTCCTCCACATATTTCAGAGTCAAAGTGACCGCAGGCCGACTGCACTGACAAATCAAATCACTGCAAAATCAGTTATTTCCTGCTTTTTCCACTGCAACAATGTGTGCAAGTGTGTGTGTGTGTGTGTGTGCGCGCGTGTGTGTGTACATGTGTGTGATGAGAAAATACAGAGAATGATTGCCTCAGTAAAGATTATCCAGCTAATGTTCTCCTAATGTAATCCTCTCATTTGCAATAATATTTTCAATTATCATCAAATAGATACACAACGTAGAAAACTCACTAAATTCTATTTTGTCTTCTTTCTCTACCGCAGTAAGAACCCCTCACTCAAGGATGGAGTAGCCACTCCAGGAACCCCCAAGGTGAGATGAACCTCAGCTCCTTAGCATAAAAACGTGATATGATGTCTGCATTTGTAATATCACCTTTTCAAACTGCCAAAAAGAAGTGATCATTACCATAGTCATACATCAAAACATTTTTGATATAGTGCAAAGTAGACCTAGTTAGATTTAAAAACATATGCAGTATAGTTCTTTACTGTCCATGTATCAGAGCTGTTACTCTGACGCCTCTGTTCCACTCTGCTGCACTAAGGGGAAATCAGCTGTACTGTAGGCCTCTGTCTTATATCTTACACACACTCACACACACACACACACACACACACACACAGAAGTACCAGTCTCCCGTGGTCCAACAGGCACAAGGCAAGAGGCACTGTACTGTGATTGTTCCAATTAGAGAGACTGAGATGCAGACAGACAGAAAGGGAAGGAAAAGAAGAGAGGAAAAAGACAGATAACGTCAAATTGTAAGAAGACAAATTCATGATCCCATCATGTACGCATTCCCTTATAGTGTATGTATCCACTAACTCATCTGAACACATCACTAGCTGCCAGACCTAGACATTTTAAAAGAAAACACAACCTCTCTATATCTTTAACACAATTGCTAGATAGTAGATTTAAGGGGAAAAAACAGTCAGAGGACTTTGAATAAGCTGTAGGGGCTATAGGTGGACTAGATAGCTTGATTATATAATGGATTTCATCAAATACATGAAAAAGACGACAAAAAGCTACAATAGTCGAACATGGCTGAAAACATGCCACTGAATAGTATATAAAACTTAATTATTGGTAAGACCTGTGTCAAAGTTTCCCAAAAGTAGCCCTTAAGCACCCAGGTGCTTCATCGTTTCCATGTTTGTCTTCATTTCTAACTAAAGACCACGTGAAAGTCAGAAGCCGACCTGCAGGAAAAGTGCATCCTGACGTGCACATGAATGCAACATAAGAGCTCTAAAATAATTAGCAGGGGATCCATTTTCATTCCCACACACCTTTGGGTGCTGACCCGGGCTTAGAGCAGCACTCACAGCACCGTGGGTGGGCTTGTACTTGAGAAAGGCAGACAGAGCGGGAGTGAGCGCCGGCCTTCCCCTCCGGTCGTGACTGCGCATCTCCACGCTGTCGATTAGTATTCAGCGGCAGGCCGTGGAGAATGGAGAGGGCCAGTGTGAAGCACATGGGCCTGTTGTCGTCGTCTCCTCCCTGTAATGCACCCTCCGCCCCTGTTGGATGGAGATTAACCCCAACGCACCTCCTTACGGGGTGTTCGGCCCACTTTGTGTACTCCTTGCTAAGCTAAGGTGATTGGGTTAGACTAAAAAACATGTGATATCTGTAGGGCCACACACTCTTTGACATACACACACACCCTCATTGGATACTGCACCATCTCACAGGCATGTGAAAAGATTTAGACAGAAGATTTATTACTGATTTACATATACAAAACACAAAATTAAACATGATCAGATTTCTAGAATGCAAATTTAGAAAAACACACTTTTTCATAGTCTGTATTTGAATTTGGAGTTCAAATTTGAGGTGTAAATCCAGTTACTGCCCTGACTGTAGCTTTAAATACAACCTTTTTGCTGCTGATCTTCTGGCGTGTTGATTTAATTGGTTGGTTTAAAAGACCAAAATTTCAATGGAAGATCTTCATTTATAATCTCTTTGTAGAATACCGTTAAATGTCACATTCTAATGATAAAACTTAAGCATATTCCCAGAACGCCCCCAGGTAAATGATTTCTGACCTTTTTAAACCTGGGTAAAAGAGAAAAAAAAAGACCACACACACACACACACACACACACACTCACACACACTCACACAGAGGCATAAAAGCATCATGCATAATGTCCAATTTACTGTGGCAGCACTGGAGGTTGGTCATTTCTCACATATTATTATTAGATTACTGCTGTCGAGCACTTAAGCCTCTGCTCTGCCCCTTTCCACTTGATTAATAGGAGACGACTGTAAATACAAATATTTCATAGCTGCCTTGTAAAAAAAAAAAAAAAAAAAAAAAAGGAGCAGCACATGCACACATGAAAATATAAGCACACACACACAGCTAGAGCTCTGTCAGGACTAAGCCTTGTAAAAAAGTGATATTGCTCTTTTTTCTTCCATTGTTCTCTTCCTTTCACATCATTATCTGCTTGCTTCTTGTTCACTTGAGGAATTCCCTGGATTGTCTTTGTCAGAGAGTGGGTTAGAAGAGGATATCGTTTTATATGTGTGTGTCTATGAGAGAGATAGAGTGTGTGTGCGTGTGTGCGTGTGTGCAAAGTGTTGTGAGACAGATTTATGGACAGGCAGTGTCCCGTAATGTCAGACAGTTACGCTCCTCCTTTTCAGATGTTTACCCTTCCTCCTCCCTTCTTCCTCTCTTTTCAATCCCTCGTTCTTCCCTAACTCCTCTTAACGTCCCATAAACATTAACTCTAATCAGTGGAAGGGACTTTATAGACAAAGTCAGGCAGGTTACAGTCATCATCAATGACGTGTCGCTCTCAGCATCTGTGGCAATAACACTCTTGAAATTTTCCAAGGGTAAAAGATTCCCCATTCCTGTTTTTCTCTTTTCTGTTTAAGAGATCTGTTGTAATGCAGAAATCGACTTTAAAAAAATCCACTAGAAATTAAATTATTTTCCTTTTTTAAATGTGTATTCATTTGATATACACATCAAGTTCGAAAATGTTTTTGTTTCATTTTGTGGCAATTTTTGCTAATATTTTGCAATCTACAGTAGTTATAATTTCGCTTTAAATTAGCACTTGCACGTTAGCTGACATTTCAGCTGTTTTCACCTTCTACTCTTTAACTGCTTTCATTTCTTACTCCTCAAGTGACAATCCAACTGCTTTCAGTCGATACTCTTCAACTGCTTTCACCACTTAGACCTCCACTGACATTTTGACTGCATTCATCTCTTTCTCTTCAACTGCCACCTCTCCTTCCAATGCTTACACTTCGACTGACACTTTCATACAGGCATGAACTGGCACTAATTTCTTTCAGGATTTACACAGCACCAGCACTTTGACTGACATTTCAACTCCTTTCAGCGCTTACATTTCAACTGATAAACTGTCAAGCCAGGACAGGTTCTGCTGTAACCTTTGCTCCAGAGGTGATAATATAACAAGATCATCTGCATATAGAAAGTATATAGATTTATATCTCTCTCTCCCTCTCCCTAGTCAATGCTGTTGTCGGTGCACATCAAGCGTGAGGGAGAGTCTCCCGTGGTGTCGCCCCTGTCCTCTGACGACATCCACCACTCCGACAGATACCAGGTCAAGCTCACGGACCCGTACACACACACACACACACACACACACACACAGAAGGGTTGAACAGTCAGTCTAGATGGACACCATTCTTTTTCTGTTTGTCCCTTAGGTCACTTGTCGAGGGTAGTGTCCAGCTCACTTTATCTTTCATATTCCTTCTTTTTGCTCTCTTCTCAGCTCTGTATTACTGTGTATTACTTATAAGGGACAATAACCGATGAGGTATATGTTCAATAAGACCAAAAAAACTACAATCATCCATTACAATTTGGAAAATATACACTTTTTTTTGGACATATTAACTCTGTAGCAAATCATGAGACTTCCATAATGTATTGAATCAAATTGTGAATTTCCCTAATTATGACTGGTGTATAACAGTATAGCAGGGTTTTATCGTAGATTGTGTTTTTTCTGCCTTCTCAGCAGTTAAGTTGACCAACAGGCCAATCTCCTTAAATCTCAGATATCTTTAAAGACACCCTGACTGCTTTTATCTCTTAAATTCATCAAAGTTTGTTCGGGTAATTCTTCTGGCCATGATGTATCTCCGGGTTAAGTGGGTTTCCCCCCTTGCACCATAAAATAAGAACTATTAAGTCCATGCAGACGTTACATCCATACGTTCAGGATGACACAGCTCATAAAGACCTAAAAGCGATAAAGTAGATTTTCTCATTAAGTGAAACTGCTGAAATCACCTTATATTATACAAATGATTAAGTCAATGGTGACTCTTTTTACCACCCTGAAAATGAAGCATAATGGCAGACTTTGCCACCTTCTCTCTGCCTGTCTCAGTGCTCCTCTCCTCCTTACCTCTTCCCTTCCTCTAAAAACCTGACCTATCCGCGGCCATTCAGTGAGCGTATCATAATGATACGGTAGTAGAGGCGACGCAAGGCAAGTGGGTCTATAACTCAAGTGGTGGCGGGGAGGGGTGGGGAGAGAGGGAAGGAGTGAGGAGACGGATGGAGGGCTAGAACAGAGGGAGAAGGCCTGACCGCCTGTCGGCCCTCGCTGATGGACGATGGGCCGACGGTGAGAGGACTGAGCCCACTCACTGTCATCGTGTCAAAGAGAGGGCATCCATAACTGCGACCGGGGTTTGCTTTAGTCAGCATGTAGCTGAAGACATGCAGGCCTCTGGGTTTGAATCCCAGGAGACGTGAGGTGCACATTCTGCAAGAGACAGAAGGGGAAAGGACGAAGGAATCTGACCTCACTTAATTTATTTCTCAATGCTATACTTTTAATGATAAGACCACCATTCTTAATGATACCTGGAATTTGCCCCAGGCATCCTGAACTACCCAAGACCCCAAATGTTCCACTTTCACTTAGATAAATGTATAATTTAATTGTGGCCCCAGTTGCCAGTGGTGGAAAGTAACTGACTACATTCACTCAAATATTGTACTTGAATATAATTTTTACGTACTTTTATTGCACTCTATACACTGCTTTATACGTCTGCCATCCAACATTTCTGAGGGAAATGCTGTACTTTTTATTGCAATCAACTTTGCAGATTATACATAAAATAACATGATAAGTTTAGGAGATGTGACACCTCACAAAAAAAGGGCTGTGTAGTTAGGATCCTGTGTGGTATTCGATAGTCCAACACTTGGTAAAACACAATATTTCCCCCCAAAAAGCAAAGATTAGAGAAGAGCTCTAAATAGGATTACAAATCTGTGTAGCAAAAACTTCGTTTTTTTCTTCTTTTCTACCCCATTATTTTCATTTCACAACCCCCTGAGAATTGCTTTGTGGCTCTTTGAAGGGGGCCCAATCCGCAGTTGGGGAACATCTACACTTACACACACAAGAAACCGGCAGAGTAAAAAGAAAGTGGAAAATGTTCACAAAATCCAGGACATGATTTTATTGAGTAAAATCTTGTGTATTAGCCTACAGAAACTGCAGTAGTTAGAGTAGCAGTCCAATAGTTGTGCATCTAGCCCGTTAATTAAAAGGGGCCACCGTGTAATGAGACCCGTTGCCTCCCCCTAGCGGCCGACATCCGGAACAACGTGTGACGTATCCCCACTTCCGTCCCCGGCGCGTCACATGACCAAAACAAGCCAACATGGCGTCGGACATGAGCAGTATTTACCGATACGGGCGCCACTTTCAATCCTTTTCCATCCGTATTAAATTGTAGACACAGGCGTCGGTTCGCGCCGATGTACGGTGTCTGGAGACAGAGCCGGGCAGTCTGCAGCAGCGAGTTGTCGCGGCTGCAGAATGAGTTGTGAGTGAGCCCTGACAGTCATGGAGGAGGTGGAAAACAATAGAGAAGTAGGTTTGTTTACAGTGCCCCAGTCTCAGACAAGCCCTCAGCATCCAAAGCAATCTCACTCTGAGAAGTTGTGTTTGCGCTTGTAAACATATTATAATGTTTGTTTATCATCTAATGTATATTTCCTCCCTCTTCTTTCCCCTCTGCTTGCAGACATTTTTACGAGTTCGGGCAAACAGGCAGACAAGATTGAATGGTATGTACACATAACGTTTCATCCCCTGAGTGGTGCTTAATATAGCCTATTAATATACATGATATGGCTCCAACGAATTTATTTAGTTTAAATGGAGTTATTAAAAGTTTAAGACTGTGCTCAAAGCTTGTGTTCGGTCATGGAGGTCCTGGAAAAATATCCCGGAGTGGCAGACAACTTTATAGAGGAGAGAATGAATCGGGAAATGAATAAAAACTTGAAATATTATATCAAGTAAGTTTCAAGAAGTTAAATATAAAATGAATATGAAAATATATAAAAAGTGAAATGAAATCACCACAAGTGACTGAGAAACATTACAGTATCAGTGACGTCGAGGCACCTGTGGCTCCTGCACAGGTTTTTGTCTTCATCAGTCTGAAGAAGAGCAGGCAACTAGTCATGTGTGCTGATAACAGATATGTTTCACTGGTAGATTCTTGCTTATTTGTGATCCATCACCTGAGATATATGTTTATATATTAATGTATATATATGTTTTTATATGTCAAAAGCATCTTAACCCGTGCACTCTTAGTAGCCCCCAGATGTTTAACACTTAACCGCTGTTCTGAAGGAATTTTCAGATTCCTCAAAGAGTCTTCTGGATAAAAATGATTCCATCTGTTGTACAGACAAAAATGATTTTTAATCCCTTTTCCAAGTTGCATCTGTATTTCCTAATCCAAGCAGCTCCATGCTCTTTTTGTAAAACACAAGCAAAATGAGAATGTGCTGTTGTGCATGAAAAAAAGAAACTAACATATACCAAAACAACTTTAGTGAAACTTCTCATTTTGTTTCAAATTGTACAAATTGAGCACGGACATTTGCCATTTCCTGCCACCGTCTTTGTTTGGATCAGGAAACAGAGGCTCGGTTTGGGAAGCTGGCTAAAAATGTTCTGTTATTCTGCAGCGGACCGAATATTTTTTAGTAAATGATTCTGGAAATACAGTAAGAACAGCAGTACGTGTTGTAAAACTACCTCCAGGGGTTTCTTTCTGGGTATTTAATTTTTGGAAAATTGGATTCTTATCTCTTTGACTTGAATGTAAACTACCATTAGGCACAAACTGGAGCTAAGCTCTGAGATAAGGCTTCTGGGCTCCCAGCTAGTTTTTCTAATCAGCAGAATACCGTTCAGGTTGAACAGAGATCAATATATTTGGACCTGTAACAGCTGACTCTTACCACACTGCTTGTTGTCTCTATCGCAGGAAATGTAGTGACGGTGTGCCGATAAATCAGCTGCCTTCAGTCAGACTTAGTGGAAACTGCGCCCTCCATTACTTTCTTTCTGCCCTCGTGTGGAACCAGGAATCATTCTCATTTGGGGCATAACGGCTGAGGGGGGGCAGAGATCCCTGCCGGACCTAATTAGCGGCCCTTTCCCTTCTCTATTTAACAACGCTCCCCTCGATTAGCGTCAGGGGAGAGTTGGCGAGGAGGGAGGAGGCCGTTTCTCTCTTTAACCCACCCAGCCTCACTCCCTCCATCCTCTTCCCCTGCAGTTATGGCGTATTGCCTTATGTCCTCCTCCTCCCTCCATCCCTCGCCGCGGTCCCCCTTGGCCTCCCCTGCTTTCCCAGCCAGCTAAAAATTAATGTCCCCGTGCGCCATTTGCAGTTAAGAAAAAACGACAGAGACTCTGGGCGCGATGACGGCTGTTCTGCTCTGTTAAATTTCTAATTAAATGTGTGTGTGGGGCGTGGGGGGAAGCGGTGACAGGAGGGCAAGGGAGGAAACGGAGGAGAAAACAGAGGGAGAGGGAAAGCGTTGATGTAGAAGTGTAGGCAAGGGGATTGAGATTGAGATTGTCGCGTCCGGCTCTTGCCCCTTCACTCTTTACGCGTTTCAGAAGGGGCCAAGTTTAGCCAGCTCAGCCTTCTCTCATGTGCTTCTAGGTTTGTAAAATATTGAGAATAAAGGGCAGGCCTATGGGGCGGGGCTGTAATACACTGCACATGATCCAATCAAGGACTATTCATCTGACATAAATGTCCCTCAGCTCTTTTTCAGATTCTTTCCTGTGCCTTGCGACCAGTGATATTATCGTCCAAGGAAACACGCCTGAAAACTAAACTGACTGTCCTGTCCGTCTCTTTTGTCTTTCTCCCCTTTCCAGCCCGTATAGGCAAGATGAAGAGGAGGAAGCCTGAGGAGGGGGGCCAGGTATGTCCGCTGTGCAGCGCCCCATTGGCTGGGAGCGAGGAGGAGATGAGTAGACATGTGGAACAATGCCTGATCCAGGTAGTACACTCCTGGCCCCGAAAAAACCAGTCGGACAGCCTGTCAACCCTTCTTCTTCCTGTAGACGCTGACCAGTCACCTCTTTACTTCCTGTAGACGCTGTCCAGACCCCCACGAGTAGCCACTGTTCTCCCTCTAGACATCACTTCTTAACTTCCTTTTGGTGGCGGTGCTGCACTCACATCGTATGGGACTAACTGTTTGAAAGGCCATTAAAAAAAAAAAACACAGACAGTGGAGTATTCACATGTTAAATTTTGCCACTGCAAAGCTGACATGAGCATTATTTTAAAGTAGAAGGCTCATATCTGCAGTTCATCCCATATGACATGGTTGCATTTTACTCATTGGCATGAAGCTCCTGTATAAGTGTAACAGTTACACCTTTAGTATCCGTAGATGGTGGTGGTGGTGGGGGGGGGGGGGGCAATTTGGCCTTGCTTGCTTGCTGTAGATGTAGCCCAAACAGAGAGAGATTTCCAGTCCAGTGACAGCCCTTCCTGTCAAGTCGGTCACAAGCCCTTCTTTCCTGTAGATACTAAACAGTCACCTTCTTTGCTAGAGTAGATAACAAATCATCACTCCTCCCGTATCTCACCTCACTGACTGCCGTCCATCACACCATCTACAGAGACACTAATACCTCTTTTCCCACTAGCGCGCTTTAGGCATTCCTGTGCTGTACCATGCCAATGCGAGCTGTGTTTACATTGCATATCCTGCGCCGACCCGCATCTCTACTGAGATGTTTCAGTCCTGCTCGCAAAGCAGCGCCAAAGCTCCTGTCTTCTTCTTGTAAAATCGTGATCAAAAGGATAGAAGATTCTCCATTTTCTGAGCTCCTCTTTGACATTTCTCTAAACTAGAGTTAGACATTTTGGGGGAACGTGTCGCTTCTTGCTGCAGCTTCACGGGGAAAGATGAGGAAAAAACAAATGTCCAGACGGTTTCCTTCTAAAGCAGTTGCTGCAAGTGAAGTTAGCCCCAAAGAAACATACTTTTGGCCTAATGAAACATTGGACATTTGGAAATTTTTCAGCATTTAGCTTTTCTGTCAAAATGAATACATGTAATACAGGGGGAATAGACTTCATCATAGCAACAACAAGCAAAGCAAAGCTGTTGAGAAAATGGAGCCTACAAACAGTTCGAAACATATTTGGTTTACAAACAACACGGTATAACTCTCTCCCGTTTGTGCCATATCGATTTGTCAACAGTACGGGCACCTAACACAGCTGGTCATGGTATGGTGCAGATAAAGCGTGCTGTGGAGATCTAGCTTCTGTCTTCCACCACACCACTATTTAAGACAGTGAAATCATGAACTTGTGCCCCAGTTTAAAAGTCTTTGCTCTGATTAACATGTGTCCCCTTGTTTGTTTGTGTGTCAGCGTGAGGGTGCGTTAGGCGATGACGATTCTGCAGACATGGACGGAGAGAATGGGCGGGGCTTTGAGGAGTACGAGTGGGCGGGGCAGAAGAGGATCAGAGCAACGGCGTTGCTGGAGGGAGGCTTCAGAGGTAAAAACACACACACAAACACAAACACACACGCCTCATCTCATACGACGCTATGCTGGTTTTATTTCAAATCCGTTTCTGTTCAGAGGCAGGTTGTGTCTCCTGTTTTTCCGCCATGTTGTCAGTGCCTGTGTGTGTGTGTGTGTGTGCGTGCGTGTGCGTGTGTGTGTGTGTGATGATGTAGGAGTGCAGTAGTCTGCGTGTTCGATGACCATCTGACCCGTCACGGCTCCACGGTCGTGTCCAGTCAGAGTAAGCCGTCTGTGGGTGGGGTCAGCCCAGATCCCCATTTGTTCTCTCCTTCCTTTTTCTATCTGTCTCCTCCTTTGTTTCTCTGCTCATCCATCATCCCCGCTGTTCCTGTCCAGCGTGAGCAGTGTTAGTTCTGGGAGACCAGTGCTGAATGTTGACCAGGGAGCTGTAATGGTGCCAGTGGTCCGGTGGCAGCGTAGGCTGGCCCGGGGTCAGGCCGGCTCAGCTCGGCCCGGCCCCGCACAACCCTCTTAGCAAGGGGGAAGGAAAACACATTTAGCTGGGCAATTGACCCCGCTGGTCACCACTCTGTGTGTGTGTGTGTGCGTGTGTGCGTGTGCGTGCGTGTGTGTGCGTGTGTGTGTGTGTGTGTGTGCATGCCCAGAAATGCAATTATAGAACTGGATAGGAGGGCTGGTCACTGGGGAGCATGGCTGCTCTGTGACTCAACACACCTGCAGCGCCCCCACTTAGCTCTCTATCACCGTCTCTTTTTGGTCTCAGATTCTGAGAACTTATTGTTATTGTTATACATATTGTTATTATATCATTATTATGTTTCTTGTGGGCAGAGCTGACTTAGATTTTCCCAAGAAGGGATGTCTGGATAAATATCACAGTGACAATTTAATATAATGTTTTTTCCATCACACCCACTGAATAAGAAATGTTAAATTAATTAAATTGATTATTATCCAATAATTATCTGTATCCGCTGCTTCTAGTATTAGTTAGACGCCTCCTCCGTTTAGTTTTTGTGATATCAGATGTGATATCTTTGATTAAGGCCTGGCTTCATTGTTTAGTCTATCAGGTATAAAAGGGCCTTAAAACAAAACACACATTGTATTTTTGCTGACCTAATTGTTGGAATACATGCAGTCTGATGATCCACAAAGGCCTCCCGCTGTGGCCTCAGTCGTGTTTGTGTGTAAAACTCGGAGAGAAAGACAGAGGCCAGCCACCACGATGTGCACAGGTGGAGGCAAAGAGTTGTTGTCATCTCTAAGAGGCTCTTTCAAACTCTCTTTGCTCTGCCTGTGCTTTCATCTGTCCCCCTTCCTGCTCGCCTCTTTCTCTCCCTGTTCGATCAGTTGTTAAACACACACATGCTGAGCCCGCCCCCCCCCCATGCCAGGGAGAGAGAGAGGAGACAAGACAGATCAATGTTGAAATCTCAACTAAACCGCGCCAGAGAGCAGCTCGTGGGGGTGGGAGGTGGCTTCCCCACCCGTCCATCCATCTCCACAGGCGCTCCTTCCATCCACCCGTCTCTCTTTCACGTCGTTAAACGAGCAGACACAGGACCCTTCTGCCGCGCTCTAATAGGGCACCTTGTGATGTGACACAGATAACTGAGGTGGCCCGGGGAGAGCGACTTGAAACGCACGCACGCACGCACGCACGCACACACACACACACACACTCCGCAGAAGGCTCAGAAGGTGGATTTTGTCTTGAAAGCTCCTCAGTGGTTCTAACACTCGCTGCTGAATCCAGCAGGCTCTCGAGAGGCGGCGTGCCGGCCAGACGGATATAGAGATGTTGCAGGGGGGCCTCCTCAGCTGGCGGGATGAAGAGAGGGCCTATCCCTCTGTGAAGTGCCACCATCCTTCCCTCCCTTTGAGAGCGCGAGGAAGAAAGGCAGAGGGAAACGGGGCCCTTTCAAGGGGGGAGCAGAGGGAGGGAGGGAGGCAGGCAGGGACGGAGAAAAAAAAATCGAACAAGCTCAGTTTATGATTCAACTCTGTGTGAAGGGAGACTTCCCTGTGTCTCGCACCGGCTTAGCCAGGTTGAAAGGACCCACAGCACAGACAGAGCTTTCTTTATCTGTCTAGTGGTCTGTCTGTCTGTCTAAATCTCTGTTTTATGAGCTGGACAGCAACTAGATTTTACTTCACAACTCTTCAGGATACATTAAAAAGTCTATATTTAAAGTCTTATACAACTAGGTTTTCATTATATTTCATTATAATAGAGCTGTTTGATACTAGTTTTTTTTTATACTAATGCCATTATGAGACCTGAATTTTGGTACCAATACCAAAACTATACTTTCTGTGATAGCTTGGTTTGCACAAAACCGTTATTTTAACAGTAGCCTCAAATGTTAAAGGTTGTCTTAAAAACAAGCAGCACCACAAAAACATAAAATAGTCTAAATTTGGCTAAATCTATATTTAAATCAGGAAATGTCCAATCAGAAAATTAACAAACAACCAGACATTCTGAGACATCTGTCTGTGACATCTTAATTGATTTTAATCTGTTGATTATTGTTTGAGTAATTATCTACTATATTTTTTTTGTCCAACTAACACCAAAATATATAATGTGATATAAAACAGCAGCCAAAAAGCAAAAAACTCTCACATTGGTCTGCCATTCCTGTATAATTTGTGACTTAAGCAATTTATCAATTATCAGAATCTCAGCCATTGACTTTGTGAGCACAGTGTTATTACCCTTTGATCACTAAGCTTTAAATAATAGCATCACTAAACAGTAACTGAACAATCAGTTTCTAATGTGTCATTATTTCCAGGTTTTTTGTTTGATTATGTAAACGTAATGGGTACTTTACAGCTTCTTCAAACATCAGCCAGTCACAACTGTGGATTTATGTGTCTAGATTCCTATTCATTATTGATTGGGGAAAAAGAAAAGGTTAAAGACGGCAGCGTCCCTTCACTCAATCATGCGATGGCTTACACGATTCAGACCATGAGCCAAAATTTCAACGTAACACACTGTGAGAAACATCCCTACACGTGTAGTCCACAGTCCTGCTCTTAGGGTTTTAAAGCTCTTCTCAGCATTTCTGAAAGAATTCACTATATTTAAATATAACACATTTGATCTAGCTCAGTTTTTTTCCTCCTATATCATGTTCCTATGTGTTTCTCCAGTGTTTACACTTGCTTCTTCGGATTATTTTATGGTGACATCATTACTTGGAGCAAAATAGTTGATCTGTCCGTTTAGCCGCAGACAGATGGAGAGGCAGACAAGGAGGCAGACGGACAGATCCTGAGGTTTGATATCAGGCCATCCTGAGAGATGGAGAGGAGGAGAAGAGGGGGATTATTGCAGGTTGAGATGGCCCAGAGGGATTGAGAAGGGGAGAAATCTGGGCTTTGTAAATGGACTTCAAAGATGGCCGTCTCATGTCTTTGTGCCTGTGTCCCTTCTCTCCGTCTCTCCCCCCTCTGACCTGTAAATGGCAGAAAGATAGCGTGATGACCTTTGACACCCCTCCTCTCTGCTTCTTAGAGGGTCCTGATAATTGCTATGGTAACAGGATGTCGCCATGGTTGGTCAGTTGGTTGATCCGGGCTGCCAGTCCGTGCGATGAGTCCTTTGATCCGTCTGCCTCTTCAGATCGGTACTTGTAGTGTTGGCCGTGGCGACTCACATGTAGATTGTGCTTCTCCTGCGTCGCTGCCATGAAGCATGTAACGCAGAGGATAAAATGTGTAGTTAGCATGTTAACAGTCAACGATATTCAGGAGATGGTTGCGATAATGAGACCGACCAGGGTGGTCCTGTAGGAGTCTGTGTATTGATCATGCCTATCTAGCAGAGAAGAGGGGAAGCAGTTCATCGTGCAGGAGCGGAGAAAAAAAATAGAGCAATAAAGGTAAAGAAGCAAACTGTCAAGAAAACGGAGGGAAGGGAAGAGGATAGGTCAGAGAAATATAAAAGAATAAAGGTAAGAATGGAGTGAAGACACAAAAAAGGAGGGAAAAGAAGGCAAGGAAAGGAACAGGGGAGGGGGCGTCGGTGCATAATGTGAGTGAAAGGCAGTTAGAGTGGGGCTGACCTTTCCCTGGCCAGATTAGATTGGCCTGCCAAGACTGCTTAGAGGGACAGATAGAAGCAGTGGGAACACACACGCACACACACACCCAGAGCAAACAGGCCACATATATACTCACAGTTAACACACCTAAGACTTGTACCGTACAAATTAGGCCTTTTTAAGTAGACATGCATGTGTATCAATAAGAGAATACAGCGTCATGTCCATCTTTAAGCAGATCATGTATAATGTCTGAGACCTCCTGCTATTTTGCATTTGTACTAAACCGTATTTTAGACAACCACTACCATGGGCACTATCAAATCCGTCGAGGCCACATCACATGTCCACGTTTCACTTCCTGAAACCAGTAGTTGTGGCCAACTAGCCACAAGATCAATAGTTTGATAAGTTAATTCGATTTACGCCCCAACCACCGCTGCCGCCACCGCTACGACACACTAAAGCACTCTTGCACACACAAGTGCATTAGTGGTTTGGAGTCAAAGCTCTCTGTTTTGACTCTCGTCTTATTGGTCACTCATCCACCGCTGATGGATGAGAAGCACGGCAGCATTCGAAGCTTCGTAGCTACCTTCCCTTCCCTGGCTTGGCTGGGGCTGGCCCTGGGGCATTGTGGGTAGGACGGCTCAATCTTCTGTCACAGAAAGAGAAGGCAGAAAGACGGGTGAGAACCATTTGTCCATACCCAGGATAAATATGGACTCAAACTCAAAGTGTGACTCACTTGTACAATGTCTTTGATGGTAAATGGGTTTTGGGACCTGAAACACTGAGCTTTCCCCTAAATCAAGGCGCTCTAAGAAGCAAGGAGGAGAAGCCCAAACGTTTCACCACATCAGCACTCTGACTGTATAATGTAACATGGTCCGTTCGCCTTCTGCCATGCCATGAAAAACTATAGCCTCAGTAGCCGAGCAGAGCCTGCAGGCTTTACGCTGCGTGGCCATTGTTCCCATATGTTCCCCTCTGCCGCCGAGACCAAATAAAAGTTAAAAGGTCCCTTTTATTTGATCACTAAAAACCATGGGCCTGCTGTAAAATGGCTTAGCATTGGTGGCGCGTTTTATCACAGTGGCTTTCAGTCGTTTCCACGCTCACACACTCTCCCGATCCCTCCTCCAGTTTTTATTTTGCTCCACAGCAAGAGTGAAACGAATTACAGAGTTGGGCGGGAGGAGAAGCAGTGGCGGGCGCTTAAATCCCAGAAGATCCTCGGAGACGAGGCCCCAGCGGCTGATTTGCACTCTTGACAAAGACGCCACAGTTCTGTGAGACACTGTAGTGCAGACCAACTGTAACAGGAAGTCAAGTATCGAGACTCAAACACACATACTGGGACGGGGGGTTAAATAAGATGGCTGTCAGCTCTGTCTAACACACACACACACACACACTTGTCAAATACACACTGAGCACACTAGTCCAGCTGAGCGCTTGTAGAAATTGGGATAGGTGTAAATAAGATGGCTGTCAGGCCTGTCACTGGTAGAGACACACAGACACCTTCAGAGTCACATCTTAAGTGAAGCACACACACAACACACAAAGACACACACACACACCTCTACCTACCTACCTTCAAGTGCTTGAATAGGCAGGGCTGTAAGTGACATACATACTCGAAAACTCCTGCACACACACACACCCTACCTTTGCGGGGTAGATAGACATGGTGTAAGTGACAGGTAGAAAGACTCACACACACTTTGCGTGCAGAGACACACACACACACACACACACACACACACACTCTCACGCGCCTTCAAGAGGTTGGAGAGACGGGACCTAAGTGACAGAGGGACAGACAGTCTCAAACAAACACTGAAGTGACGGACACACACACACTGCCGGCTCTGTGGCTAAGTGGAGCTGAAGGGAGCAGTCAGGCAGCGGTAAGGGTTTGTCTGAGCGTTCATCACTGGGTTTATAGAAGTGCCAGTCACACACACACACACACACACACTCCCACCCTCCCTCTCTCTCTCGAAGATTGATGGGTGAGGCGTCAGTCTCCATCAGTTCACCCCATGTCTAAATGCTGTCTCTCTCTTCCCATTCTGCTCTGATGAAATATTTCTCTCGTCCACCTCCGTCTGCAAATCCTTAATTGGTCAGGAAAAAGTAAAGTTTAAAAAGAGCTGAATTTAAGTTGGCCTCAAAAAACAAAAAAGTTAATAGTGGTCTTAAAAGGTCCTGTCATGTAAGGTTATATTTATGGTTTAATTTCTTTATTCAGCAACTTTTTTTTTAACTTATTTTCCTGCATATTTGAAATTAGAGTGTGCTACTTCTGAAATCAAAGGTGCCGTGTGCTCAATGGGTCTTCCCATTTATTTTCACAGGAACAGGCTTCGCCACGTGTAGCATCAAGGAAAGCGCGGCGGACAGCGACGCCGACCTAGACGTGGACGGAGACGACACCCTGGAATACGGCAAGGCCCAGTACACTGAGGCCGACATCATCCCCTGCTCCGGAGCTGGAGAGGACCAGGGGGAGGCCAGGGAGCGGGAGGCGCTACGGGGAGCCGTGCTCAAGTATGAAGCTTTTAACTACCCCACAGTTCAACTAGCCGAATGCTGGCTTAACTAAAGTGCTGTTAGCCAAATGGAATGCACCCTCAAGGCTCCTTTTGATACCAAGATTTGTGTCTCTGTGTTGCAGCGGTGGGATGCCTTCTAACAGAATAACGCCTGAATTCTCCAAATGGGCCAGCGACGGTAAATAGCTCTTTTTAATTTTCCTCCTTGCTTACTCTCATTTCGAGAGATGGCGTTATTTAATTTTGCGTTATTTATGATTCAAACACCTAATTTACATTGGCTGTCGTTTACAGAGATGCCTTCTACGAGCAACGGGGAAAGCAGCAAGACAGACCCCAGCACTCCTTCATCCTCCTCCTCTTCCTCCTGTGCCCCGCGCACCTGTAAAAACAGTGAGATCGAAAAGTAGGTTACACACATATATATGCACATACGCTCACACATGTCATGATCTAGTTGTAAAAGGTGAGACAGAAAATGACTCTGTCACGTTTCCCACTGCAGTATCAGACAGATCACACACACACACACTTTCTGATGAGTTTTCTTACTTGTGGGAGAGTCGACTTGTAGAGGGTCATAAATGATGCATTTTGTGTGTGTGGGGGAGGGAGGGTCTCTCATGGCATTGATTTTTTTCTGCAGTCGTGTTCTCTCAGAGCACAGAACTGCCTTAGAATCATTAATGGGGACATAGACACGAGCAGATACCAGGCACGCAGTAGTTTCAAGGCAGCAGTGTGAGAACACATGCAAACGTTTGTTCACACCGGTGTGTGTACACACACACTTTCAACAACATTGCTCACACACCTAGATGTTCAAACAACAGTTGTAATGTAATGCCAAAAACATGGCTCTAATTAGCACTTCATGTTTACCAGTAAAGCAGGAAATAAAGCCCTAGCAGGAATACTCCATAAATGATGTCATATTGACCTGTATGTGTGCCTGCAGCTGGAGTTGGACAGTACAAGAAAAAGTCCCCTCACTTATCTGTGTTTCAAACACATACACACACACACTCGTAGGCAGACACACTGCCCCATCCATTAGAACGCCCTGTGTGTGAAAGGCCAGAGCTCTGTAATTCCCTCATTTCCATCTCCTCATCCATATTCTGCCACAAGTAAACAATCTCGCACTCACACACACACACTGTCCCCTGCATTGGTAATAGAGGTCAGCTCATCGCGTGAGAGAAAACGTCGGGTGGGCAAGCGAGGAAAGAGAAAGAGGGATTTGGCTGATTGCTTGCTTCTGCATGTTTGGCATACTTTGCTGTCCTTTTGCCCCATGTGATTACACGCACACAAACACACACAGACACACACACACACACACACACTCACTGAGCTGGGGTCAGCCCGCTTGTTGCCTTCCATCCCAGCTCTGATTCCTTAAAGCGATTTCCTCTGACCACCTGAAGTGCCTTTTAAGAACACCCCCTAGACATCACCACTCGCATCTCGTGTTTTTAACCTTTCCCTCTTCAGTCATTTCCTCAAGCGGAATTTTAAGGTCAAGGCTAAATGGGCTAGCAGAGCGGTAAACTACTGACACAATTTGACTGATGGAGGTCTAAAATGCTTATTTAGTCAGAAACATACAAGTTACTTGTTATAAAAATCACTAACTTGTATGCTTCTGACTGCATGCATGCTTGTAGCTTTCCATAAGTATTATACATGTTCGCTGTCACCTCTGGGGAGACACGCGATAAATGCATCATTTAAATGAATCAATCGGCACTCTAAGTAGTGCTTGTGTGTATTCCCCATATTAAATATCAGCAAAGGGGATAACTGGTGAATAAGCAGAGCAGCTTGAAGTGTATTGATCAAAAACAGTACTGCAAAGCAAGAGCTCTCTGTGTGTGTGTGCGTGTGTGTGTGTGTGGTGGGGGGGGGGTGCATTCGATAAAGTTGTTGTCTGTGGTGCAGTCGTCCTTGTTTTACCTTGCGCTCGTGTCTGCGAGAAAGAGACGTGGGCAGGTCAGTTTGTTTGAGTAGAGAGGATGGATAGATGGAAATAAAGAACAAAATTCGCGTTGATGTTGAAAGTAGGGATGCACCAATCCATTCCACCGGTTCAGTATCGGCGCCGATGCTGACTTTATTAAGCAGATCAGGTATTGGCCAGACATGGCAGATCCACTTATAATTCATTACAAAATTTCAGTGTTTCTGCCATCAGCCACATTCAAAAAAACAACTAACTGCATTAGAAAGAGGACTTTGAGATTTAATTTAGTGGGAATCATCTCTCTCACCCAGAGCTCAGTGCCAAGACGTACATGAAATTCTAAGAACTTCTGAAGCAAATGTGATGTTATGACTTTGTTATGGCCAAAATGTTGGTGTGTGTGTGTTGCTACATGATGTTCTATCTGAGGTCTTAGTGGCCACCTGGAGCAGAACATGCCTTAATCTAAGTATCCATTTAGAGGGAGCCTACTAGATGCTGAATGATTGCAGTGGAATAAGCAGTCAGCTGGCTTGCTGGAACAATTCCCTGCCTCACTCTTCTCCCCTCGCTATAAATGCACGTATTTGTGGAGCTTCTGTGCCCCTCCGTTCCCAAATGAAAATGAGATTTGTCTCCTTTCGTTACATTGATACATTGTACATAGTGTGTGTGTGTGTGTGTGTGTGTGTGTGTGTGTGTCAGTGTGTGGCTTTGCACAGGGCAGCGTTAGTGAAATCTCCCTCTCTCTGTCTCTGATCCCAGATGGGTAATGATCTGGTCGCCTCCTGGGGCGTCCTCGTTCCCTTGCTCATTCCCCTGCAAGATAAATGAGCTCTCTCTCTCCCTCTCTCTCTCTCTCTCTCTCTCTCTCTCTCTCTCTTTCTCTCTCTCTCTCTCACACACACACACATATATATATACGACACACAACGCCTGATACGCTCTTTCCCCTCCAAGATAAATGGCCCCTCCAATGCCGCCAATGCGATTGCTGCCAAATTTGGTGCTCCAGCTGGAACAATGCAGAGCGATTTCCATGTGGTTTCTGCAAATAATTGAATCTGTCCTCAATTTGGAAGTGATGAAGCTAGATTTCTACCCCCAACACCACCCCCCTACACACACACACTGCCCAGCCTCTCTCGCTGCCTTTTCCTCCCCGCTTCTTCTTTTTATTGTTGTCGCTAAGCCACATTTCTCTCTCTTACTCTCGTCTTTCTCTTTCCCATTTCTCTTTTCTTCCCATCCTCTATCTCAATTTTTCTCAGGCACTTACAAAACGCCGCCCTCCCCTTCCCTTTCGCCATCTGAGACCTACACACACGCACGCGCACACACATCGGGCCGATGGCAGGGGAAATCAATAGTGACTTAAATGTTTTATCATGGTGTGTCAGTGTAGTTAAGGCCTCGGTTAACAGGGTGCAGCAGAGAATGATGCTCTAAAGGGATTTACGGCTGCTATTTCCACAGCACATACATGTGAGAGATTTATTTCCCTACCTGGTGGACAAAATGTTTGCTCGGATATCGCGGCGAAACATTTTTTTTAATTAATTGTTACGTAATTTTCACTTTAACATCACTTGCGTGCGCTCGTGTTGGGAGAGAGAGAGAAGCTGAGTGAGGCCAAAATGTAGGCAGACAGTAGATTAAGACACAGGGCTGATTGAGATGGATGGTACAGGTCTTCTCAGCTACACGCACACACACACAAACGCACACACACACACACACACTAATGAAATGAGAAATAGCCCCACACACGTTGGGGACAGAGCGCTAAATAGAGGGGAGGCACAGCCATCTATCTGTCTCTGTCAGGCTCGCTTGTCGCCATAGGGATGACTGGAGATGGAAATGCACCGCAATTTCACTTTCTTTCACTGCCGCACATGCACACACCATTCAGGAAGCCCAGCGGGACGGTAACTAAGTTGGAGCAGTAGCATGTTGTGCGAATGGAAGTTGTATTTCAGTATCGGTTCCACAGGTTTTACGATGCCAGGCGCTTCACATCAAGGCCACAGCTTCGGTTTAGACCTGCCCGAGCCAAGAGCCTCGTCCCACCGTGCTCACAAACCCTCTGAAACGCACAGCCAGCGCACAAACACAAGAGCAAACAGATGTACGGTACATACCAGTAAATTACTTCACTTCTTGCTCTTATTTTATGAGCAGAGATCAGTTTACAAAATGCAGTCGAACCCCAACCGTAGCACAGTGTGCGATTCACAACTATTTGTTTATTAGCCCATCAAACTTTCGCAACAGCCCGACATGGCACACGTCACATCTCCATAACACCGCCGATACCTGCATTCATGCAACCTCGCAAATCAGGATCATATCTGTGTCGTATATGCTGTATGTTTTAAAGCGGCGTAAATAACGTTAGTCTCCCCCTGGAAGCCACATTAACACTGAGTAGGAGCCAACTCAGCCAGACCTTTCTTGCATATTTCCTGACCCAGGAATACTTTACATTTTCAGTTGTAATCCAGTTTGAACTGCCAGCTTCTTTCTGTAAGTCTACGTGACATGTTTGCTGGGCCTGCGTCCAATTCTTCTACTTTGGCTCCGAGACTGAGAACCCCTGGGCAGGCTTAAATCAGTGACACCCACAAATAGCATAAAGGCTCTAAACTCAAGGATTTTTACTTGTGGTTCTTGCTGGTCGAGAGGCTGTTTATCTCTCTGCCCCAGAGAGTTGTCTCTCTTTTCCTTGGCCCTGTGAAATCATCCTGTTCTCCTTTTTTTAATCTCCATTAAATCTCTGCAGCCCCCCCCCCCCCCCCCCCCCCCATTTCAGTGGCCACAGCCACATAGAGGTAAATTAACCTAAATGAAATGTCTTTTTATAGCAACTTTCTGAATGTGGTTTACTGTAAATCGGCTGTGCTAAACGAACATTCATTGGAGATAGAAAGGATAATAGAGAGGAGACAGGAGAGGTGAGTGTTGTGAGAAAGGAGAGTCTTTTTTTAAGAGAACAACTTTTTTTCGTCTCATTCTTTAAAACCTTTTTCGAAAAAGGAAGGAGAGTCCCTTGGCAGAGTTTTGTGCTCGGCTGAGCGACATAGGGCTTTATTGGAGCTGTTAAAACAAAGAGACAGCCTTGTTTGAGGGAAAACCCCCTGTCCAGTCCTGTCCAGCCCAGAGTCCACTGCCGCTTTATAAGCTAGCGGACTAATCAAGGCTAAATGGCTTTTTACAAGCTCAGGACTAATAAGAGGAGAGGGTAAAGCAGTTTATAGGGCACGGAGTGGCGAGTCAGGCATGGAGTCCCAACTAGGTCTTTATAGACACAGGACGGTGATGGGGTTGCAGGGAGGAGCTAGAGCAGGTCAACTCTTCCCTGAGACCTCATGGAGGAAGCAAAAACCTCCTGCCACATTCGCGGTGGCAGAACGGCTCAGTGCTCAGAGCGGCCGTTCTTTAACCAGCGGGCTCCAAGTCCCTGTGATGACAAACACTCGACCTTCAATGTTCTCGAGCAAGACAAGTCCCAACCAGCCTCAGTAGTGCTGCTCTGTAGCCGATCCTGACACCTGATTTCCCTGCAGAGGAAGGGAAGTGACGTGAAGTTTACAGTGATATAAAATGCGGAAAAGGCAGAAAATCTGAGACATGAGAGGCCAGAACCAGAGAAAGATGGTGTTTTTGCTTGAAAAAAATAACCTGAACACTTTAATAGATTATCAAAATAGTTGCTAATTTTTTTTTTTGGTAGATTAATCAACTAATTGTTACAGCTCTAGCCATAAGTAATCAAATGAAAGATTTTTGGCAACGAAACAAAATTAAAGATTTTATCTATTTTTTCCTTTTTAAATAACATGAAATACTGTTTATGTTCATCAAAACTCCTGCTTCTTGTAAAGCTCAATGGGCACCTGCCAGCCAATCAAAACTGAGATTTCTCAGTGGCCAAGTTATAATCTTAATCTATAAAAAACATTGGACATCATCATCTTCTTGAGGTAGAAGTTGAATTTTACAGTTGTGTCAGAGTTTTTGTTCATCCTGCCAAAAAGAAATGGAACCGCAAACATAAGGCTTCTCTGCTAAGCTTCACGGTGTGTGTTTGAAGAAGTCTGGTCATAGCCATGCAAATCTGAAATGTTTAATTTTAATTTAATCTTCCATTTAGTTTAAATGTTCAATTTATTTTAATGAGCTAGTTTGGTGATAGGAATCGAGAAATGAGATGCAAAACCACTCACATTGCACACAGTAAAAATGCATGTTCAAAAACCTGACTCTTGATGAGGAAATTGAGGAAGTCCATCGCTGGCCTCTGCTGTTTGGGGGTGCAGCAAATGAAGCCATATCCTAGGCAACACACACACACACACACACACACACACACACACACACACACACACACACACACACACAGCCACTTATCGTTCTCTTTTACTCTCACCCTCCCTTCCCTCTCTCAGCTTGTCCTTCCCCATCCAGATCAATACCATAGATCAGCTAGCTATCAGGCTGCAAAATGACCACATCACCATAAACGCACACGCTCGCTTCCTTTTTAACACACACACACACACACACACACACTGCTATTGCATCTTGCCAGAGAACAAGTGGATGGCTATAATAAACACCGGCTGGCTCGTGCCGCCTCGTCTCACTGCGCCAAATCATCATCAGCAGCAGCGCTGCGGTCTGAGCGCCGGCCGTATTGATTTAGTTATGGCTGCTTCATATGCTGCCGGACAGTGTTAAATGCACATTTTCTGTTATCATGCTACACATTAATCAGAGGCTGCTTAGAGGCAGGAAGATGGAGAAGGACAGAAGGTAGAGTGAAGGAGGGACGAAGTAAGGACACGAGGAGGAGAGGAGGTAATTTGCAAGGGATAGGGGGACGGATGGAAATACATAAGAGGGGAGATGCAGAGGATGAAAGGTGAACATCAGATGTTAGAAGAAGAAGAAGACAGGGCACTTTACTTAAAGTCAAACACAGGAAATTAAAGGATAAAAAAAGTGGGGTCGGAAAATGTAAAGGGTAGTGGGAATGAACAAGTGAAGGGGGTAAAGTTGTACATGTGTCGTTAGATGGGGCCTTTGAGGATACAGCTGTGTTAATTAAAAGAATGGTATACTACATATTGGGCCGAGAGAGAGAAATTGGGTGGGGGGTTAAAGATGCCCGACTGTATTAAGCTGCAGAGATACAGAAGGTTATGCACAGTTTCCTGTTGTTTTTATGTGTCACTGTAAACAGTGGTCACGCCCTGACTTTACCTTGTCAGTGCTTGCTGCTGTGGGAAATTTACACCCTGTCTCATACCCCTCAATATGTCTCCTAATGTCAAAACTAAACTTCTCCCCCTCTGTCTCTCTTCCTGTTCCTCTCCCCCAGAGTAACGGAGGAGGAGTCCACGGCCACCACCATGGAGGCTCTGAAGGCTCGAATCAGAGAGCTGGAGAGGCAGATACTGAGAGGAGACCGATACAAGTGTCTCATCTGCATGGTGAGTATTCCATTCATACGAATGTTCTGTGTTTCTCAACCCATAATGGCAGTGTTGAGCATGTAGAAGTCCGGCCATGGCTTATAGGACGGGCAGTTAGTGCTAAGATTAGCAGTATTAGCTAATTTCCCACAAACCCTGAGGAAACCCCTCAGGGAGGATGTTGCTCTTTGCTCTGTTTGAACTATCCTCCTACCCTTGCAGTCTAGCACATTGTTCAACCAGCTGCACACAAATACTGTGTCCCAGTCCAGTGGCTGGATCCTCAAAATCCACATTAAAAGGCCAAATAGATCAGGAGGAGGCTGAAAGGAGGCTCCGTTGCTTGCGAGCTTGTGGCCACATTGTATTTGGAATGAGGTGGTCATCAATCACCGGCAAGATGCATCACATGAACGACACAGGCTGCGCATAATGGAAGCCAGGCATAAACTCTCTAAGCTTCCTGGAAATGTTAATCACATCTTGTTACAGAGAAATTATACGTATATTGTTATTAATATAACAGTGGAGCATGTGCCAGTATTCCGTCATGTGTCAGAGTTAAATGTCAACTCATAAGTCTTGGGCATTGAGGAACTTGTCCATACTTACCACTGGCATTTACATTTGGTCGCCCGTTCGAGGGCAATTGTCTTGTGATAAACATTTAAAATTCTTCACCTCACTACATTAGTTTTGGTCTCTGAGGCTAGGATATCTCATTTGGGGAGGAGGTGCGGGGGGGTCAGGCTGCTCCTCTGATTCTTTTGAAGGATCCACAGCTCCTGAACAGGACCGCAGTCATTGTAGTCTGTAATCACACTGGTAATCTACAGACAAATTAAATAACGCAAGGTGTATTGTGTTGTGTGCTGGATGCTCCTTGAAGTGTGCATGTACGCATCTCACCCCCCTTCAGTTTGTGGATGTCTATGTAGCTTCATAAGCGTATGAGCGGTGGTGCCGTGTTGCCGTCATGTCGTGGTGGCTGACGCTCCCGCATGGCTTTGCAAGTCAGCTGAATGTGCGCTGGGATAAGACACACCTGCGCTAATCCCGTGTTGTTTCACCATCTGATTTAAACCAAGCGGCTCATATGAGAAATACGGATTGGCCTCAAAAACTGACCGGATTAAGTCTAGTTGGAACTTTGATTAAGTAAAGTGTGAAGATGGTCCTGATCTTTACAGCATGTATGTAGGTGATTGATTGGACTCCCCGATCAATAATATTGGCCACATGTTCATTGAGGACAATATCAGGCAGAATGAGGGACATCGTCAATATTCATGTTCATCGTGAATATTGACACCCACCCCCCATCAGTGTTCGTGTTCCCCACTTTGTGTCAAGCACCCATCCTGTCATCCTTCAAGCTTGTGGACAGTGCAGCGTCGGCATCCTGTGTGCGTGTGTGTGTGTGTGTGTGTGTGTGTGAGAAAAACGGGTAATTACCGACGCTTGCGCTTCCTAAAGGTCGCTGGGTGCCTGAGGTGACACGGAGGGCAAGGCACAGCGATCGATCACTCACTGCCCCATGGACACACGGCTCCTCTCCGCTCATCTGTCACTGTCCCTCTCTCACACACACACACACACTCGAAATACAAAGAAACACAAGTATGTGTACAATGTTCACACGCACACACAGACACCTTGCATCTAATCTGTTGCTGTCTGTCTTGAACTTGTCACCGCGCTCCTTCCCTGTCACTGTGTGTCTGATCTGGAAATCATCAGATTGCTCTAACCGGTTGGGCATTTTAGAGAAGCTGGAGATTTCCACAGCAGCCTCCGAATAGGTGAAGAATTTGTAGCAGAGTTATGATTCAGTAATTCATGGATCATAACCTTCCACTGCCCTGGTAGTTGTATGTAAGTAGAAAACAAGTGCCCTCCTGCTGCAGTTGAATCAAGTTATCCTTTATCCTGTCCTGTGCCTGAAGCCAGCTCAGTGCTGTGGTCTGGTCGTATCAGTGAATTTCTACCCCCATCTACTGGTAGTTTTAGGAATTCAACCTTATTTTGTTAAGATTTCTAAAAGTGATAGTTTTGCAAGTGCATTTATTCATATCATAAGAAAAGTAATACTAGTAATATTATTAGTTATTAATGGTTATTCAAGACAGATTTGTCTTACAGCTTACATGATGTAAGAGTGGTACTTGGTTATACCACATATCTGTTAAGTAACCCAGTAACTGAGTCCAGTTAGAGGCCAGAAATGAAAGCCAGACTATTTTGAATTTACTCTTTCAACTAGCCAGGGCGGTCATATTGGTGTTCTCTGTTGCGGTCGCCTTAAAGTTTGCATCCCTCTGTATTAATAATAAATACATGAGAACAGTGCATTCCTATTTCAGGTTTCCTGCAAGTAAGCTACAACCACATTACACTATAATATTAAAAGGTCTTGTATTCGTTCAAGTAGAAGTGGCGTTTTTCTTGAGAGCAAATGGTGAGCACCATAAACACAACCAGTTTAGCACACTCTTGTATTGGCATTGTTAATGGAAGTTAGAAGGTAATTAAACCATTTAGAGCTAGTTAATCAGCAACTTAATAATAATAATAATCGTTTAATCAGTTTGAGTCATTTTGTTAAAAAATAATAATAATTCATAATTCTCTGATTTCTTCTCAAATGTGAAAATTTTCTGGTTTCTTAAGATATTCATATATGATGAATATCTTTGAGTTTTGGACTGTTTGTCGGACAAAACTTGATATTTTAAAACATCACCTTGGGCTTTAGGAAATTGTGATTTTTCACCATATTCTAACAACTAGACCAAACGACAAATCGATTACATAATCAACAGATTCATCAATGATGAAAATCACTGTTAGTTGCACTTCTAGTTGATGATGATGAACATTCACGTGTCCGCAGCATCACAGTGAAGAAAAAGCGTTTTCTATTGACCTTCAGCAACTTACCCAAGTCATCAGCATCCATTTCTCATAATTTGACAAAACAAAGAAGAAGAGTTCTCAAGCATTTTCTCACAGCAGTTTGTTCATCAACTGTCCAAGCAGCACACGCTCTCGTGTGTGTGTGTGCGTTAGTGTGTGTGTGTGTGTGCGTGTGTGTGCGTGCACGCGTGGGTCTGTTTGTTTGGCCACGCGCAAGTTTGTTGCACTGTGGTGTTTGTGTGCGCGCGCGCGCAAGATCAGCACCAGCCGGCCTCTATGATTAGCTGCCACCTTTCGCCCCCTCTCCTCTCCCACCCCCACCCCTCCCTTCCGCAGAGGAAGCCTGCTATCCAGTCAGGTGCGGAGATCAAGAGCCTAGGGGCGTGGCCAGGGCCCCGGCCACTGGCCAATGAGGTCGGAGAGAGGCAGCCTAAGTCCCTCCCCCTCGGCCTGTACTGCCTGTACAGGGGCCTTGTGATTGGTGGCTACGGCAGCGGCATAAAGAGGCTCCTCCCACAGCCCCTACGGAGGGTAAGGCACTCCCTCCCTCCTCTGCTCCCCCCACCCTCCCCCTCCTCCTCTTCCCTCATCTCTCCGTTCTTTTCGAGAGGAAAAGAAAAGAGCGCCCATCAGATTGGGTTCATCCATGGCTTTCTCCCTGGTATTCTCCTCCCTCTGCCTGCTTCCCTCCGTCTCTGCTCGTTGCCTGCCCGATATCGTGTCTGTGCGTGTGTGTGCAGGTTGCCGGTTCGGTTGTCCCCCATGCTGGCTTGCTCAGTGGTTCTGTGGCTGTTGGCTGTGTCGTTCCATGGTTAGTGGTTTGATGCTGTTGGTCAGGGAATGTACGGTGGTGTTTTGATTGTTGTTAACTGGCACATGAGTGAGTCTTTTTGAATTTGGTGTAATTACATTTTTTTTTACCCTTCTCTCTCTGTTGTAGGACTCCTACACGATGCCGCTCACCTCCATCCAGTGCTGGCACGTCCATTGTGAAGAATGCTGGCTCAGGACTCTGGTACGTACAAACTCACACACTTGTCCAGACACACACACACACGCACACACACACACATACTCCTCCGTGCTGCAGGGCAGCTCCTCATGACATGCAGTTACTGCAGCCTCATTTCATAGTCAGTGAGTTTCTCTCTGTAGCCATGCCCCATAGGGAGAAACTAAAATGGAATATTCCCCAAATGACCTGTTCTCTCTCTCTCTCACACACACACACACACACACACACACACACACACACACACACAAAATCTAGGCAATGCAAACACTTCCAGTTTTCAGTAGGGTAAAAGCTTAGATGGAATGGTCCCCAAAAGGCTTGTTAAAATGTTGGAATAAAGTGGTCAACTCAAACCTCCATTGAGTTCTACATAGTGCCTCGGGTCTGCACACACACACACACGCGTAGTGGTTTTGTTGGTTATTAGTCTAATATATTCAGTAGTGTGTAATTAGCTGGTGCTAATGTGGTAAATGGAGCGCAGTGTTTCTGCTGCTGGCAGGATAAACAGTCTCCTCATTGGCTTTGTTTGGTTTCTTCACTGTTGTCTCCTCTCCACATGTCTTTAGCTGTTGTCTTTTGTCTCTCATCTCACTGTCCTTTCCTTTTCCATTACCTTTTCTCTCTCAAGCCCTCTTCCTTCTCACCTCAGTGGCTCTTGCTATTAAACACCATCACTTGCCAGTTGTGACAATTACTAACAAGCAGTTCCCCCCCATTAGCTCCCTTTGATATTATATGTGTAATTATAAATACACTCTCAGCATAATTACAGGACCCAGCACACACAGAGAGAGGGGCAGAAGTTAATGGCCTAAGGATTGTGAACAATAACTGGGCCTCATTTGTGAAATGCTCATATGCACACTTGTACATTGTTCAACTTTTATCAAGCATTATTATTAACTATTGTAGGATTGATCATCAAACAAATCTTCATGGTGTCAGGACCAGTAGTAAACTCATAACCACCAACCTCTGGGTTTTGTTCTAAGCCATGAAATAGAAAATAAAACACAACTGACAACTGCAAAATAAAATCAGCTGTACTATATTTTGAGATCAATGCTAACATACCACAATAATACCCTAACTATAAGCATTTTAGCATGTTTTTTCACTTTTAACATTTTTTAGATTAGAGGTGCCCTGTGGAGTTTTTGACCACTTGTAGCGCTATGGAACAGTGTTTTGTATGTATGGGTTCCCCCTTTTTGTTGTGTACAAGCAACTGCAACACAATACACAATCCTGCTGCTGGTTCCATGCCATTCTAAGGATCAACAGTTGGAGCAGGAGGTAATGCACAAAAGCACAAACAAAGGCAGTGATAAAGAAGACTCCAAGCAAGAAACATGGATGTAAAAAATGTGGGATTTAAATATTAAAAGAATCCACTTTTCAAATGTTTTATGTTGATGAAAGTACATTCAACATGTTTGTTGGACTTTAAGGAAATGCACAGTGTGTTTTGGTTAGAAACACTGAATGTAAAAATAAGTTAAGTTGTTTAAAAGAAAATCCGCAGAGCACCTTTTAATCTAAGAAATAATATATGATGTATTGATCTTACAATGCATAAAATCATGTACCTAATGCAAGTTAAATAAGACTAAGAAGGCACATGGCCCAAAGGGTTGCTGCCTTTATTCAGGTTTAATTGGACATTTAAATGTGCTAATGATTGTCTGGAACATGCGTCCAATATAAGATCAATACTGATTCATGAAGGCCTTCATGTGGGTACAAGCAAAACAGTCAGTCCATGTTTTCTAAATTACTGGTAGGGCTTTCTAATTTTCCTTTTATTCAGTATTTTAAGAGAGACCGTAAGAAAGCATTCTTGAATGAGGCCCATTGTTTCCATCTGCCATGTACCTGTGTACTGCGTGCGTACGTGCGCGAGCGCGCATGCATGCTGCCGTCACTGGTCTAATGTATGGGGCATTAAACTTGTAGCCTGGAGACAGCTATAAAAACAGGGGGGCGAAGCTGATCAAAGTAAATGCCTGGGAATCTAGTTAACGTCAGCCCGGCCCCTTACCGCTTTAATGAGCAAGGCAGCTGGAGCGCAGCGTGACGGGCACACACCCACACACACTTACCGCCCACACTAAACAGGAGTACACAGCTTTGACAGGCGCGCAAACAAACAAGAAAAGGTCTCCTTCACACAGTGTGTGTGAATAAAAAAAAAACACATTCAGAGATGTACGTATATACTGTAGTTGTCTTCTATCATGGAGCGTCATGGAAATTTGACAGGTGTAGTCATATCCGGGAAAAGTTCAGCGGTTTTGTAAATTGTTTGGGAATATCATGTCTTACAAATGAGCCTCTTTACAGGAATATAGGATTAGACCTCATCAATCACACATTCATGTGGTTTCAGGGCCAACTGAAATGGAAACCAGACTGTTCATGGTGACACACACCTGGGAGAAAGACATCATTTGGGTGAATTGGCTGTGGGAAAATAATGCGATTTTACATGAGGAAACCCTGACGCGACTGAGGGGAGATTTTCTGTCATTGCTGATACATCCATAAATGTGTATACATGTTTTACACAGAAGAGCTGGGTTTGAACCTCAGTACCTTTTTGGGAACAAACTCAAACTTGTCCACAGTATGAAAAACTGTCTTTGAATATGTGCTCAGATTCGTAGTCAAATACTGGGATCATACAGATCATACATTTTGCCAACATTATATGATTTTATTGACTTTTTTTTGTAATGTTTCGTACAGCCGCTTGTGTTAAGACCAGATTTAACATTTCAAAAGAAAACTGATCGAACCTGAACTGATACCCGGTGCTACTGTAGAAACCTGCATGCATCCATTTTAAAACCACCCCCGACTACACATCTACACACCTTTCCTCTTTCATCCTTTCTTCTCCCTCCCTTCACCTCCACACTTTTCCTCCTTCTTTATTCTCTCTTGAGACATAAAGAGACTGTTTTGAGTACTCTGGAGCCACAAATCCTCTTAGCAGGAGGATGTGAGTTCTGTCGCACCACCACAGCCTTCATGAGTGCGTGCGTGCGTGTGTGTGTGTTTCACCCTTCTGACGGCCTTAGTCTATGCACCCACTCCAAACGGGTTTATTCAGTGGCTTACAGGAAAAGAAGCCTATAAATCTTCAGGGTCAGGCGAGCCTGTACGTTTGCGCTGGCCAGCAAGGATTTGGAAGACGCGGGTACTCCAGTTATGACATCCCTGCATTCTGTCACACCGGCGTTAAATGTCACATGTGTTTCTCGGAGGAGAAGACTAACCTCACACACTCTTATGTTTTACACATCTTCTACACACATCGCAGCGGACTGATGAAAGTCGCCACATACCAAAGAGATACTTGTGTGATTGGTGATGGTCTGTTTTGAGGTCAGGTCACTGGTCAGGGGGGTAATATGTAGAAAGACATTAAATCATAATAGGGAAAGTAAAAAGTCATAAAGCTTTTTCTATAGTAATTATTAAGACTTCATCAAAGGTATGAGTATTGATACCATAAAAGAAGCAATTGCTGCAGCTTCTTCTCACAGTTAACTCCAGATGGACCACTATACTTCCA
Organism: Lateolabrax maculatus; assembly: GCA_031216445.1. Taxonomy (NCBI): domain Eukaryota; kingdom Metazoa; phylum Chordata; class Actinopteri; order Acropomatiformes; family Lateolabracidae; genus Lateolabrax; species Lateolabrax maculatus. The sequence goes on along the minus strand of CM062203.1, from coordinate 20,630,615 downwards.
TAATCTATTATGACATTTATATTTATTCATACATCTGCAGCCAATGCAAAAACAGCACAGCAAAAAAACGCTGGCAGGAACACAAGAAAAGAATAAGCTGAGTGGTAGAGAGAGCTTAGACGGAGAGGTGGAGGACAGTGGTGGAGACCACCCAGTCCGAATGCTGTTACGCTGTCAGCCCTGTGTTGCATATTATCACCTGCTGCTTTACTGCAGATGGCCTGCTATCAAAGAAGTGCAGAGGGGGAGGAAAGAGAGCTGAGGGGAGGGCGAGGGAGGAGGAAGTAGGAGTTGGCAGTAGAAGACCTTCACTCGTTTTCCAAGTTAACTAAGCTAACTGTTGTGTCTCCATCCATCACAGGGGAACAAGAAGCTGTGCCCGCAGTGCAACACCATCACCTCACCCGGAGACCTGAGACGCGTCTACTTGTAAAGAGCACACCCCCCTCCACCCCTGCGCCTCTTCGTCCTTCCAATCCGTTCCTCCCCTCATCTTGGACTTCATCGCCCTCCCCCGCCGACCGTCATTTCTCTCCCCCTCTCTCGCGGCCTGGGTCGGCAGCTCCAGACCCCCTCCGAAGAGTGCACAGAGACAAGACGGCCGTCTTTGAGACTCCACCGGCTCTTTAAGGGGGTTAAGACTGGGTGAAACCTAAAGACTGAGCAGCATTTACTGACTCTCCGACCGGCTGCCTGGACACCCACAGGAGGGGGATAAAAAATAAAAAATGAAAACACGGAGACCTGCAATCTCTCCGCCTCACTGACATGACTCCCTGTACATGTAACACGGGGTGTCCACTGAAGGACTTTTAGTCGGTGGAGACCCCCCCCAACACCCAGCTAAGCCCTGCTGAGACCTGGTAGCTTCATGCAGCTGGAGGCTGGAGCTGAAAGGAACTTCTTAAATACAGAATATAAAGACTTTTTTTTCCCCCTCTAGCTCTTCTTTGACACTTTGTTGGTGCTGGACAACGGGCTGTACCCTGAAGACTCGACAGAAAGCTTCTTTTTGTTCCATATTCCGGAGAGCAAACTCTTATCTACACGCCACTGTTGCTTATGAGAATTAAAAAAGGGGCCTGTCCACTAAAACTGAGCTTTCAACCAAACTGAGAATAACCTCACAACCTTGAAAAGGAGTTTGACGACTCCTCCTTCTCCACCTCCTCCCACCTCTCCTTCTCACGAGCCCTTTCCTCCCCTTCTTCCCCCTTTTTGTGGTGTTCTAGTGAAGTAAACCAAAATCTCTCCCCCCATCCAAGATGCAGTGCAAGCACATGTAATATAGTTCTATGTATGTTTACAATGTTGGGTGTAAATGGCATAGAGTTCACACACACACGCACACACACGTACACACAGATGCAAACACATGCACACACGTTACCATCAGCAGACACACACAGAAGTATATAATATCAAAGTCCTGTTTTTAGTTGGAAGGGTTTGGGAATGATGTTTGGGGAAAAAAATGGCTGGAATAAAAGAAGCCTTCTGTATTTTTAAAAAAAAGATCATTTGAAGATCCGTTGAAGTTTTATTTCACTGTACAGGAATAAAAAATTTAAGTAATAATAAACTACTCAAGACTAGATGGTCAAGATTTAGGTGGTGTAATTTTTTCTCCAGAGTACCCTGAAAAAAAAAAGCAAGGAAAAATCTTTTTTTAGTTCTATCGAATGGTGAGATTCCTATACTGCAAACAAGCAGAGCGATGGAACCGCTCTTTAGTTGCAACAATGTCCAACTGAGCCTCTTCTTTTAACCTCCATTTCTGCTTCCTCTCACTCAGAGTAACACCATGCTCAGATCATAGTCTAGAAACATTTTGTTTTACCCCATCCTGTCTCAAAAGAAAGCTTTTTCCATTGTTCCATCCTATTGCTACGCTGCAAAAAGGTCCCAAAATGGCAACCCCCGAAGGGCAGGTTCTTTCTAGCTATAACGGATGAGGGAAGTCTCTGGAAAGGAAGGATGGCCAAGGCTGAACTGGCAACCTCCAGAACCCGCAGAATTCCCCCCTTTCCCTTTACGGCAGCAGCAGCAACCAAGGTGGTGGTGTGCTTTGTGTTTGTAAAACTATGTATTCTGTGACGTCTGTATTGTTGTAAGAAATGCTGAAAAAAAAAGAAAAAATAAAACTTCTCAAATACCACGAGTGGTCTTGTTCACACAACCTGGGAGGTAAAATAAGATCTAGAGAATGAAAAAATGTCCCTGTGTTCACCGGAGAAAAGGTGAGGACAATGGCCTCAATGCAATTATTGTGTTCATGTGCGTTTGTAATGGACTTTGTCACCTCAGTGTCAGTGTTCGCACTCTTGAATCTGAAGTCGATCATATCCGTCCACCGGGATAAACTGTACAAGGCCCACAGTTTAAACACCAGGAAGTAAATGAACAGGGTCTGGGATCCTTCTTTATGGGCAAAGAAGGCACAAGTGTAGTTAGTTACACATCCCGGTAGGTTGGTTTTGGTCATGTGATTAAGTGAACATTTGGGGTGGAAATGTATGAATCTCCTGCACTATTCACTAGTGGTGTGACCCTGTCTTGTAGAGGGTCCCTGTGTTGAAATCCAATGTAAATGTCTTTATTATCTTCATTGTTATCCTGGTTTATGTTGATCTCACGGTGTTCTCAGAGTGCACATTCCCAGATTAAGTTGTGTTTCAATCCAAACACTCGAGGTGTGCGTTCATACCACTGCTCAGGCAGGCTGGCTTGTGGAAGATGCTGCCATGCTGAAGCCTGTTCTCCATAAGGTGAAACAACCACATGTATGGTGTTACATCACTGTCGGAGTCATTAAGACAAGTGTTGTCAGATGCTAATAAAGTTTTTATTGCAAGGGAGGAAACCACAGCGGGAGGCGAGTCTTGCTCAGAACCCAACTGTTTTGTGATCCGTTTTGGATGGCAAGGCTGGTTACACTGAAATCGCTAAACCACAATGTCTCGGATCGCATTCCTGCCAGAGCCGGTGTGAGTGAATGCATCCCAACCACCCCAGGCCCTGAGGACAACCCTGATGATGTCATCAGGGTTGTTCTCTCAGACTTGACAAAAGTGGGGCCGGCGGTATTCCAGCACAGGAATATCGGTTGGTTTCTGGGACTCTGGTCCAGATGGGTTGGAGGAACTCAATGTGGGAATTCAATAGGAGCCCACAGCTCATTTTTGCTCCTGAACCCTGCTCTGCCTCTTCTGGATCAAATCCTGCTCTGTAAGAACATAGACTGGCTGGGAACAGGTGCAAGGGCACTAAATAAAATGTAACAAATAACTTTATTTTTCCTTGCACCACACTGTGGCATCAGTCCCCTAGGATGGTAATGAGCACCACTGTTAGCTGACGCAGGGTTTAGTAAGGTATTAAAGCGGTTTGTAGAGATCAGGGCTTCTCCTACACGAGGCAGATCCAGGGGGCAGCATTGCCATCTAGAGGACTTTAACTGCTCTCTGCACATAATCCCACCACTGCTATCAGGCAGCCATCAGCAGATCTCCAGGTGGTGTCAGCATGCTCGGGGAAAAGGTGTGTGTGTGTGTGTGTGTGTGTGTGCATGCACGCGCCTGCATCCTCTTGTTAAACAGTGTTATAGGAACCTGCCCCTGCCAAACATCAGAGCTCATTTAGCAGCCACCAGTAACATTAATTGCTTAAGAATTACAATATGATCTCCCGAGCCTCGCCACTGCTTGGCGCTCAGATCCGTTCCCGAGCCTTGAACTAAAGCGGGGTTTGCATTTTCTCATCCAGACCAAGGTGGAGGCCTTGTTAGAGCCAGGCCTGCCCAGTAAGATGCTGATGCCGCTGCAGTGAATGTGGCTTTGTAGTTTATTCTGCAGTTGTGTTGAGTGTCTGGACGGGACTGCTGCCTTGTTCTGTGAGTGTATGAACATACAGTAATGAGAGAGTCTCTTGGACACTGATACTTGGTAATACTTATTTATGGTTGTGTCTGCATGTTGGCCGCGTACACAAGCAAATGAAAGTCACTGTGAGTGCCGCCACTTCTGCTTTTATTTCACTGTGTGAGACGCTACTTAGATTAATGTGTCCTTAGCTGCCATGTTGGTGGCTGATGATGTTGTAGAAATAAGTGAATATAAGCTGGCTGCAGGGCCACATGACAGCCCAAAACATTATTTAACATTCATACTGGGAGGAGGTGTGACTTTTTAATTTTTTTTTTATAATGGCTCTTTTCCCAACTTAATGGGACCAAAGGTGAAGTGACTAATTAACACAAACTTAAATAAAGTCAGCTCATAACAGCAGCAGGTGTTGATGGACCCCGTACTCAGACTCAGACCTCTTACATTGGTTTTTGGTCTCTGGCGGCTCCCAGTGGTAGTATACAAAAAGACACTTAGATTTCCAACAAAACGGTCTTTTCTTTCTACAAAGACTTTTGATGCCTGAATATTTTGAGATGTTGCTTATAATTCTACTTTATATAAGTGAATTCAACAACATTTTGTCAGTGATAAGAGTCACACTCCTGTAATGTGAATACAACATAAAGTTTAACCATTTTAAAGTCAAGATTATTCCACAGAGCTATTTCCTTTTACAAAATACCAAAGTATGGAATAATGTGATTATTTTGTAGTACAGTCTGGAGATGTGTGAAAACAGACCCACACTGTATGTCTGTTTTGTGTGTATTGGAAAAGTCTTTTGGAGGTCAGACAGTGTGTGTCCTACTCTGGATGTACACAGTATGGTTTGGTCATTATTGGCATATTACACACACACACACACGCAGGCTGATCAATATGACAGTATTCTCCCTACCCCGTCTTCCTTCCTGCACCTCCCATAGACACCCACACATGTGATATGTACACATGGCACATGCATGGAGCCATAAATACACACGCACAAGTACACACACAGACACAGTTTGACACAAACTGCATATTGATTCAATCACGGACTTACTCCAGGCGGATGAAGGCAATAATATCGGCGCAGTGTGTGTGTGTGTGTGTGTGTGTGTGTGTTTAGCTCCAGGTTAGGTGCCAGAGGTACCAGGAAATCTATCCAAGAGGCGCCTGCAGAAAGAGGCAGGAAATTGAACCAGTTGACAGAAGAACCCCCTCAAGGCTGGTTCACAGTCATTAAGGCCATTTAGCTCATCAACTAGCTCCACCCAAAACCACCAGCTGAGTTCACAGGGGCTTTGTGTCCTTTCCACATTCTATTGTACGAGTGAGTTGATCAGAAAACTATAGTTACATTGCCCAAGTATGGCGAATGTGGAGAAGGGAATTGTGCAACAAATTGCAGTGGAATGAAACAGAAATCTAAATACAAATACTCAGGTATTGGTCTGAAGTACAATTTTGAGATAATTCACTTGTATTTACATTTTATACTACTTTATACTTCTAGTTTACTACATTTCAGAGGGTCTTTTTACTCCATTACATTTATTTGATAGGTACTTTGCAGGTTAATATTTTACATGCAAAACATATGAGTTGCATACAAGTTTATAATGTATGATACACAATTATTGATTGAGGACTGTACAGTATGTAGAGAAGTTAAAATTGCTCCAGCCAAAGTACATTTTGCTAAAGATGCCTTTTACTAGTAACAGAGTATTTTTACACTGTAGTACACTTCTACTTAAGTAAAAAGTCTGACATCAGTTTACAAACATAAATAGGTTTTTGCAGGAATGAGTAAACATGTTAATATCTTTGAGATTGTATCTAGAGAAACTCTAGAGATTGTTTTATTTACTTAATTGTAATCTCAGTAATAATTTAAAGCATTTTAGTGTGTTCTCATCTGTATATGGACTTAATGGAACCTGTCCCCTAGCAGTGACACTAAGTTCCCACAGGGTGGCAGTGTTTGATAGCAAACACTCACTCACCTTGTCACGCCAGACCTTGCAGATGCTGTTTAACTTAATGAAAAGATGCAATATTTTCCATTTATGTTTTTGTTCATCACTAAGTTATCTTGCATAGGGTGGCAAGATATCTACTGGATTACCAAAAAGGACAATTCAAGATCAGCGATTTGTCCGTTTGCTGCAAACCTGGAACAGGTGTAGCATGAAGCACTCACTAACCAGAAAAATAAAAAACCCATGTACAAATGTTGAACACATATTAACCATAAGCAACAGATTTTACTGCACTGACCATATTTTTCAAAAAACAGACATGAGAAGACTTTGTGTATTTGAAGTTGTATCACAATGGCAAGTTGTCAGAACATACCAAACATAAATCCAAACAGTGACGTGAATATAAATATACACAAAAGTTTGCCTCAATTAAAGTGGGAATACTAGTATCCAATATATGAAAAGGACAGAGCGAGCAGAGAGAAAAGATGAGAAGCAAGGTCATCTCATCTGTTTCATCTGCTCCTTCAGCCCCCTTCACCACTCCTCCTTTCATCTTGGCAAGCCCCCCGGGGGAGAACACTGGCCCTCTGTGTGTGTGTGTGTGCGTGTGTGTGTGTGTGTGTGTGTTGGGGAAAGAGGGGGGTCTTGGGGTCTATGCCACAGGATCCCCATATCTTGAAAGGAGGAGATGACAACATGAGATAATGGTGAAAAGGAGTAACAGGGGTGTGTGTGTATGTGTGTTGTGGGCTTATCCCAATACCCCCCCCCCCCCCCCAAAAAAAACGTGTGATATTCTACCTGCTCCTCTTTACCCCCTGACTTGCATAACATATGTTGCTCTCTTTCCCGAGTGCAGACCTAAGGCCTAACAATCTACCAAGGCAACCATCAACACTGTACTCAGTAAGAATTGTTTTTATTGAGATGGGGGCTTAACGAGTTATCAGCAAATGAATTCATTTGAAATAGTGTGTGCACAAGACTGCAGGAACATTGGCGATACTGGTGATGGTGGAAGAGTGAAGAACAGCCTGGTGTGTATGGATGTGACGTGGAGATGGGTGGTGTTACTCAGTGACAGCTGACAGCACCAACGAAAGGAGCACTTTTTAATGTTTTGCAGCAACAAGGCAAATCTGATCCGATTGGCTGAAGTGAAAAGTGTGAATGCCCTCAGTCAGAGTAAGCGACGAGATAGTCGTCTTGGTTGAACTTTGAATAATCTTCATTTGACAATAACCTTAGTTCAAGGCCATAGGGTCAGTTAGTGTTTTTAGGGTTAATGCGGCCATAGGGTACGCTTACATTAACATTTAAATCTTCCTACAAACATTTAGTGGACTTCATGGTCGCCCAATTTGAAGGGAAAAAAACAAAAAACAAAAGTCTGTGAAAAAATGTAGAATTTACAGAATAGTGGATACATTGCAGCATTTTTTTTAAACTCAACATATATACATTATAAGTAGAGAACAAAGAACATATCGAATGGATAACATACATAACAAACCCAGCATGTGAGTAAAAGCTACAATACCGATAAATTCAGACAGACAACCAGTAATTCAAAATGAAACACATCAGACGAGCGTACAGAGGGCAACATGGTCGGTGAATATTATATTGTCAACCTGCCCCTCACAGTGCAGCTCCTCAACTCCTCACAGGGACAGGTGCAAAATGACACAACTGCCGATTAAACTCAAAACTCACATCCTGTTCCCATGTTAAACGCAACAAGCCGTGCATGACCTGTGTTCAGGGAGCTAGTGTCCACACGTTAATCCCAACTGTGTGGTTTAAAGAGAAGACAAACTGTTGACATATTAGGCGGGGCAATAGATAAGAAACACAACGCATCATGTCGGTCACTTGGATTTCACGCTCATCCAAAGCTCTATAACGGGCTACTTAGTAGTTACTACAGTTCATTTTATAGGTTGTCACTCAGCCTAAAAAGGTTGTTTAATTTCTCTGTATAACCGGTAGGAACAATGTCTGTCTGACCCAAATCCAGTGACTCAGAAAGCTGTAATATATTATTATCATTCTATTTTAGCATAACCTTTTTGTCTGTCCGAATGTGATTTTAATAGCTTTTCATGTTTGCGATGTAAACCGAAAAGTTAACCGAAAGCGTTAGGTAACAGCAGGCCTGTTTGCAGGCACAACTAATCTTTCCAAAGCCTGACTGTAAGGTAATGATAGGTTTTGTTTGCATGGTGCTTTCTGTAATCCTCCACAGACTCTTAGTAAAGATCAACAAAAGGTGATAGACAACACACACACACACTCTTCTGCTCACAACGAAGGAAGGGTTACTAGTTGAAGCACTATTTACACTAAGTGTCACAAGTGTCGTTCGAAGCTGAAAGATGGAGGCAGTACTTCGCAAAACACAAAAAATATATGAGCGGCCTATTAATACAGTCATGGCCAGTCATGACCACTTAAGTCAAATACGAGTCCATGTCCGAGCAGTTTCGAGATCGAGTAAGGCCGAGTTCAAATGGGGATGGAGTCCGAATTATGACAGAGTTTTTAAAAAAATAAAAAGGAAGTGACCACTGTGATTCTTCTTACTGCTATTACAACTCTTAGAAATAAATCGTACTATAACTATATTAGAGACATGTCATAAAATACAGACAACATTCTAAAGAGAACTGCATCAAATTCTTTCAATAAGTGTCGTCTGCAACCTGATATTGATATTCACAAAGAAAGAGGATGTTGCAAAACGCTGGTCCAGGATATCCGCTAGTTTTCAGTTGGTGTTTGTGAATGAAGAATTATTGTTCATTTCACAGGTCCCATCTGAGCTCTCACCGGTCAACGCGCGACAGATGGCCGTTTACACAGTCTCCTACAGCCCCTTCCTAACTCATTGTGGATTATCCTTTAGTAATCAGATGGTAACACTTATAATTGACAACCTCTAATCTATGTCATAATCCCCATGATTAACGCATGAGTTTGTCAAAGGGGAAGAGTCCGGCGTGGCTGTTATTGTTGTTAAGGTTCTTACAAGCAAATGGGTAGCCTTCATGTTCATACTCAAGCAAACAGTGAAACAATGCTCGGTTAGTGGAGGCTCAGCAGAGACAGGGACTGTAGTCCTGCTGTTTTAGCGTTTGTACACATGCATGTGCACACACCCACTGACACACAGAGGTCCTTTGATTGTTTAAGAGGGATTCACAGTAGCCTTCATGGTGGATCGCCAGAGGCACTTTAAAAGCAAGGAAACTGGTAGTTTGTACAAGCAGTGAAAAATCTTTTAAAGATAGATCCAAAGAATTTCAAGCAACCCCCTTCACCGCTAGTATACTTCACAGAAAGGTCAGAGGTCACGCTCACCTGACTTAGAGCTGGTGGAATCCTGTGTGCTGCTCAAAGGCGCCTCACCTGGCCCATGCACCGAAAACGTGCATTTTTCAGTGTAATTTGCATAATGACCCATTAGGCTTCTAAATGTCACGCAAGCACAACTTTTTTTTAAGTAACTGTGTGTGTACAATCAAGTGTTTGCTCAAGCTGACTGCTGTTTGCTCACTGTGATGCAGAATCTCAAGGTAACTGATGGGTTTTTGTACATCATCATAATTAAAGTGTACGGATCAACTGCAGGCCTTATCCTTTTGCATCAGAATGTACTTCTTGTCATATTTTTGGAATATTAACAGCTGTGTGTTGGTTATGCTACCCAAAAAATGTTTTTCTCTTCTGCAGTTTTTCATTTGATCTTTGTGTCAGTTTTCTGTCAGTTTGGGGAACAAAGGGGTCGTGTCAGCTTTGTTTAGGGTGTCTGTTTTTCAGAATACCTGACAGGTGCTCGTGAATGCAACCTGTGTTACAGGGGGATCCTGCAGGAACATCTCATCTTAACAAAAGAAAAGCCAAAAAAGTTTAACAGCCACAATCACATGTGTATTCTTGTCTTTTCTGTTCTTTGTTTTTTTCTTAGCTGTGGGAGTTCTGTCACATGGAATTTTACATCACCAATTGTGGATACACGAATATTCTGTTGGATTCCAATTACATAGGTAGCGGTTTGGAACCACATCTGGTCATATTCTGTACATACGAAGCACACACACATGCTGCATTCAGTTACAGCAAGAACAAATACAATAACAATGCAGATACTCAACGGAGAGAAACAACCGCAAAAACTCAATGAATGAAAGAAACGGAAAAAAGTACAAGGAAGTGTGTGTGTTTGTGAGTGTGTGTGTGTGTGTGTGCACGTGTTTGTGTGGTGGGGAGGAGTTGTTCCCAGAGAGGGGGGTGAAATGAGGGATGAACGAGAAGGTCAGAGGAGAGCCGTCTGTCTATATGTGTTGTGTAGCTGAACAGATGAGAGCCAGTGTCGCCTCAGGCTCTACCTGACAGGCTGGCTGACTGCCTGCCTTCACATCATTCTTTGGCTGACTGTACTCACCTGTTCAAATACATCCCTGAACAGAGGGGGAGAGGGGGGAGTGTTGTAGGCTGGTTTTGAAAGTTACAGATCACCTTGTATTGTGTTGATCAAACTTGACTTGACTTGAATCTGACTGTAAATGGACAAGGCAAGCAACAAAGTGAATGCTACATAAGTTAAAAACATTACGCAGTGTTTGCCATAGTCTATTCACTTGCACTTGTTTTGTCTTTATTATGTAAAACCGTATGTATTCAAGTTGTGCCAATTCACATTGGGTTCCGACAGAGGAAATGGTTTTCAAGCTGAATTTTTAACTGTGACTGTAAGCTAAGATGGTTTGAAAAGCATTCTGTTAACATTATTAGTGCGATAAGGACACTGAGCTTATCTAGCAGCTCCCACTGTGGCTTACGTAGATCTTTTTTTCTGGCAGCAGACTTAAAGACAGAATAGTAGCTGAGATAAGCCAGGGCTAATGAAGTTATAGGCAGTTTTGGCTGAGAAGAGTGAATATCTATTTTTTATTTTTGTAAAGCTGGCATGATTCTGTGTATTTCTTACTAGTCAACAAATCCCATGAAAAGACAAAAAGCAACAATGAATTGATCCTACTAATACGCCTTGTCTGTGTGGCCATACAGCTTGTTCCTCTGTGCCATAGGGCTCTATCTTACACCTGGTGCAAAGCGCAGTGCATGTGTCTTTGCTAGTTTCCGACCGACATAGTTGTCATTTTCCCACCAGGTGCCCATATTTGTTTTAACAGCAAATGTACTTCCACTCATCTGTGAGTCCATGGGTGTGTTGGTCTTAAAACGATGCATTGTTGGTGCATTGTTGTATTGCTATTTGAAGGGCACATTATTCAGAAAGTATATATATTCAGTGAAGACGAGTGCCGCTGTAAACTTTTCTTATTCCGCAAACAGATCTCTGTCATCCTCTGGCAGATGATCTTGAGACAAATGCCAGCTGTCTGTACGCAATCCCTGTTCCTGTTAAAGTCACTGCTGCACGAGGACAAGCTCACCGCTACCTCCTCCCACGCCTGCGTCACCTCAGGGATCTTTGGTGGATTCCTGCTGCTCCTGTAGATGGTCTGCTCGTACACTTTCACATTCATAAATAAACCTGATCTGTTTTCTCAGCAGAAAACTGTGTCCAACTTGTCGAATCTGCCATTTAAATAGCAATACGCCAAGTGCACCTGGCTTTTAAAGTGGGAGAGGAGACTGATTGGTTTGATTCATGTTACACCCAAAACACCCCTATCATTAATTGATAGACCAAGTACAACCCCATTGCGTCCTTCACCTTACTTTGCACCCAGATTATGTTCCATTTAACTTGCAACAGTAGGTTTTTAAAATGCACTTGTTCTTTTGACCATGCACTATAAATCGTTTAAAAAGGGCCGATAGACTTCCATTGTGTCCAAAAACTATTAGAAACTCCTAAATGAGACCTGTTGTTGAACTGAGTGACATGTTTCTTCAATACCATGAACAAGGGAACTGTAGTTCATTTTGCGTTAATCTCACATACAGGACACCGTCCTGTTGCCATAAATACTCTCTGGTGCATCAAATGTGTATTAATTTGCGGCTGAAAATAGTCCCCAGCAAATGCACAATTTTTTCCTGTTTGAGTAATATTTGCTAAACTGCTTAAGTCACTACAGTGACCAGCTGTTTGAAGAGATGAAACTATATTTTGTGACCAGTGACACATTGCTAGATTAAAAGAGGTTAACAAAGGGACCTGGGATTACCGCTGTGAAAGACAGTCTAACTTTCTGATTAAAATCCATATACGTTTTAATCTTTGACAGCCTTTTATCAGTTTCTGTTCACTCAACACATAAACACCTGTTACGTAGAAGAGTTTCGAGCCATGAATTAACCCCAGAACAGACCTCGGACTGCTGTAGTCAATCTCCCCTTTTGTCTGTGCCCCCATGTACAACTTTAAAGTTAAAGTGATTGAAGTTCTTTGTTTCTTTGTTTTGTTTCATACAAAACTGAACAACATACATAGGTTAAAGAGACTGCATAGAAAGCAGAAGAAGAAAGGAACAATCGCGTCATTTCTGGTGACACACTTTCAAATAACAAGAATATTGTAATAATAATGTTGAATATTGCCTTTCTAATGGCTATTCCAGCTTTGGAATACATTTTCCTATTTGTTACACTCCAAACATGGCGTGAAAACACCAAAATATGTTCTCCCATCCTCTCCCTTTCACTTCTCACTCCTCTCTCCCTCTCCTATCCATCTTCCCTAAGCTCTCTCCCTCCCCAGTTTTCTGCCCCTGCATAGAGGCAGAGGGATTTTGATGTTGTCCCAGACAATGGACAATTTGGGTGATTTCCTGTGTCCCAGTGTCATATGATTTTGTCCCGAGGCAGTCCTGTTCCAGAGCTTTTGTCTGGCTGGCCTGAGCCATGGAAGTCAGACTTCCCTCTTTCTCCCCTTCCCTTTTCATGTGGCCTGTGTGAATGAGCCGAGTCCGCAGCTATTGTGGCGTGATTTAGTGATTTATCCATTGGATCCAATGACCGAGGGTTTGACGTGCAGTGTTAACTGTGTATTTGATACTACCAGCCAGGTCTTTCACAGGGATAGTCTCTCCACATAGGAAAGACATGCGCATTGTGGGAAACAATAGCTTTTGTTGTGTTGGATAATAGAAGTTTTAGAAAGGGTATTCATGTTCCTGTGGTGATTAGAGGGTTTTAATGTTTAAGTTGCCTTAAAAAATAATATAATCCTCTCTTTGATTTCAGGGACGTCTTCACTGTCAGGTTTTTGTTTTCTCCGCAAAGTTCAGGTTAAATGAGCTGTTGAATTTCAGTCAGTCTCAGTCAAGCACGTTGCTCATGCAACATCATTTTCCAATTGTGACCGTGTTCGAGGAAGATGCCTGAGCAGAGCTGACAAGTCAATGAACTAATTAGGACTGACATGGTGTCATCAACATCTGGAAGTGTGTGTAAATGTGTGTATGAAATGCCAGGTGATAAACTGGATTGACATGGATGCTTGAAATGATCTTAATCAGGAAATGTAAGCCTCAGTGTAGGGATTCCTTCTGCCCCAGCATGTTCATGACCTGAGGACGTGGAAGAAGCATCAGTATGTTATGAATGTGAGAACTGGGCCTCAAATTCAAAGTTATGCTGCCCATTCAGATAGAACGGTTAGAGGTGGCGTGATTGCATGCAAAGGAAGGAGGCAAATGGGGTGACATGGTTCTGCTTAATTAATTATAATTATAAATGTAGGTTGAAGCCATGCGGTGCTTTATGACCAAATATTCAAGGAACTAAGGTCCTTCAGGAACTTAACTCAGCCACTAACTGAGAAACAGGTTCAGTATGATTGAAATGAACTAGGTTGTATAACGTGACTCACAAAGTCTAAAAAATGTTTATACCCATTGAAGAACGGAATGAAGAAATAGAGGCTGAGACAGAAGTCTAATCCCTGCCTGACTTTCACACCTCTGCACACTTGCCCAACCGTTGTGCAAAATGGTAATGGTTGTCAGATTGACTGTTTGGAAGGTTACAAAAGTTGTTGGATTTTGACATCAGAAAGAAGATTTCAGGCACTGTTAGCTAGTGTTCAGACAGAAAAACAGCCCTGTGTTTAAAAAATGCTAGGGACTGCATTTGAGGGGGCACCTTTTTTCAGGTACCTGTGAAACAATTGGATACAATTCAGGAAGTCCTGTTTGAGCAATAGATGTATGAGTTTGAAGGCTTATCAGATGCCAAAACAATAACAATATTTTAAGGAAAGATGTCACAAGTCTGGAAACTAGCAACAATGAGTTGTCCTGCGCAAAACAGGAGATATCAAACATTGAGATCCATACTGAGATTCACCTGTATTTGACATCAAAACTTGAACTGGGTTCCTCTGGTTCAAAGTTCTGGCTTTCCCTAAAATGGTTCCTGTTTTTCTCTGAAAAGGTCCTGCCGTGGATAAGGACCAGTGGAAACCCTGATGGACAGGTTTAACCGACCTGGCAGTTCCCACTGTGCGGTAACACACAACACGTGCTGAGATGTAGTTAATGTAGTTTTATGCCCAGCAAACATGCCTCTCTACCAGGAACTGAACTGAAACACAAACAAAAACAGCAAGTTAATTCTTTCCAGGTATCTTTTGTAGCAGAATTGCCCTCGTACGTTGCCAGAAAATTTCTTCTGCGTGTCTGCTGCTGTCTGTCGCCTCCTGTGACCTCCAGCGAAGACAGACCTGTTGGCTTTGATCACACACTTGTTCCTCTACAGTGTGCACCACACACACATACACACACACACACACACACACACAGACACAAGGGGACTCCATAATGCTTGTCCTTCTTCCAGATAAGCTCCATCAGGTCGTGTTCGTAACAAAAGCCATCGGTGCATTTGTGTGTGTGTGTGTGTGTGTGTGTGTGTGTGTAATTGGATCCTCTTATAGAAGATAGATGTGAGTGAGATGTTATGATCAAACCTGCTGATACTGAAAACCAAGAGGGGGTATGCCATATGAGAGAGGAGAAAAAGAGAGAGAGAGAGAGTTTATGAAACAACGCAAATTCTTTTCAGTATCGAGATTTAGAAGAATCTAAGGGAGACCATTTTTAACATTCTGTTTAATGGTAGTTGAACAAACCTCATTAGCAGCCATTTCACAGAGCAGTTTTCTATGCATGTGTCTTTGAAATACTGTAAAAACCAAAAACCTTAATACCATAAAATGCCAGTTATGTAGGGACCATACATGTAGAAAACTTGTAGCTGCTCCCTTCAATCCGTTTGAGGCAAATAAGCTGCTTTCAGAAAAGTGTTTGAGAAAGTTGCCTGTAGTCAGCCACTGAGTTTTCAAGCTAATGAGAAATTCATAGGCCTATGGGTTGTGAAACCTGTTAGCTTATTTTAAGATGTGCAAACTGGAGCTCAAGATGAAAAAGCATTATGATTTAATTTAATTTCACAAAACAGCAAAATATGTAACACAGTTACCCCAAATCTCATGAAGCTCTGACATGAGCTGATTGTTTTTATGATAAACAGTTTTTTTCTGGAGCTTTGACTTTACTTTCTTACACCTTGGTATAACACAGTTGACATATATGACAAAACTACAGATTATACACTACAGAATATGCCCCATGAAAATGAACAAATCTAATTTATTTCTATATTACAGAAAATATCCTGAGCCCAAGAGGTGAATGACATCTGGAAACATTTGGAAACACCCAAGAGGAAGTTCAGCTATTGATGAGTTGACTGAACAAACTAATTAGTTAACTTTTGACTTCTTCTGTTGATTTTTTTTCTGCAGGGACAGTGCAAGAGACACAACTCTATGCAACATCTGTGTATGATCTAATACCTGTGTTTTGCATTCCTATGCCCAGGTCATGTTTTTCCTTGTATTTTCTATCTCATATATTGTCTCTAACCATGCATGAACTGCAAGCATTCTGAGTCATCCATCTTAACAAGAGCTGTGCAGACCCCATAGTAAACTACTGCACAGCTCTTTATAATGCATGCAAGTTCAGTTTTTCTCTTGTCAATACACAGTCTTGCACAACCCAAACGCGGCAGTTATGAAATAGATACAATATTTAAAGAGTCAGGTTTTACGACCCAGTCATACTCATTTATGAGGGCGATCTTATCAAAACCGACACGAATGTAGGTCAAACATCAGGATGTGTGCTCACATGTTTTTATGGGACCGTGTTTTTCGGACAGATATGCCATTGTTTTGCTGTGGCTTTAGAGATGCAAGTAGGTCGCACACAGTGAGTTCGATCAGATGTGTTTTGTGTCTTAACAGGTGACTAACAAAAGGTTTTATTTTCTCAACCATGTTTTGGTTGGTTTTCCCATTCATCTTTTACATCAAGTGATGACAACATAGACACCCAACAAGTGCCCCCCCCCAGCTCACAGTAGTAGGCGATTCACTGCAGTGCTCCATGCAAACAGTTGAACAGCCCGTGTTTACTGATACAAGGCCACTTGCTTTTGTCTAAGAACACCTCTCCCTTGTTCCATGACATCACTTACTCCATATTTTTCTTAGCGTTCTTCAACATTTGTTTCATCTGATGTCAGGGACCCATTTCAAACTCAGCCACCATTCCAGTGGTGAATAACACTGACTTAACAACAATCAGTGACAATTTGCCATTCAGAGCTGGGGAGTGTTTCACAGATGAGGTTAGTTGATCCCAAACAAAGATGCCTTTCAACATTGTTTGGTCACTATGTACAGATAGTAATCTAACCTGGACTGATACAGCAGCAAACCGCGTGCAGCAACAGAGTTATGTAATGCTTGGAAACTTGCCTACCTTGTGTAGGTGTTTGTGTGTGTGTGTGTGTGTGTGTGTGTGTGTGTGTGTGTGTGTGTGTGCGTGTGTGCGTGTGTGTGTGTTCTCATTTTATGAGACAATTGCACAATTACACCTGAAAACAGGCCTATGTGCACTCACATTTGTGGGATTATTAATGTTACCTTTTGATTTGGTAAAAATTGCAATTTACTCTGTTAAATGACTTCTGCTTCTTTGTGCTGCATATATGACAGACATTTGTATTTGTAATTTTACATTAGCACATAGTATTTGATTTATAATCCCAGTCATGAATTGTTTCTCATGTACAGGAATGATTCCAGGCATTCCTGACATTAGCCACCTGAGGGCAGTATATTTCAATGTTAATTGAGTGAATTTGATCCTAATCATGTATTGTAGAGAGGTTTGCAAGCAGGTCTGCTTGGCCAGAGAGACTGGCCAAGGGCAGCACAGGGTGTGATGACAATAAAATAAACACCTGTACACACCTTTTTAATAATATTGAAATCTTATCGTCCTGAAAACAAGACAGACAGGTGTTGTCAAAGTGCAATGATGCTTGTTAACAAAGTGGTCATTAGTGGAACTTGAGTAAGATTCTGTGATGGTTTCATGCCGACAACTTTCATCTATTTCTCCCTAAATCTCTCCTTTGTACTTGTGTCACCAATGTCCGACCCTGCTTTTTGATGTTGTTGGCATGTATGGGTATACAGTAAAGAAAGCATATGCAAGAGCATGTAATGAGCAATCAAAATATATTTGAGTATGATGACCAGGAACTCCAATTTATTTAAACTAACTGAATTGGCTTGATTTATATTGCCCAGCCAGAAATACTTGAAATGTTGAATGAGATCTAAAGCCTTTAATGATCTTCTCCCTATTCAGATCCACATTTATCTCTTTGTTTCCTTCTTTTTTTTTATTTAATTTTGGCTACCACACACGTATGTGTATGTGTACACACACAATTACCGGGATGTACAGGCATGTTGTTAATGTGTTTGCATGCGTTTGTGTCTGGGCACGTTTTCTTCTCTGTCCAGAGCCTCTTCTGTCTCTTTGTTTGTGTATGGCATGGCCTGTGATAACCTATCACAGTTCTCCACGAGAGGCTGGTCAGATGTCTGAGTAAGTGTACAATTGTATGTGTGGGTGTGTGTGTGTGTGCGTGTGTGTGCGCCATGGGATAGGCTGAGGTGAACTCATCACGTCTCCTTTTCCTTATCAGTCAATTATGTTTATGAGTTGTCTGTATGGACATAATGACTGTGTGGAACCAGGAGTGTACACACACGCACACACACACATTCTGTACTAAGTGGTACAACAGTCACGAAGGGAAGTTTATGAGGTTTATGTGATGTTTTATAGAAGGTATATGAGGCTTATAAGTTATGAGACAGTATTTTTTAGGTCAATCAATTCATATTTTTGATGAAACGCATTTAGGGATACAACTGCAGACATAAAAAAAATTAAACCTAGGAAGACAGAGAGAGGGAAGGAGACCATTTGACAGGACATGAATCACTGGGACACTTGAAAGCTTTGACTAAAACAACACATGACATGGAGATACATATCAAAGTGTTTGATGTGGAGAACTATGTCAAGCATGCATGGATATTGTATGTTATTTGTATATTTTTCTCACTCAAGCTTAAGATTTAAAGAGGAGCAGTGGAAAAATGAACAAGAGAGGACGGGATGGAGAGAGAATTAGGTTAAATAAGTATTTTTCTAAAGGAAAAAAGCAACAACAGAATTCCAAATTTGGGGTTTCCTAGATATGTGATAGTGCTGCTGTGGTGCCACTGCTGCAATAGCATCTAAATAGAAAATCTCCCTTAGCAAATGAGCGTCCCATCTGGAGCCTTTGAAGTTCCTCGGCAGCGTGACCCGACGCTTCCTCTTTGCATTACAGAGCCAGTTTGTGGTTGGTTTCTCAAGGGAATTAACAATACGTGCCTTGATCCATGTGTGTTTGTGTGTGTTTGTGTGTGTGTGCGTGTGTGTTTATCATAATCCTGCAAACCAGACTACACTGGACGGGTGCCACACTGCTCCAAGCTGGAAAGTTATTGCACATCTCTTCTTGTCTCTCTATCCTTTCATCCTTATTTCACAAAACATACTGCAAATATTCACTAGGACACATACACAAATGCATATAATGTACATACAGACACAAACTTGATGTAAAGATACAGTAATACACATAATGACTTTGATGCTAATTTTCTCGTGTGTGTAATGTAGCTTAACGCCAGTGGAATACCTGATAAGAGAGTAAACTGGGCACCACGCTGATAGGATTTCATTTACATTCTTGTTAAATGAAGTTGGTTATGTCTGTTTGGACAGCTCATTTATCATTAGACGTAAGTGGTATCGTGTGTGCTGTGCAGCACTGGCGCCTAATTTTTGAGTAAATAAGGTGGTGGGTTGCAGATTTTAATTAAAAAAAACAATAGGGTGCATCCAGGTCATGTTTTTTTTTAATTTTTATTATGTTAGACCAAAACCAGCAATGCATCAGTCCGTCTCTCAATTCCCTACCTTGTCTGCGGCTCTCAGCCACGAGCCTGTCAGATCCAAAACTAAAGACATAAATCTTTAACAATGGCTCACAAATATATGTGTATATTTGACTTTGACAGAAAGCTAATAATCTCCCAAAAGATCTGGGCACTGTAGTAAATACAATTTCAAGTGGGTCGGTGGCTTTTTTTTGTGGTTCTTCTACAGTCAGAGGTTATGATCCAGTGTACCTCTCTAAGAGACTTTCAAAATAATTGGTCTTTCTGGAGTTTAATGAGTAGTAGTATTTCTAAAACTACACTTAATCATAATTGTTGTCAGAAATCAAGGTTGTTAAAAAAGACTCCCACAGAATAAGAAGAGTCTGACATGCTATATTGAGTAGGCACCGTGTATTTGTATCAGTGCATTAACCATCTTTGTGCATATGCATCTGCTCAGAGTGTAGAAAGATGGTAAAGCAATATCAGTATCAACCTGGCTTGCATTATTAAATGTCTCCAATCACTCCAACATGCTGACAACATGCAGTTATCCACATGTAGCTCCGTGTCTGCTCAGAAACAGGACTTAGTGTCCTGTGTTTGCTCTGCTCTCCACATTCTGCAGGTGTACCAGTTAACACTATCAAGATGCCAATAATCATTTTTGGCTTGTAGCCCAAACTCATATCTCCCTTATTATGTTATTGTTTACCAGATAGCATTCAAACTTCATCTAACACCTGTTACAAAATTACATGCTGTGTGTTTGATTGTTGAACCATAACAGTGCAGGAGATAATGTATTATAAAAGGGTTTAGACATTCAGTCCGCATTTTTTTGGTGTACTGTATATACAATGGATTATTCGTTTAAGTTACCATTCATAGGAGTTGAAGTTATCACTAAGAGTATAAGAGCTAATGCAGCACTTGGAGGCTTTAATATCAATAATGGCTCATCTGGTGCTAAGCCTGGCAAACTGAAATGATTGTGTAATAAAGTAAATAAAACTTTCTCTCTGTTATTCTTCTCCCAATTTGTCTCTACCATTTGAACATGATGTGGCAGTTGTTGTATTACTCACAGGTTTGCAGCTGTTGCTCGCAGTGATTCGGTGGAGGTTGGAACAACTACCTGAAGCGTCATAACAATATTTCTGAAAGTTGTGACAGATGTTATTTTGTGTTTCTAGTATTTCTGTGTGCATATTTTTTATATAAGGGTGGAAAATGCCCCGAAATACCACTTAGATGGCACAATACTAAAACTTTCATATTTAGATCAATAAGTAAAAAGTCAAGTCAAGTCAATTTCATTCGTCTTGCCTAGAATCATTTATTCTTACGATATGAACAGCATGCAAGACTCTCTATCCTGGAACCCTTGATTTGTATTAGGAAAAGCTTGACAAATGAATAAATAAATAAACGTGGGGAAAAAGGGGGTAACCTTAGAGCAACAGAGAAGGGACGGAGAAGCAATAGTTGTCGTACACACAAAGTAGACAGAAGTTGCAGTAATGTAGTAGAAGCAGTAGTACAACGTATGTAGAATCCTATTAAGTCACTTCCCCTTGACAATAAATGTGGTAATGATTAATCATCAACTGCATAAAATGGAAAAGACATATATTTCCAGAGCTAGCTACTCTTAAGATAGACATTAATGAGCAGGTGTAAATGCTGTCTTTTCTTGGCTATACACATGCATATACAACACAGAAAACCACACACAGCTGTGCTAATGACTAATTCTGTGGACATTCAACCAAGCCAGTGTACCGGTTTAGGTAGCCACACCTTGGTATGATAAGACTTAGTCCCATTGAATACGAGTCCTTATCAGTCACTGAGTTCAATAAAAGCTGGGGTTCCAAGTCTTATTTTGTGATCGCCAAAACCTAATGAAATATTCGCAGACAAGAAAAATGAACATTCTTGGATGTATGATATGTATATGTAGTTTGGATGTACTGAATATGAATATGAGTCATGAATACAATGTAGGTCTACAGTATCATTACCAGGTTTGTTTTACTAGGAAACAATAAGGGTCATCCGCCTACATGCTGTACAGCACGTAGCACATAACTATGCGCTGAATGGTAATGTCACCCCACTAACATGCTCACAATGACAATGTGAACATGCTGGTTTTTAGCAGGTTTCATTTTTACCATGTTCACTGTCTCTATATTTACTAGTTTAGCATATTAACATGCTAACAGTTACTAATTAGCACTAAACACAAAGTGCAGCTAAGGCTGATTGGAATTTTGACCTGATGGTGGCAGTAGATGTAAAGTCAGAGGGTTTGCTGTTCATCCTTTGTGGAGTATGAACGTGTGTGCCAAATTGAATCCATCCAATCCAAAAATGTCGACCTCATGGTGGTGCTAGAAGAAAAGCAAGGGGATCACCAAAGTCATTAGGGTCCATCATCTGGCCACCATGAATGCCTCTACCATATTCCACAGCAATAGCGAGACATTTCACTAAAATGTCATCCTCATGGTGGGGCTAGAGAAAATTCCAGGGGATCACCACACCAAAATCAGTAGGATTCATTCTCTGGGGACCATGTACGTTTGTACAATATTTGATGGCAATCCATCTGATAGTTATTGAGATATTTTAGTCTGGACCAAACCGGTAGAACCACTGTCCGGCCAGTATTGCCATCCCTATGGAGCCACCCCTCTAGCATGGCTAAAGTGCAAAAAGTGAATTGTCAGATGCTGAGTTATTTAGTGGTTTGTATAGACTGTTGGTTAATGTGTCTCCAACAACAAAACACACCACCCAGTTTACCCTATCATTCTGTCTTTCTTTCTATCTGATTTGTGGCCTTTATGTGTGCCATTTCCACAGCAGAGGGAAGTTGGGACGACAAAGCAGCTCAGTTTCCGTCTTCCAGCGCTAATGTTGGTACTGGGTAATAGTCTCTAGAGGTGTAGCGTTTCCTCCACTGAGGGAAGCACACACACACACTCACACAGAGCCACAGTAGTTCCTGTAACCCACTAAGGGATCCAGTCTCCTTCCCCCACTTTGGCTTGTCTCCATCAGTTAGCCGTGGATTATTAAAACGAGCCAGTGGGGGCTTGTTGGTGGTCTACCCTGACCATTTCTGGTCTCATACAGTCTGTGTTCATACAATGTGGCAAAAGAAAATGTTTCCCTTGAGTCAAGTCAACAAGCGGGGTTCTCTTGGTTATAAAGAATGTGATTTAAATTTTGAGGCTTTTTTGATTTTTCAGTCTTAGTAAAAGGACAGTTTTTCTTTGAGAGGAAAGACAGAATTTCATACTAATATTTATTTTTGTCAAATGTTTAAATGTCTTACACAGGATCGGATACCGTGTACTCCAATTCCTTATGTATAGTTGATCTCTATCTTATTTTGTCTTAATGCTGGTTGACCCTGGGATTCAAAAATGTTTGGTGAGGCTAGGGGGCAAATTGGTTGAGGACCTCTTGAAAGCGGGGTTCACAGGCCACACAGAAAGCGGGGATGCCAGGGGTTTTCCCTCCATTTCCTACCTCCACGGTTGAGGTGAACAGTGGAGACAAAATTGTGGGAAATACTGTATTTATCTCACTCAGAGTAATCGAGTAAGTTATATGCAAGAGAACTCATGAATCGTAGATTACATCTTTAACCTGAAAAATAAATGATTTAGTTCCTGTTCAGTCTGCCTGAGTTTCCTCATTGTCTATGAGTTGTTAGCAGTTCTACAGTGATTTCCCATTGAAACTTCCCTGATGGTTCAATTTAAATAATTGAATTCAATTTAAATAGTTCAGAAGTAAAATTATCTCACTAAAAAAGCAAACATTAAAAGTAAAAAAAGAGAATACAAATTTGTGTAGGAGAGCTTTGTTTTTTTCTTCTTTCCTCTCACATTAATCACAACCCTTTAGATTTATCTTGTGACTTATCTTGTGTCTTAATATAATCTTTAATACAGTCTTGCTGTTGATACAGGTTAAAACAGGTTGATCAATTGAAAAACTGTGGATTAACTGGATACAGAAGTTAAATATACAAATCCAATTAAATCTATATTGTCATATATACCAACCCTAATATATATAAATAGGGTCAGTGTGGTTGGACATATTCTATTCACAATTGATAATGTTACCAGACCTTGATGAAGGGATATGCAGTAGCAAGAGTCAGTGTTTTTTTCAGGTACAGTTTGCCCCTTCACACACACCTTAATGCCAATAATTACCTACCTAATTAGTACTTATCCCGTGATCACGTAAACGTCTTTCCTGTGACATTTTCTGAAATGTCCGCTTGGCCAAACATTCAGCCTGCATGTGGAAAATATGAATCACCACTCTGTCTGTCACTGTTTATTTTCTGTTGCACTGGAAGTGATAGCAATCTCAAGATATATGAGTCTTATGAGAAAGAATGTCTTCTTCTAAAAAGTCAAGGCCACTGTCTACTACCATACGGTGCTGTTGCAATCTTATAGGCTCTATATTTCAGACAGGCGCAAAGCCAGTAGAGGTGCAAGTGTTGGTGGCATGCCATTTCACTTGGTGCAAGTCCATTTAAATTTGAGAATACGGAGAGAGCTGGAGATGCCAAATTGGAGGAAGCTATTTGGCTCCTTTAGCTCTAGTCTGGTTACATGTGCACATGTGCTTGTACCCAGTTGAATGAAAAAAGAGCCGGTTGGTCATACAGTGGGTAAACCCAGCCCTGGAACATGTCCTTCCAGGAACCACTCCTCTGTCAGCTTGTTGTCTTTAGTTGGTGAACTTTTGCCCTGGGCTATGTAAGGGTGAGGTTAGAGTAAAGATCAAGCTTGAAGCACCTATAAGGATAGTTTTTCCAATCCTCAGGACTGCAAGTTTCCATATAAGGCTCTGGGAATCAAGTAGCAATTCCAGCAATTTAGTATTGTGGGTTAGTGTGGGACTTACACAAGATTTTTTGGTTTAAAAGAATGGTCAAAACTGAATAATCAGAGGCTGAGATATTCTAACTTTTAAACTCTAGTATGGGTCCAGCTACACAACCATTGGCTTGTACATTTCCCATAATTCATCTGGATTGCATCTCTCACTGCCCACTTCTTTCCAACCCCACACCTCCAGTTTGTAATATTGGCATATGAAATGCGTGTTATTAACTAATATTTTATATGTATTTTTATAGTCGTTCTTGTGCAGCTAATTTAACCATGCATTGATGTTTCTGCACTGAAGCCAGACAGTCACTTTCCCCTGCGGCTAAATTACTAAAAGCTGATCCCTTGTTGTGAATGCTGTCCTTGGCATGCCATGAGATACTTTAATTTCACAGCATTTTATCAGTTACACTTGTAACAACAGGTTTTAATGCTGGTTAATATATGACAAATCAGTTAAGAGCAGGTTTGCTAAAATTTATTTGCCTTCAGTAAAAAAACAAAACTTTTAAAACATATGCTTTCTCTGCTGAGCTCATTAATTGCTCCTCTAAGTGTCAGTTTTCCCCTCTGGATAAATTCCTGAGAGGTGTTAGCTAGGACGGAGCAATGCTGACTCACTTGAACTAAACGCTGTCATCGCTGTCATCCCAGGACATGATCAAGGAGCGTGGGTTGGACTGGGAACACGTGTGTGTGTGTGTGTGTGTGTGTGTGTTTGTGTTTGTTTGTGTGTGTGCGTGCACTAATGTGTGAGTGCCAATGGGAGTGCCAGAGGTAGGAATTCCAATTGGCACAGCAGGGAATGGGTGTTGGCTGGTCCGGTGATACCTGGATGAAGACAGGTGCAACTCATAAAAACGTGCCCCCATTCATTTGACCCAATTTGGATCCTGCTTGGTTACAACATTTGCCTGGCTGATGAGGCTTACCCTGATTCTTTGTGTCAGGAACAAAATGATAATGATACGTTTGAATACCTAAAATCAACTTTTTTTTCAAGCTGTGTTCATGGTTGTAGTTTGAACTAATAGCAGTATTCAAACCTGCTTTAATATTCATGTGTGTGCTAATACAATTTTGACTAATTCATGTGGGAATTAGTGCTTGGAAGAGCAGGAATTTTAATTGACCGGGACCTTATTTTGAGAGGAAAGACGTATTTAAATTGAAATGAAAGAGTAATTATAGCTTAGAGTGAAGAGCACCTGGTACCTGCTTAAACCTGCCTTTTAGTATCCTTAGTGACATTTAGTGATTGAGAAGAGACAGAATTTGAGTAAATTCTCCAAACTACACAAAATCATTGAAGAAATCACATCGAAGGAAGATGGTGCCAGGTGGGACCTGCCCTGACAGTGAGAAAATCAAGTTTTACATCAAGCGTCTTTTCAAAAGGTTCAGTCATACAACAAGAAAAGCTGTTTGCACTGGTATTTCACACGTGAAAAACATCTTGCATGCTGGCGTCAGCAACACAAGCTGTCACCTCTTGCATCAGACATTCAGATGAAAAACCCTCCTGAAAGTGACGTAAAAATCCACTGGTAATCGTTGTAGTTGCATCATGTGGTGCAGGTTATCAAAGAGTCTGATTGAGCAATCAAGCAATTTGCTGGAATAAATACAAAACTCAAAGCATGCCACCTGATTTTGTAATTGTTGCAGTTGTTAAGGACAAGCTAGTCTCTAGTAGACAGAGACGGTGTTTGAGCTCAGACCTGGCTTGATTCTTATCAGTGACGAGATCGTCACACAGAGGATGATACCCTCAGGGTTCTCCCTCTTTCCCCTTCCTAATGTCTTTTATGTGTTCAGAGTTTTATCGTCTCAGTACGGGAAAGAGATAAAGAAAGAATGTTGAATCATGGCAAAGGAAACAGGTGTAGGTATGCAAGATGACACAATATCACTCACTGTAGTATTTTTTAACATATTGCTACCAAGGAATTTCTGTCCCCCCCCTTTTTTTTCTAGTAGCATGCATTACAAACTTACACCAGAGGTATATTTAAGGGATGCAAAGGTTTATTTGTCACATAAAGAAGTAATGTGTGTAGTGATGTGCATTGTGGTATGTTCCCACGGTTGTGCTAAAAGACTAACATGGAAAAAAGGATACAAAATTAAGATTATAGAATATGATTATTATAAAATTTAAGATAATACCTTTATATTGTTTCATTGTGATAGTTTGACCAAGTGCTAAACCCCTCACTTAGCAGTCAATCATAGTTTAGCAACTGTAACTAGTCACAGCAGGCCAAGTACATGGTGTACATGGGTCTGTAGTAAGAGCGATACTCTGCATCTAAATAGTTTGAAGGGTCATGTCTTTATATTTTGGGCTACATTAAAGTGTTATATAGCTGTACCATATCTGTATGTCTCTGTGTTGTTCTGGCTGTGGAAACAAGTCTTCCTCTGGGACAATAAAGTCCAAATCTAAATCTTGTGCGCCTTATCAGCTTTCCTCGTATAAATGGCAGTGATTAGGTACAGTAAGTTCAACTTGATAGTAACAGTGACCCAAAGCAGGAAGGGTGAAGGCATTTATGTCATGCGTGGTGGGGAGAGAAAAACGTTTATGACGTTGGTGTGAGCTTTCAGCTTCAGCCAAGAGCCACAAAAGGAAGGAAATTTAAAGAGCCACACCAAAGTCGAACTGCAGCTCATCTCTGCGCTAAGAATTTCCGGTGTTTGAGAGTTACCTGCCTCAATGTGCTGTACCCAAAACTGTATTCATGAAGAGCAAATGTCCAGTTCAATCCGTCTCCATAAGGAGCTGGACAACTAGTATTAGACATTTGAGTTATTGATGATATGAGGTCACAAATAAATTGGCATTTTTTGTTGTTTGCACTTATTCCTCCACATTTTGTCTTCTTTTTTCACTTTTTATTGCTTCACTGGAATGTACCACTGTTAAAAATGAATGGTGAACAATTATTATTATTATTTTAAGGTCCAGAATTCAACAACTGTTTTTAAACCAGTATGATATGAAAGGCTAAAACGTTTAGCTTTGCCATTCTTAAAGTGGGATGACAACGTTGGTCTGTCAGTCGTTCCACCATTTTGGTCCCCACTGAAATATCTCCAAAACTATTGGCTAGGTGCTACATAATGTTGTGGCCCTCAGAGGATGAATCCTACTGTCTTAAGTGATCCCCAACTTTTCCTCTAGTG
Organism: Lateolabrax maculatus; assembly: GCA_031216445.1. NCBI lineage: Eukaryota > Metazoa > Chordata > Actinopteri > Acropomatiformes > Lateolabracidae > Lateolabrax > Lateolabrax maculatus. The sequence goes on along the minus strand of CM062203.1, from coordinate 20,603,266 downwards.
CCACCAATGAGGTAACATTTTAGTTTTTTGCGAAACATCCTGACAACTTTCTACTGACATTAAATTTTGCACAAACGTTCATCTTCAATCTCATGTTAACATATCACTGTCCGTACTGTGTCAAAACCCTTAAGGGGAATTCTCCTTTCTCGTCTACAGTGAGGTCAAAGGTTAGGGTCAGCTACAGAGCAGAGCAGCAGCCCTGGAGCTGTTCGCGATTTGTCTTACGGACAGATCGGCCGGGTGCTGACCGTAATGAGAGCTTGATCCAGAGTCTTGGGATTGGATAGTGGTAGTATTTCATCCCAAACCGTGCCCCCAACTTAACCCACAGTGTATGTTCGTGACAATGTGGATAACTGACACAGTGATTTTCATCGGGCTGTTAGCACTAACTCAACATGACCTGTTGGACACCTAAACTGAGCTTTGTTCTGTCACACTGCGGCTTCCAGTAGGATTAACATCCATCCACACCTCGACACACATACACACACAGATATGCATACGCTTACAGGATGCAGAAATGTACACATCCAAATACACACAAATAGACAAACTTGCGTGCACACGCAAACACACACACACACACACACACACTGAACAGACATGCACACACAAACTTTCACTGTTAAATTTCCATATACTGTAGGAAATGTACGTACACACACACACACACAAACACTTGCATCCATACACTCACACAGAAGCATGTACTACTACACATAGTAAAAGTCGAATACTGCACTTACACATCCGTCACAAATGTACACACACACACACACACACACAAAACACACAACCCTGCATGTACACACATTCTCACACAGACATAAGCTTGTTGAGTACACACTGAGAGGACCCTGCCCTCTCGTATTGACACTACTTACTGTATATTGTTTCTCTTATAACGCCACTGTTACTTTAACACTTCTTTACACACCTTGATCCCCACATGAGAGATTACTGCCAGCGTTTGCTGTTGACTTTGCTGTCTTCCGTAGTAATGACAAGTTGGCTTACACTATCTGAGTTGTAACCTCTTTGTTATCGTGGATGTGGAAAGAAGTCAGCTGCACTGTGGGCTAATGTGGAGGGACAAGTTTGGGCTTAAATGTACCCCGTCAGGTCGTGGATGTGGGGTGTGTGTGTGTGTGTGTGTGCGTTGGATATGATGCCTGGAATGCCTCTTCTGGCTTTCATCTCCCAGAAGTGAATTAACTCGCATTGAGTAGTACTTGAATAACACTGGTAAAAGGAATAGTTTGACATTTAGGGGAAACTCTCATATACTGTAGCTTAGCTTAGCATGAAGACTGGAGACACAGGTGTACAGGTGTAGGTAGGTGGACAGAGCCTGACTGGCTGTTACCGCCTGCTTCTCATCTTTATGCTAAGCTAACTGGCTGCTGGCTATAGCTCAGAAAGTGAGAAATTAAGCGGATTTCCAAAAGCGTCAAACTCTTCCTTTGAAGGTTAAAGGGAAAAATATCAAAAGTGGGACAGAAAAAAAATCTGTTTATCTCATTTATACATGCTTTTCAAATTAAGAATGTGTTATAAATTTACATTTTTGTAAATCAAATGCAAATTAACATATTTTGTGTTGTAAAATTCCTGATGTTTCACTTGCTTAGGTTCTCTATGCTTAACAAGGCCACAAATCAACAGCCTAAACAAACTTCACAGGAGGAACCCTTTCATTTCAAAGTCCACCCCTACCCCCTTTTTCTTTTCGCATGCCGCTTTAATGAGCACAATGCTTTATTCACTGCAATAAACAAGTCCTGACAGACAGACTGACTGTGTGTGAGTATGTTCTGCCGGTGTGTGTGTTCCCTCTCCTGCAGTGTTATTTGCTGTTATCCCGGGACTCTGGGGGTGTTTGATATCGTCCCCTGCGGTGCCCTCTTTAGACCCTGTTTAGCTCCTGTTGGGGCGGCCCAAAGGCTAGGGCAAGCCTGTGATTGTAGCCCCCTGCGGTGCTGGGAATGAGGGGCCTGCCTTCCTTCAATTACACCCAACCCAGCCCCATGAAACGCAGGGCTTTACGGCTCTTATCCAATATGAACCCCAGGCAATAGAGGGCAGGGAGAATAGGGCAGCAGCAGGTAGTAATGGAGCTTAAATGGCAACAGGCATTCCACAGTGTGAGGCCTCTCCCACTGTAGGAGACAGGTAGGGCGACAGGTGAGGGATGGATGGTACAAGGTTCACACACAGGCACACGTGAACGCAGTCACGCCAAAACATGCCTGTGCAAGCACACGTCTTTGGGCCAATCACTATTTTTATTACTATAAAAGCCATTTTACTTTACCTGTTTTTAATTATATTTAATTACAAATGTATTCATGTTTCTTGCAAATACTCTGAACGAACAATTATAAATATATTTAAGAAAACCATATAAGCCCCCAGCACAGTACTCCTATGCTAGAGGAGGACTGGAGATGACTTGGTATGGTACCAGCGGCCCAGGGGGAAGGTTTGGTCACATACTGTAACATCTGGTGTGAAACACACTTTGGCAGGTTGGGCAGAATGGTGCCATCACATACCACTCATCTCCTTCCCATTGTTCTTGGAGAATTTTACAGTATATTTAAAGCAAACATCAGATAGTAAATTGAGCTGTAGGCCGTCCATAAATAATGATTAGGATTTTATGGTAGGAGGGATCCCAGGAAAGGGGCTGGCCAGGTATTGTAGCCCCTGCTGTGAGGCTCACTGGGCAGCCCCACGAGGCACACCACAGGGATAATGAGAAAAATCAAATCAAAGCCGTTATTGGGATTTTTAGTGTTCCTTTTCATATAAAATCAACCAATTTAAAAAATGTCACTGGGCAAAAAGTTATTTGTTATTTTATTTCTTCATAATTTTCAGACAGGAATATGACACCTTTGAATGAAAGACTTAAAAACCGAGAAATAAGGCATCACATTTTTCACATTTTCACCTTTTATTTGCCATTTCCCACATAGAGATATACAACAGGCTGCTGTGTTTTTTTCCGTAACAATCTTGCGTAGTGGACCTTTTTATAAAACAAAACAGCTCCCTCAGGCACCATGACATTTTTTCATAAATCTGCAAATACATTATAGGTTTTGTATATCTCTTTAAACACCTGGTGTCCATCCTTGTGAATGCGCGTAAGGGAAACAGGAAAGAAGACATATGGGACTGACCAAGGGGAAAGGTGTTGGCCAGGTTTAGTTGCCCCTGCTGCTAGCCCACTGTGTAACCCCATGGGGTAAACTAATCGTGTCCCATCCCAGCTCCCTCCACGTCTCAGGCGTGGGTTTAATTAAACGCATTGTTCACATTTTACTAGCTATATTTAAAGGGCATTCCTGTCCTAAAAGCCTGATGGTAACTTGAGCTGCATGCCTTCCATGAATAACGATTGTGATTTTATGGTAGGAGGGACCCCAGGAAAGAGGCTGGACAGGTATTGCAGCCCCTGCTGTGAAGCCCACTGGGCAGACCCATGAAGCATGGTAGTGGCAGCACATCTCAGTGACTGTCTCACTCTCGGTTATAAATCAAAGCTGTGCTTTTTTTCATACATAAATGATACATTAGATTATCACCGGGTAATTTTATATGAAATATTATTTTCAAATTTGGAAAAAGTGTATGCATTTGCAGATATTTCATTTGTGTTGTACAGCATCTATGGGCTTTCCTCTGCCAGTAAAAAGTGGAGAAAATAAACAGTATTACAGTTACCAGTGATTGCAACATACCATTTTGGCAAATTAAAGCTTTTGGAAGGGAGTTTTTCATGTTGTGGGTCACCCCATCTCATTTAGGCCAGCAATTTAGAAACATTCTGTTAGAACATTGATAAATAAAACTAATTTAAGAATTAAACACAATTTAGATTGAAAGATTCACCAGGCAGAAAGGAATGGGGTAATGCCGGTCCACCTGCACAGTGAGTCATCATGAATTTGACTCATGGACACTGCCCACACCCAGAGAAAGAGAGTGGGAGTCTGCAGTTTGAACTTGTAGTAGCTGTGCGTGACAGCACAGAGCCCCAGTTTAAACCAGATCTAACTGTTCTGTTTTTTGGGGGGCGACAAATTTGCACACTCATCAGATTTCAGGTTTATAAATAATATAATGGATCACTGCAGGTTGTTTCAATATATTTATAAAAATACACCTAGATATATATATGACAATACATCAAACCTGTTAAACAGTCATGTTAATAAATACTTTACGATGCCTGTTGCATATTTGCTCACACAAACATTCCCTCCTGTGGTAAAGATGTCCATACAGCAAAATAATCCATCATAGTCAATTTTGTCAATGTTTTAATTGTGATTGTTGTTTTTCCTTTTTTAACCTTATCAGTGTGGGTGTTATGTTGCAGTCTTTATGTCAATCATTTCACATCCACAGAAAAAACAAGCCAACTAAGGCTTCCACTGTGGAAAAAAAACCTCAAATATAATTTATATTATAATATATTCATAAGATAGCACATTTAAGCAAGGCTGCAACATGTTCTGCACATTAAGCATATTCTTACCCAAGTGACTGATCCTTTCTGGCCCCTTCACAACTGTCAAATGTATTGGAACTCCCACCATACAGTGCACTAGTAACAAGGGAGGCATCTAAGGGAAACTGTGCATATTGTTTTTCTTTGGCAGCAGAGCCACTGTTGTTTTTGGCCTGTGATCATCTGCCTGTGATCCTTTTTTTTTTTTTATGCCATCTGACTCCTGGCATCTGATCCACAGTTATGGAAGCACTTCCTCTCTGCCAGGAATTCAGCGATGCAATTAACAAAAACTCTCTGTGATGTCTTATCAGAGGCACAAACCTCTCAGTGTGTGTGTGTGTGTGTGTGTGTGGACTCTGAAATGGAAAAAGAGCAGAGGTATTATTATAAAGGTTATGGTGTGGCAGAAACACTAACAGTTATTTTGCCAGTCAAGGGAAACTGGCAGGCCTGTTTTTAAAGCTATGGACTAATTGTGCTAATAAACTAAAATGTACCAAGACAACATCAGTTTGTTGATGTAGGAGATATAATTCTGGGATGTGTAAACTAAACCTTATCTCAGAATATGTTAGGGTACATGGAAATTTTACATGTATTTCAACGCACATTTTTACAAAAGCAAATATCAAAGATGTTAAAAAATCTGCTGACCTTTATTTATATATTAACTATATTTCTGGATACAACTTGATAACAATACAATGGCATCAGGCTAAACACAACTCTGTTTTTCTCATCCCTTTAAACTTTCACATATCAGAGATACAAGGTTTTTATCTGATGGCATCAGTATACACTCCAAACCTATCCTGTTTTTACTGCCAGTTGACCACATTTAAATATGAATGAGCCTTGTAATCAAGGTGTAAAAACCCCATGGGATTCTCACTGTAAACTGCCCATTCGTGTTCATTGATGTTACAATCACAGTGAAACAACCCTAGTTGTAAACTTTAGATTCTCCTGTCATTTGGAGGGCTGAGGCTGTAAAGTTGACCTGCAGTACTGCATGTCTTCTTTAATCTGGCCTGTATGAGGATGACTCAGAAACATTTCTCAGGATGCTTCCATCCAACCTGATGGCCTCAGCTATACACTTATATACACAGCTATAATATACAAGACTACATTATGTTTACTCTCATTACCCTTGTTGGTGTCAAGCCATGAAAAGAATTGTTGTTAAATGTGTCCAGATTTTGAGATATCTGTCTCTGAGATTTCTATCCCCATCCCAATACAATGGAGTTGAACAGAATTTACTGTAGTCTATGTTGCTCTCAGCAATGAGAAGTGACAAAAAATCAAAAGCAACATCTGGTTTCAAAAGCAAGCTGCAGTTACTCTGAATAATCCCTAGACCTCACTGTGAACACTTTTCACTCTTTTACAAAATAAATAGTCCCTAGACTAACGTGGTCACTGTTTCAGGAAACAGATGTTGCTGCAGAAATACTTTTTTGTGTGACCACCCCATACACAATTCTGTTCACCTCCTTCGAAGGCAGAAATCACAAAACCTGGATATGTCAAACCTCAACAGTTTATCTCATTTAGATGATCATAACTCAAAACAGTCTGCACATGTTCTTTTATTATGCACTATGACTATATGCGTTTTAAAATCCTTTAAAATACATAAATGCTAGTTTAACAATGGACATAGTAGCAGAACTCCAGAGAAAATAGTAAAACTTCTGTGGAGCACATTGTAGTCCTGTACATGTTGATGCAAGTTTCAGTTTGACTTTAAAAAATCCTTTAGAAAGTTGTTCTTTGTCCAATAAACTTTCCACCATATTTAAATGAAACTTTCTTTGTTGTCATCCTCATCAGTCAGTGTTTTTTTTAAGACACAGATAAACAAACAAAACAGGACCAAAATCCTCCTTGGCAGAGGTTGACAAAAACAATGCATTTTGGGAATGATATATGTATTTGAGAAATCTGTATGTTCTGTATGTGAGCACACATTAACAATTGAAGGGGCGGGTAGTAATAAGCGTGGAATTGGACCTCTAGGCACAGAGAGAAGTAAAGCTGTGAATTAGTATCCCACTGTTTTCGGTGGGTCGACTTGCCTCTACTTACCAGGTGAGATGAGGTGGGGCGCTGGCTCCCTTGCTGAGCTCAGGTGTGTCCAGGATGGGTGGACAGCATCCCACCCCCCCATGGAGCTCGTAGACCAGTGTGTCTTTGCCCCCACCCTCAACCTCTGTGTCTCTCTTTCTTGCGGCGCCCTCGTACCGATTTAAAGAATACCATGGAAATCCAGTGGAGGTGCCTTAATTAGTGAGGAATCACGCCAGAGGTAAATTCGTTAATATAAGGGTGAGGTCACATCAGTGTTCGGTGTTATCAGCCAACCCTTTTTCTGTTTTTTTTTTTTTCTTATGCAAGATCAGTATGTACAAGTTGAAATGACCGCATGTTTATCAAACAAGACTTCGTCATGTGATGACAATCAAATAATGCACACATTGTGACTCATCCTCCCACCGTACATCCGCTGTTGTTCACCACTGTTCACAGTAACAAAAAGAGAGAGCATGCACAGAAGCAACCAGACCGCTTGTCTACTTTGCAAGTCAAACAGTGATGCGTTGGAACCTTCAAAGGAAGCACAAAGTATGGACATCCCTCACTGAAGGGTACAAGTTTGCTGTAACTCTTATGTTGTTTGATAACAGTTAGCTAGAGTATATTCTCAAATAATGACACAGTTGGATATAATAGCAGGGGGCAATCTAACAGCTCACAAGGTGAATTTAGCACAAGGTACATTTCCACAGCACTGACTCCATCTGTACAACATCTGAGTCATGTCATACTCACCAGAAAATACAAGATCTCCTCTGCTGATCTTGTACGCTCTTTAAATACCATCAGAGAAACTCAGCACTTCCTGCAGGTGTTTCAGATTAAAAGCCTAAGGGTTATGTCCTTTCAGCCACTGGATGGCTTTTAATGATGCAATAAGTAACTTTCATGAAATAACATATTTGCTGAAACTGTTACTTTATCCTGACAGTAATACATGAGACAGATAATCTGTGACCGTCTCGGTGTGACCTGCATAGGAAGCGCCGCGGAGCGGACCATCTTCACTGCAGGTCATTGACAATAGAGAAATTCTGATGAAAAAATAAGAGTTGTTTTTTCCCATCATTAAGGGATAGGCATGACTACACTGACGCACACACACACACACACACACACTTAACCACATGCAAACAAAGCCTGCATGCACCTTGGTGCCAAGTTATACAGATGTTTTATGAGTCAGTTTACAAACATTAGTGCCTGGTTATATGCAAATGATTTTCCTTCAAATTCATGACAAGGATGTCCCTGTAGATAATAATCTGCAGGTTTACCGTAACAAATTTACAAATCAACATTAACGTCCACTAACGGTAAGCATCAAACACAACACATAAGTTAACCACGAGTTCTTCTGACACGTGTCATGTATTTCACCCACCCTGCAAAGTGAATAATGAGGAGCGGAAATGTCTGTTTTTTTTTTTATCTATTCTGGGCTTCACTGAGCGTGTGCAGACTGACCTCTGAGCCCAGTTGCAGGTGTAATAGCACATTTGAGTAGTTGTTTGTGTCATCAGAGAGAGCGGCAAGCTGGCACTGTGCTGTGACCTGTTGTAAGCTCTGCCAAGTTCCTCTCCCTCCGCTGAGAGATTCAGTTCCGGCACGACAGAGCGGGAACTTTGTGTTGAAATGATTTTCCATGGAAGACTGTGCACTCTGGAAAACACGCACGCACACACAGACGGGGCCATTTTCTGAAACGCCTGAGCGACAGGACAACAGGACAAGCTTATTCTCTTCTTCTTCTGTTGTAGTTTGGTTGGCTAAAAACAAAACTGACAGACACAGCCCAGTTACCTCTATCTCTACCTTTACCCATGGATGTTCTGAGAGACCTGTATGCCGCTGCAAACTTGTGTCAGCAGGCGCTAGCAGAGCTGTAATGACCTGTAATGCCCTGCGGCCCATTTCCCCACAGACAAACATTAGAAAAGAGACATCGGTAAATGTCTGACAGGACACCTCGAACTGAAAAAAAAAAAAAAAAGCATGTGTGGGGCCCAAAAACTAATGCAGAAACCCGAGAGCTTTTTTGCCTCATGTGCTCGGCAAGTAATTTTCATTCAAGTGAATGGGCACCATTTGAGAGTCCACAATATTTAAAAAAAAAATTTGAATCCCATTTTGATTAAAGTGTTGCCTCAATCCTGATTGGTGCATGGAAGTAGGTAACATCCCCCCACCCACCTCAAAATTAAGAAGTTAAAAAGTAAAAAAAAACCAAGAACAGAAATCACTAGTGCGCAATAACCAAAGCTCTGTTCACTGAAGGAGCCCGTTGCTCTCAGTAAGAAGCTGATAAGTTTTCAGGTAGTAGGATTAAGTTCCAGTACGTAAAGTTTTCTTTAGTATTTTCATTAAATGCTACTTTATACTTCTATTCCACCACATTTGGCTACAGTAGTTACTAGTTACTTTACAGACTAAGATTTTACACTTAAATCATATATATATATATATAAAACAAATAAGTTAAGAGCTTTTAGCTCAGTGTGGCTTCAAAGTTAGACATTAATATTCATAAATCCTGTAATGAGATATATGACTCACTGAAAGTGGCCATTGCGCATGAGTACTTATACTTTTCATATGTATAGTTTGAATGCAGGGCTTGTAACAAAGACATTTCTTTTAAGATTTCGTTTTGTTTGCACAGACAGAATAGTTCCATAAGGTTTTCACATTAAAATCTCTAATTTCTTTTGGTCATTTTAAAACATTATACTCAAACATTTTGAATGCTAATTGTAATTTTTCTTTATGTGTAACCACTGTTCTGTATTTGTGAATTGTAGGTTTGTTTTAAATGTCTGTGTTATGACTACACTTATGACATTTATACATTTTATGATAATAATTTCAACTACATCACCCACCTTTCATAAATCCACTCATCAATCCATCTTTGTTCAGACAAGATAAAAACATACAAGCAAAAAAACAAAACAAAAAAAAAAACAGACCAGGAACAATATGTGTTGGTTCTGCCTTTATTTGCTATTTTAAAAAAAACTGACAAATGTTGCTGAATGCACAGATGTAATTTGGTGAAAACATATCCAGGTAAATGAGCTGTCAATGTCAATGTAAAACAATCAGTAATGATTTAGCCTCATCACCATTACTGTAGCCCAGAGGTCATGTTGTGTGTGTGTGTGTGTGTGTGTGTGTGTGTGTGTGTACACTGCAGTTGCATTCATGCACACAACAGCCTCAGGTGTGCAACATCATAAACACAGATAATAACACAAACGAAGAATACCCAGACTCACATTTGCCCCTTTAATCAGTGAGATGTAATGACGGTATTATTCTGTCCTTCTCGTGATACTATTCATATGTATCACCATGTGTTTTGTTAGCATGCAGTGTCCTCATTAATCATGAAGTGTTTCCATCCATCATTTCATTTGCAGGAGAGTGAAGCACTAGTACGAAAGGTACTGGGGTGCAAAACTCTCAGGAAAATTACAGTCTGAAATCTGAATGGATTTTGTCCGGCTTGTTTTTATCCAGGCCGCAGCTGGACATGAGAATGAAAAGCATATGTTTTGTTTAGAAAATTGCCCCGTGAAGGACGAGAGGACCAATTAGAGAGATGGCAGTTGTCTGACTGTCTCATGATAACAAAAGAATTTATGTGAGGATCCTTGTGTTATTCTCACACAGTTTTTTTTTTTACATGTTTTGATATTGTTTAGGTACAAGCTGTACATTTTAACTAACTAGAAGTACTGTACTAGTACTAGTACTGTACTAGTATTTTATGATTGGTTAACAAACTTTTTGGCCGAGCATGTACTGCCATGATCATTCACATGACTCATAAACAGTTGTGCTAGAACAGCAAGTTGCACCTGGAAGGATTTCAACTGGTCTTAGTCCAGAAAGTCAAATATCCCCATGATGAATGAAAATGTTTAGGTGATGCGGAAATAAATTAATTTACCTGCTACATGCTAAATTCATCATGATGACATTTACACATTCATTAATTAATCGACAACATAGTCTTATCGTACTGGTCTGGCTTTCTTAGTCAAGGAAACTTTAAAGTCTTTCAGTAAAGTGAATGTATGTAAAGGAAGCAGCTGAGAGACTTGTATTGTGAAACAGAAGGAGGAAAGGTATTGATTGCACAAAAAGCAAACAGCAACACCAGCAAATTAACACAGTGAAAAAGGAACAGATCCATCTCTAATAATGAAACAAAAAGCCTGGCCTGGTTCGGTTGTTCTAATTTTATCCGAAAACTTGTATTCCATTTCAGTTAAATTGTTTTGTGTTGGTTTTTGGTTGGTCCATCCAATAGTTGAGATGTTTAACTCAAAACCATCCATGTGAACCTCATGGTGGTGCTAGAGGAAATGTCAGGGGATCAGCAAAGTCATTAGGATTTATCCCTTGGGCACCACGAATGTCTATATCGCGCTCCATGGCAATCCATCAAATAGCTCTCAAGATATTTCACTGAAAGCCAAAAATGTCAACCGGGTGGTGGCACTACAGGAAAACACAGGGGATTATCTGAGTAACTAGGGTTTATCCTCTGAAGGCCACACATATTTGGACAAAATTCCATGGCAGTCCATCCGATAGTTGTTGAGATATTTGTGGTGGATTAACTGACTGACATTGCCATGGCTAGAAATGTTTAATCTCCTGTATCTTAAACAGTTATGTCCTGGGGGTAAAAATGTTTTACTGGATTTTCTGTACAGGACTCCTTTGTGTAAATAACAAAAAACACTAACAGAACCTCACAGCTCCATGAATGAAAGGGGCTTGTGTGTGTGTGTGTGTGTGTGTGTGTGTGTGAATACGCATGCTTTCTAGGACTTCCAAGGAAGTAACCAAACTACTTTAGAGCTTTAGGATTCCTTTACTTCCAATTGGTTTGAGGTCTGAGAACATTTTCTTTGATCCTGGGGCTAACCCCTGAGAATACAGCATAGCAGGCGATGACGCTGATAGAGAGAGCAGCGCACTGGGGAATAAGAGGGAAAGGAGGATAAGACAAAGGGAAGTAAAGAGAGAAAGAGAGTAGGACGGATCATAGCGGTGGGAGAGAAAAATTAAGAGGGGGGGGATTAAGGAAGTGAGGGGTTACTCTGGAGGGATTTGGTTACGTAGGTATTGAATACAAAGTGTCAAGAAAAAAAGAGGATGGAGAGGTCACTCCATCCAAAGAGCAGTCACAGGGTGACAGGTGAGAGGGCCTGGGAGTTAAGAAGGGGTGTAACACAGGTAAAAGGTGACATGTCACTGAGGGGTTGTACTCTTAAAAAAACAATGTAAGGTCAATACCTTTCCTCAAAGAACCACTTCCTCAAATTGGAAAAATCTTTTTTTGTTGTTGTTGCAAGATACTTGTGTATGCTTTTGCTAGAAATGTAAAATGCACAATTTCCTGTGCACCACAAGACACTTTCCAAGGAAGACTAATAAATGTGTGAATCTAAAAGGGGAAACGCAGCACTGTAACTACCAGTAAAGTCACCATGGTGATGTCAACCACATTCTTTTCAAGGGATTTTGGAGAATGCACACTGACTCAATTTGCATCAGAAATGCTCCCTTCTTATAACTGAGTCAACGCAGACACATCATAAGCATACTGCCAGAATCAGCACAATATACTTTTTCCAAGCATTAGTTTTAAGATTAAAAATAAAAACATACTTCAGGTGATATATGACACACTGAATGGGGATGAGGAGCGTAAACGACATAGACGGACTACGTGAGGTGTCCTCTGACTAACTACTCCTGTCCTCGGGGCAGGCGAGGTGTCGTGAGAACAAAGGTCAAGGCTATCATTCAGGTTTGGGTGAAACTCACCTGTCTCAGTAAGCCTGACTCTGATACTGTTTAGGGACTGAGATGGATACCCTGGAGAGCATTTTATCGCCTTTTGCTCTCTACTATGATAGGATGGAGTTGTATTTTTCCTTCAACATACACCACCTCTTATTTGAGACACAGTGTTAATACAGCATACCTTGAGCTACACAGCTGAACTATTTCAAACATTACTGAGACATTTCCAAGAAGCGTTGAGGCAAAGACCTTTATACAATGGGTACATTTGTGGCAGAGCATGGGAAGCAACTACAGAGGATAATTAATACATTTCTAGAATGTTATGAGGAAGAAATTCCTCATCTGGTTTAACTTTGAATGTGCAACCGGCATCCAAAGTACTCAGAATGTGTTCATACTCACATTATAATTCTGTTATTGAAAGGTTCTATAACTGATTATTGACACAAAATACGTGAACGAGGAGATGGTGTAATGCTGAAAGATAAACAAAAGATATTGTTATGCATAGGATCCTCTGAAAATACATCATGATGGACAACAATCCTATCGCATAGCAAGCACATGCACACGCACAAGGACACACACACACACAAAACCAACTTTACCTGGTTATCCAGTCCTAACACTTGACCTGCAGTGACTGTATCTCATCTACATACACACACACACACATCTATCTCACACACACACACACACGCACACAAACACACACACACACACAATATTTACCTTGGAAATAATCCAAAATCAGCTCATCTCATGTTACGAGCTATGAAAAACTTACAAAACAACAGCAGTGAAAGGAAACAGGCTTCTGTTACAGTTTGTGTGTTTGTGTGATGTGTGTGTGTTGCCTGTTCGTGATAACCTGTCTGTTGGGGGGTATTTGGTTTCCAGTGTGGACGAGCTCCCGTAGGAAACCAATGAGTCCCATCTGTCTGGGGAGGACCTGAGGCGTTAAACCAGAGACAGGTTCCAGCCACAACAGTTAGCTTTTGTGCCTCTGGGGAGGATTAATGAGGTTGCACTGGCCTGAGGAGCATATCACATCTGTGGCATCAGATGTAACTCACGTGTAATTTTCACATTTACCTGTCTCTCTCTGTGTGTTTGTGGTGTCTCCTTTGACAAAACAGACAAACAACTCAACAGGTAGTCAGTTGTAATTAAAAAAATCCAAAAGACTGTAACTTCACAGATAAATTATTAGATCTTATAAAGGCTTTTCTTATGGTTTTCATTCTTAGCTTAAAGTGGGCATGTTGTACTTTCAACCACACAGTATTTATTGATTTTTTTTTGGTCACATCGAGGCAGCAAAACAACCTGTAACCACAACACAGACTTCCTATCACTGAATAAAATTGTATAAAGGCAAAAAAGAAAGTGCCCAAAGCAGGGCTCAACATTAAGGCTTGTCTGCTTGTCAAATGGCTTTTCTGTTGGAGAAGTGGAAGAAAAATGTACTTGCCCCACTGGATAAGTTAAAAGTCATAAACAATATTAATATACTTCACGTCATGTGCCACTCATCACTCAGCTGTTCAGTTAAATGAATCCATTCATGCATTTCTTCCCCACGATGCGTCCAACTCACCGCTCATAGTTCAAACATTTCACCTGAGAAGAAGAACCGTGGTGTCGGTGTGTTTCAGGCTCCTCAGGCTGGCCAAGAGCAGGAGCCTCAGGTCCAACTACAGCTGCACTGAGACCAGCTGTTAAACAGGCCTGGGGCTAAATTGTTAAAGTGCTGCTCCAAACGAAACAAAAAGGAAAGCTAAAATTCAATAAGATACATACAGTGTGAGTATATACACACACGTATATATGCATATGAGTAATAACTAAATAAGTATGTATAGATCATTTTGATTTTATTTATAGAATGTACTATATTACTCTAAATATTGTTAACTTAAATCTTAAAGCTCTGCGGGGCTGCATTGATAGGTTAGTGATTGACAACGCTCACTGTAGCTCTGCTTAGTAGTGTCTAGTGAAAACAAGAGTCCAAGTTCTGCTTCTTTGCCTTTGGTGGAATCTTAATTGTTCAACGTTCATGGTCTTCAACGTATTACATGCAAGAATCCATAACGATTTGTCCATAAATCTCCATAAAATCCTAACAATAGGTGTACGAGTCAAAAAGAGAAACAAAGTTTGCTGGACAGATGAATTTGGCTGGGTGCCTTACAACTAGAACTACAAAATGGCTCAAATAAAAACTACAATAGCCAAAGCCGGTGGCATTTTGAATAACGGTCCATTATGAGGAAAATAAGATTACCTAGGGGCTTATGTGAACAAAGTATGTAGAAAAGATTTGTTAAGGTGAAAACATTACACATAGCCACTAATAAAATTCACAAATTTAATAATTTATATGTTGACACTGTTTGGGTGCTTTCAACTGTTTGTTCAAACAAGTGCCTCAAAAAGTTAATGCTGAGCCCTGCCTAAAGCAGACATGGAGCAACATCGCACTCGTGTTTCTGATCACTCAACGAATGTAGGTCATATATTCAGTTCTTTTAGCTCTTGTTTGTTTTTCACTGAGTCCTTAGGAGAAAACATCCCGCTCTTTAGCTGCTAAATGCTCCTAGCCTGGGAACCAGACAAATCTACGAGCTCATATTTTCTCACATGCACAATACCGATCGGGCAGGTGGTAGCAGAGAGTGTAACGTTATCCAAAGCCAACAAAATGCCATCAGTTTGGCAATATTTGACACTGGCATTCATTTTCTGTTAACCTGGAAACCAGACGAACCCGCGAGCTCATGTTTCATTTGCTCTGGCAGATACGTCTGGCCCCTCTCCCATTCAAACTGATTTCCTTGGTACTGGCAGCGCCGTTGTGTCGGGCTAACCAATCACAAGCATTTATGTAGTATGAGGCGGGTTTAATAAGATGACTGACACAGAGGAGCGCTGTTGAAGCATCTTTGTAAATATCCAATATGGTGGCTACCGTTCCACGACCAGCTACAGCCGCAGTATTAAACGAACTGGACGGTACATTTTCTCTAAAAGAAGAACAAACAACTGCACTTAAACTCTATGTTGACAAGAAATATGTGTTTGGCGTACTTCTAAAAGGACGTACCATCTGACAGGACGGCACTTCGTCGCTCTAATTGATGTCTCCGCCTCTTGATAAAGCCCCTTGGAAATCAAAAACTGAACTGGGAGGCTGTGATTTTGGTCTATATAAATATCAATCAATAATCAACTTTTTCAATAAAAAACGAGGTTGATGAGAGCAGAGAGCGAACCAAAACAGTAATTCTGAAACACCAGATTTATGTTCAATGGTTTTTCCTTTTCACTTGACATGGCAACTATGATGTGGTTATTTTGGACATGTAAAAACAGTGGCAATCAAGCTCTTCCAAATAACAGTGGCTTGACTTGTTATGAGTGGGATCATATTCCAAACAACAATAATGACAGTTGTAACATGAATGATATCCATTTCAATTACTCATACTTCCACTATAAAGCCTATTTATCTTTTTTTTCCTTCTTACATGTAATGTTTGTGATAGCCTATCCCAGCATGCACTGAGTGAGATGCAGGGAAACATGCAGTTTGTGTCACAAGTCACAAGCTACCAACGCTGTCACATTCACATTCATGCCTACAGGCATCTTAGAGTTTAACATTGGCTGACCTGCAGGTCCGTAGAAGGAAAAGGTAACTAATGCAGAACCTGCAGGGCCTTCCCTCTATGAGTCAACATAACTAACCAGTGAGTCATTCTGCTGCTTCTACTGTAAGGCAACACATCTAAATTAACAATCAACTGTTTACACTTTCCGAGACACAGGACTTGGAATTAATTTCAAGATCAGGACTTTCTTTTTCTTTTCTAATGATGTAAAACAGAAAAAAAAAAAAAAATTCTGCTTATGACAGTACAGGTTCGGGTTTGGAAGTAAACTAAAAAACAAACAAAGTAAAAACAAAGATTAAACCAGGACCGGAGCCATTTAATGGTGATATCCCCTAAATGTCCTTCACACATGAACATACAGTAGACCTATATGAGTTTAATTAAAATCTTACCAGTCTATGAAAATTGTTTTCCCTATTAAGCTGTAACCAGGGTAGAGGAAGTTCAAAACTCTCTTACAACCCCAGTATTAATCACACCAACACTTCTTCTCTATTTTTTGAATTTGAATTTTTTAAAATAAATACCCAGCTAAACATTGAGAGCTGAGTTACAGCAGGTATTCTCAAGTACGCAAGTCTCTGCACTGATCCGATATCAGGTTTTCATATAATTTTTTAGCTAATTTGCGCTACACAGGAACAACAACACGTCACTCATCACCCGATCCGTACATCCAGCCCGATTGGTACTGTGCACATGCAATTCTCAACAGAAAGAAGCTATTTCCTTAGCTTCTTCCATCGTCAGCTCTTGAAAAAGACGATAGCTGCGTCCAATATGGCGGCTCCCGTTCCCTGGCTGGCTACGGATTGGATGGTACATTTTCTCTAAAAGAAGAACAAACAACTGAACTCAAGCTTTATGTTGATAAGAAATATGTGTTTGCTGTACTTCTGACAGGACGTACTGTCTGACAGGACAGCGTTTCGTTGCTCTGATTGGTTGTCTCCGCCCGTCAATAACGCCTTTTGGAAATCAAAAATGGACTGAGAGGTTTCAGACTAATATGCATTTGCAAATCATTTTGTTCATGTTTTACAAAGGGTTTACCCTAAGCCAGGCCATACAACAATGATAGCAATCATATCACGTCCATACAGAGTTAAAGAAAGAAAAAATACAATTTATATATAAATGTAAATATATATAGATGGATAGAGAGATTTCAGATATTTGAGACATGCCTGGTTTGTACGGTTTCTTAAAAAAATTGTAAAATTGTTGCGAAAACAACCACATCTTGCAAGAAAAGTCTTTTTTTTTTCTTTCATTTTTCAGCCTGGAATGACTCATTGACGGATGAGATGAGATAGGAGAAATAACATGCTGGAAACTGCTGTTGCTGTTTATAAAAACTAAGTTTTATTTTCACTTCGCTCTTGGTTCTTTTGAAGACACTGGATATGACAGAGGGAGGGAGCAATGGGCATATCCAGAGTACTTTTCTGTGCAACACAGCAATGCTCAGCGTGCCAAGGTGACTCACTGTTAATGGCAGAGCTTTTTCTCTTTTGTCTGTGGTCCTGTTCTTCCTGACATTTAGCTTGCACCACCCAAGAGTTCGGTGCAGCAAATTGTCTTTGGTGTTGCTGCTGTACCTTCTGCACTGTGCTGTCATAATTCAATAATTGAGAACAAGAAATTGTGTTTTAATTTATTTCTGTGTTACACCTTATTTGCATTACTTGGCACTGTGACCCACCCTACTTGGACATATCTTTGATACTCTACCAAGTATGTGCGTGTGAGCGTGTGTGTGCGTGCCAGCCTGCCTTGACACTGCAGACTTCACATGTTTACCCGGTGGCTGTGAACACTGTCATCTGCCCTGCTCCATCAGTACTAATAGTGTAATTGACTGTTGGTTTTTCTCTTCATGTGGTTGCGGCGAGCAATGCTATCAGCAAACCACAGGCGCCATTTCTGGACCCAACCAATAGAATTAAAGAAAACAAATAGAAAAACACCCCCAATAACAACTGTCAGTGTGCTGTTGGCAAAATGTGTGGTCTGTTAATGAAGCAGTTGGGTCATACTGCACTGGACTGGATTGGTGGCTGTTGCTGTTAGTGTGCGGGTGTGAGACAGAGATAGTATATTATATTAGTATATGTCATTGACACATGTTAGGTGAAAAACTCCTCTGTGCATGTTAGAACTGTAATTTTACTGTAGATTGAGTATGTTTGGATTATGGAATGTTTTTTGAACAAATGAAAAACATTTGAAGACATTGCATTTGTGGACTTGGAAACTGTGATGGGAATTTTTCATTATTTTTGGATATTTCATTAACACAACAATTAATAGAGAAAATATTTCGCAGATAAATCAATAATAAAAATAAGTATTAATTTCAATTCCAGTTTTTTAAAACTGAAACCTTTTACAGAATTTCTGCAAATAAATTGGATCAGATTCAACCAATTGCTGTTCTAAACAATCTACACAAGCACTTTATATAATGAATTGGCACTAATACAACTGACTTAATTAGTATTTATGATGATTGTTTTTTGTTATTGGTTATCATTTTATGACTAAATCTAGACAGTGTAATGAGGATCTGATGAATCCATCTTCACCAGTAAACTATTGGTAAGTTAACTGGTCAATTCTTGATGATGCAAAGTGAATGGTGCCATTTTAATAGTTTAACATAAGGGACATGGTTTGTAATACAAACAATTTTCAGAGGGAAATCTGTACAAATTCTTATTGGTTATTTTAAACCTCAATGGGTGGAGCCTTATAGTAACTGAAGCTTTGTCCAAAATCACTCCCTATCAGTGTACTATACTCACCTTTGGCAATTCTATTTTTGTGTGTTCAAATTTCTTATCTTTAAGTATTTTGCCTTCATTTGAGCTGGAATCAAACTGAGGACATTGTGGTTATGTTATCAACCGCAGAATTAATGCTCTCTGTAGAACCCTAGAGGAAAAAAATGTAGTTTTCATAGCATGCACAAATGACCAAAATATTTAAACCACCAGTCTTGTGTTGGCTCTTGTCTCATACTGTTATCGGTGCATGTACATTTTATTGAAGATGTTGTTACAGTATATGATGTGGTTGGCTAAACATAAAGCAAAGTGTTAATTAAAGTCAGAATGCCACAATGCCAAAACACACATTTGGAACAAACTTTATGAGATATTAAAGGATTCATGCCATCATCTACAGACCAGATCGGTTATATAACATTGTTTCGTTAAGGCGGTCACATGCAAGTACGCCTATGAACACACAGCGATGCAACATCTTTAACCAGAAGAATGCTGAACGGTTGATCAAATTGTGGTATGTTGGTGTGTAACCAAAACACATTAGACTTGTCAGAGCAGAGACTGTATTATGTAATCACTCTCCATTTCCATCAAACTGACAGGAACATTTACAAAACAACTCAAGTATAAAATGTCAGCTAATGGGGCTTAATATCTTGGCAACATTTGAAGAATACCCTGTTCTAATTAAACACATCACATTCTGTCCTGACTGAGAGAAACAGATGGAAAATTGTGCAAAGCCTATTTTGAACATTATACCTCTAGTTTTACCGATTGTAGAAAGAAGAAATTAATCAAGAGTTTTCTCATAATTACTGTTAAACAATGACACTAATGATGGCATCAATTAAGATAACTAAACAAATGAGCAAATACTTGTATTTAAACAGTACCTGCCAATGGGAAACTAGGGCTTTTTCTGTATTCAGTCTTTAACAGTTCAGATTCTTTAGATGATGCATGCATCTATTCAATCTTTTCATATGTTTAATACTGTTTTTCTAATAATTTCTTCTAAACACCGGCTTTTCACCAGTTCAATCCCTGGACCAACAAAGCAGAGCATCAGCAGCAGCTTCAGCCCTCCATTTGTGTTTACACACGGTGCGTTCAGGTACAGTATTAGGTGTAGGTCACCAGCATTTTGGCAGCGCTCAGAGTCGATCAACCAATCACATAGCTAGAACAGAAGAACTTGAAATGTACAAAATGTGCCTGTGTAGACATACAGTCAGTTTAAACGGAGTGTTCAGCTTCTTAATAATGTGTGTGCCTCTATTCAAACTGCTGACAAATATTTTTAAAAATTATTCCAGTTTTTCTATCTTTTTCCCAATTTAAACAAATGAGTGGAATATTTAAACTTTTCCACTTAAACCTGTTCAAACACTTTCAACCCCTTCATACTTTGATTGTACAAACCATAATTTGTTATGCTTTATTGAGGCTTTTTCAGATTTTAACATTGGTGTTTATTCTCCTTTTAAAGTAGGGGCCCTTTTAAATATGTAGACTTTGGTGTGTTTCAAGGCAGTCAGCTGTCAGTAGGTTTTCCTCCAGCTAAGAAGCTTTTGGTTTAAATAAATAGTAAGGAAGAGTCCATTAACTTTGTGAGAAAAATTAAAGAAATATGTACATTAGAGAAAGTAACTAATAAACGATTACACAAAATTAATTAACATATGAAGTTACTCATCACAACAACCACCACTAGAAGTCTGACTTGTCTGAAGTATCACCCCTGCACTTATTCTGCTGGGATACATGTAATGTTCTTGAGTTATACCAACAGCAACAATGTGACCATCTATAGACACACAATCAAGACAAAGTAAACTACTGAAAGTCTTCTGAGACGACAAAAAGATAACAAACCCTCATCTTTTTGTTGTGTGAACGCAAAACTCAGTGTTTATGTGGGCTTTTTCATGTGGGTGACAATACTCGCTTGTCAAAGAGATAATATTCAAAATTTCCTTTCAAATCTTTTGATACTCTTAGTTTTCATTATCGCTATCTTTCCAAACAATATTTGTGGGAAAACGACAACATGTTTATTCTACATAACCACTGGAAGCGATGATCGAGGGCAACAGCAAGCGCAAGTTTTGGCAAGCCAACTCGAAACTCTTTTCTGCTTCTTCTGAAAAGGAGGATTAACAAATAGAGCAAAAACAAACTAAGATAGATAGATCACTTTATTCATCCCCAAAGGGAAATTAAGTGTAAGATAAGAGTGTAGATAAAAATGAAACTAGAACTCTGGGAACCAAATGGCCGATTCAGTGCAGAGAATTTTTTTTAACCAGTGGTAAGTAGGCTGTTCTTGACTTGTCATCTTGACTAATCTGTGGTGGACAGTCCAGACAGAGGAAAGGGCTAGGTGAGATAGCGCCTTCTCTCTAACGGAAATGCAAGAGGCCAGAGTCTGATAAGAGCTGCGAAGAGCTGTCCAGCCCCCTGCCTGTACCACACGGGTGAGGCGATAAACAGATCGACAAACAGGCTTCTAAGAAAATACGTAGGAGTTTAATGTGCCGCACAAATCATTGTTTACTGTCTGGATAATTGTATTTTTCTATTGAATGTCACGTGATGCTGATAAGGCATGTTTACAGATATAGTCTTCAGGAGAAAGGAATTTCTGCAACTTTGCAGAGGTAAGAGTAATCAGTGAAACATGAAAAACAAGCAGTGAGCATAGGGCTGGTGATCTCTGTGTGTGTGTGTGGGGGAGGGGGGGGGGGGGGGGGTGACAGGTGACAGAAACCACATAATGACCCGGAAACTGAAAATACTTCATCAGTGTTCGCATAAATCATTCCTTTGACACATTCAAATCTCTATGTGAATTATGGGCCTTCAAAAGCCAAGCCATGGTAGACACCTTTAACCGTCTGTTTGAGGGTTAACACTTGGTTTTAAGGTTCAGGTTAGAATTAAGTTTAGGTTAAGGTCAGGGTAAGGGTTGGGGTCTGGCATTTAATTTTGGTGGTTAAGGTTTAGGGTAAGGGGCCAAGGAATGCATTATGTCAATGAAGGTCCTCACAAGTACAGATTTACAAAAGTGTGTGTGTGTGTGTGTGTGTGTGTGTGTGTGTGTGTGTGTGTGTGTGTGTGTGTGTGTGTGTGTTCCTGTGAGGATTTCTGAGTGTGTGCAGCCGTGTGATAGCCCTGCGTATATTGGCCCCTCTGGTCAAGTTTGTTTTTGGTGCTCTTGCTTGTTGAAACAGACTATTAAATGTTGGAGACAGACTTGGTCAAACAACAGCTATCTGAAGTGGACCCCATTAGCCCTCCAAACGTGACAGGGGCAAAGTCAGTGAGCACATATGATGACAAATTAGGGGTGAGAAAAAGTGTCAACCCGATTTGAAAAGCCAAAAAGATGAATGTGTGCCAGCTAAGCCCTGTGCAAAACATTCAAAGACCACCTCAGGGTTTCCAGAGAGGTTTACACAGCAGAGATGTATTAGCCTGTCAGCTATACTCTGTAGGAAATTACATCATTAGCTGCAAATCATGACAATTTAAGTCTAAAATGCTGGCTTCTCTGAGAAAGGCAAACAGACTGATAAATGGACTCATGGTAGCTCAAGACGAGTCCACAAAGTAAATCTCCCTTTCATTGTCAGTGGAGCCGCTACATGGTTTTCTCTTGATGACAGCACAGATAAAAGTTGTCTACTTCCTTAAGAGAGAGCATACCTAGATGGAAAATGTAGACTTGAGTACGAACAAGTTTTTACCCTTTACATTCCAATCAGCAGTATGGTCTCCAAAATCATGACTTGAGGTAAAATAGGGGATCTGTGCGATTTTCTACTGCGAACTTCTGTGTGTCCCTAAATGTATATTTACAGTATGACATGTAGATATCCTGGATTTAAGTGTGTGCATGCATGTGTGTGTGTGTATGTATATGTGATTGAACGTGTGTGACTGCATGTTTCCAGCTGGATCATTACCTGTGAGAAGCTAAGACTGGCTCTCGCTCTCTTTGAAGGATGCCCTGCAGCTGTTTCAGGGCCTAAATCTCATAATGGCTTCAATAACAGCCCCATATCTTCATGACAGCTATTCAAAGGCCTGGCAGGTTTAATGTACTGTACACCACAACAAACACTGACAGCACAACACAGACAATAGAAAAGAGATTATAAAACACCTCACCTCAGCACAAAAAAAAAAAACAGGATGGAATAGGGATTATAAACTGATTGGCACGATGTGCCATAAAAAGTGTTTTCACAAGGAGAGCCTTTACAGAACAACTCTGTGCTGTTATTAAAGGTGGACACACTTGTCAATAACTTGTTTTACAGTATGATATGACAAATGAAAATGAATGTTAATTTTATTAACCATATCTCTATCTAACCGAGTTAGGGATATCTTGTGAAAAACGCCTTCAGTTGTTGCAGGTCCGTGGCTCTGGGGCACAGCTGCAAAATCTGTTGTCCAGATGGAGCTGCGTGAAATCTGATAAATTACCTCAAGCGATGTCACTTGAGTCAGCATCAGTTGGGGCTGAAGCCTACAAGTAGAAAGAAGTGAGCTTACCAGACCTCTGGAGCCCTCTCCTCACCTCAGGTTGAGTGAATCTCTGACTGAAATGACGGGGGTAAAGTTTAATTGTCGGTAATGACTCTGACAGTGTTATAGCACATCAATGGCGTACTCTTTAAGTTTATCTTGAAGACAGCGATTCTTACCAGGGCGGTACACCCAGGCGTGGATCTTCTTTGGGGGCACAACAGCAGCATTTGTGATTTATTTATTTATTTAATTAAATCCCTGTGTAATTGAATAAATTAATGCCCAAAGCAGCTAAACAGTGTTGCTCCCCACATGAGCATTGTAACTGCCTGCCACTTGGCTTCCTAGATGATAGCTTATCCCCTGAAGAGATATCCCTCTGGTCGAGTTTCCAGCAGTGTTTTAATTAAGTGTTTTAATTTCTTCTAACTTCTAACATTATATTTTAATCATTGACAGGGTTGTGCACTTCAACTGATGTTGCCGAATTGCTTTTGCCAAAAAAAAGAAACAATTGGGAGGTTAATAAAAATTCACTTACATCAGTATTCAAGAATCACAAGAGTAACGTGTGTCAACAAGTAAAAGATTGAAAATGATTGCGCCAGATTTTGTATGATATAATTTTGAATCACTTTGTTTAGTGTGTGTGGGTGTGTGTGGGTGTGTGTGTGTGTGTGTGTGTGCGTGCGTGCCCGTAGATGACCTACTCTGTCACATCAGTGCCCAAGTGAGATCAAATAAAGCAGACGTACTGTCAGTTTCGATGTAAGATGTTCAAATATTCACACGCTTTCAATGCCATTACCACACTCACAATAGAGTAGAAATCTGGATTCTCTGCCAGAATTTGGTATGACATCCCACAATGTGATCTGATGCCAGCTGACTCCTACAGTAATACCAAACCTGTGTATAAAGCCTTCCAGTATGTGCTTGTAGTGCAAGTCTGAACCTGTTCAAACACCTGGGGGCATGGAGGAATGTCATTTGGCCAAAACCAGACTCCCCGGAGGACATTATGAACCAAAAAATACATCCTTGCTGTTGGGATATTATTACTGACACTTCCAATGAAAAAACAGTAACAGCAACACGAAATGCTGATTTAAATTTCTGTTTATATCTGAAAAGATTTGCTTTGTGGGGGGAGTGTTTTTTGTTTCTAAAATCTGCAAACTCTCAGTGCCTGAATTTAGAAATGTCCCTCTCTCCCAACTCCGAATCACACTCCGCCCCCCCCACCAATGAAGAGGCCCCCAGCCTGGACACAGTCACTCATCCCGCTCTGCTCCCCCTTTGTCTCTGCTGGGGTGGGAGTGGGGGGGGGGTTGAAGAGTGTAATTGGCTGAGCCCGCTCAGGTGAAAGCAGACCTCTTGTCTGGGGACACAAAACCGTCTCTCTGTGTGTGTCTGCAGCGCCGCAAGGTCAAAAGGACATGCCGTTTTCGGACACACATAAACACACACACACACACACACACACACACACACACACACACACAGCCCTCTTCACTCATCCTCCAGCCCCCAACAATCACTGCAGCTACCTGGGAAAGGTAATTATTTGCTCTCCTGTCTGTCTTCTAGCTTTCAGGGCACTCAGCTGCCAGGTCTGAGAAGAAACAGAGACAGAAAAAAAAAAAAAAAAAAAAAACTTCACCTCAATTCCATGTTAGATACATTTTTGTCTCTTTTTGTCTGGGTTGTGAAAACTTTGTATTTGAATGTATTTGTATTTGTCAGTGTGTTAAAAGCGTGTACTGCACAACTTTGCATCCTTGCAACCACTCCACACACATGCTGTTCAGCAAGATGCACGAGCCCACACATTGTAAGTTGTGTACCGTCACACAGAATGTGATGTAAACTGTGCTGCCAGCTGACTGAGGTGCAGTTTGGCCTGTGCAAACATGATCTGCAGAGCCACTCCGAGGGCAGAACCTGGTTAATATTGCTTGCTAAACATCAGCAGATCACAGCCTGCCTGCTGACCACATAGGCTACTGTATCTCATTATTGTTTTCATCACCTGAAACTGAAGAAGTGACAAAAAATAGTAACTTAGTGTGAGATCTACTATCAGCACTGGATTATCTAAATGATTAAAGCCTAGATTTACCGTTCATGCAAAGTAAGTAAGCAGGCGAAAAGGGATGCTGTGCAAATGTTACACAACCATCTAATTTTCACATACAGCATAAATAAAACAAACATAAAGGCAATCAGCTGTTTAGACAACTTTTGTTGACTATTTATGTTCAGGCTCTTTGGTTTCAATAAAAAAGTTGCTGTAATTTAACTTTAGTCATCACAGTCATAGTCACAGGCCGGTTAAGGCACCTGGAAAAACAAAGATAAAAGGATTTCAACTGTTGGCCTCAGAAACCTTACATCTCCAGTCAGGTGTAGACTAAAGACTACTGGAAATACTGGAATCAAACACACTCATAATAGATCTCAATAGAAGTTATTAGTTTTGCAGGTATTTGGTCATAAACCAAAATATTGCACAAATTGGAATTTTGACTTTACGAAAAATTGAGGGATGACCCAAATTATTGCAATTTATCTTGAGGGAGCATCAATATCTGTACCAAAAACCATGGCCATCTATCCAGTAACTGTGGAGGCATTTTCATTCCTCATGGTGGCGGATCACCAGTCATCAGGATTCTTCACAAGTGTCTGTCCAGTTTTTAGTGCCAATTCATTAAGTAGATATTTCACTGGATAAGTAAGAACTTTGACCAGCTAGTGGCACTAAATGAAAAGTCACGGGTTCACCAAAGTCATTCGGACTCCATGCATATCTGTAATAAATCTCACAGCAATCCATCCAATAAGTGTTGAGATATTTCAGTCTGGGCCAAAGTGGTGGACTGACTAACATTGCCATCTCTACAGCCAAAAATAAGCACAGAATTGCTCACATCTCCCCAAAACTCTACAACAGGGAGCAACAATAACCCACCAGAGTGCTGCATATTCCAGTGGCAAAACTCTTTCCTCGTAGATGTACGGTCTGCATGGGTGGCCCCGTTGGGAATTGAACTCGTAAGCCTACCATGAGACACCGTATTGACACAGAAGTCACAGCGTGTTATACACAATACATCGCCCCTTGGCCTCTCACTCACCCACGTTGTGTACCAGCTTTCTTTAGCTTCTCAATAGCCCATGACTGAAGGCAAAGAAATTAGGTATTTCAGAAAGCACTACATCATTTGACATTCATCAAAGATATTTGAATTTCTCTTGATTGCTACGGTTACGACTTTCTTAAAGTTGGATCACTGTCATTAAAATCATGGGCCTGGCATTGAAAAGGTTCGTAGACTGGGTTTCTGGTACATCACGTCCCCACACAAGTACTGAGACGTTAAGTCCCATGGTAACTTTCTCATATTTTATTTCTGGTCTGGTGAAACAGCAAGACGTGCAGAAATGAGCACCAGTATGTGTTAATTACCAAAAGTGTCAAGCATTGTATGTTTTCCTTATGCCTCTTACAAAAGTCCAACAATGGGTGTGATTTTGTCCCTTTGTCATGCGTCTATCCAGAGTATCATGGCTGGTTAGAAAAGTTACACAGCTCAGCCACTGAAAGGTGAGCTAAGTAGAGCAGCCAAGATGGATGAAGGGCTATCGCTTATTGCCTAAGAGCACAAGGACTGCTCCTCAACAGATTGTACAGACATTCTGCTGCAGCAGCAACCCTATACCATCTCCCTATTGTAATACACATTGTTTCTTTCTATTACCTCTCTAATGACGCACCTATTGTCAGACATTTTCTTTAAACAGCAACCCACTTGTAATGATAGGAGCTATTTATGGCACAAAATTGGACAACTAACAGCGGTGTCAGGTCCCAGAGTTTATGACTAGGCCTTTTGTGTTTCCTGACCTTTATAGAATAGAATAGAAATGAAAAGAATAGATTGAAAGTTCATTCTTGACCTCTGTAACAAAAGTCTATTAGGCAAATTAATTAAACCAACATGGACCAGAAACTTTAGAAATTGGATTAACAAGAAGATGGAAATGTTTCATGGTTTTTGTCATATCAGCTTTCTCAACTTACTTTAAAGGGGCAGTTCACCCAAATATTTACCTTACAGACATAAAAGTGGATTTGCTCTTCTCATTTAAGGCTTTGCAAGTGCAAGTGATTAAGGATATTTCCAAAAATAAGGAACTATTTATTTGAAAATACAACAGCAGTGTTTTTTTCAGCAATATAATCCATCTCTGTCACCACATATATATCGACTAATTCTTTGCTAGAAAGTAAGTGCAATGAAAGCTGTTCATAACAACCCTTTAAATACAGCAGTATTACATAGAGCATCTATTTCTATATTTATGTCCTAGGGCCATAACATGGTCCATTGTCAGGGAAACTAAGCCATAGAGAATTCAAAGGGGGAAAGTGTTTAACAGTTATTGAAAAGTCGATGTTCCAGAAATGCCTGTTTACCACCGGTTTAAATAGAAATATCAATGAATAGTTACACTTGCCTTCTTTATACTGTTGTAACCTCCTTTCATTTGACACTGTTAGCTGTATGTCAAAGCTAAAAAGCTATCTGCATCAGTCTTGTACGTACGTACTAGTATGTCCACATTCAGTTGGTTACATTTATAAACATCTTTTTCTCTCTGTTTTGCCATCCATCCAGAATAAAACTGCATTTTTCTCCCCAAAAAACAGAGCTTTTCCTAAATCTTATTACATTTTAAGCCTTGATAGACAGCTTTCAGCTGCTTTAAAGTTAAAATGAGTCCTGTTCTTGAATGCATCACTCACCTGAGAGTCAGTGTTTTTGTTTCACTTTTGTGCCTCTACATTAAGGGGCTCAAATGTGTGTAAACTGAAATAATGGTGGACTGTTTCTAATAAAGCATTCACAACCTACTATACATTAGGCCATACTCAATATGTTTCCCAAATTCTACATTTCTTTACTTTCATCATACGGGTTGGTGGTTTGTGATAAACATGAGTACACTGCCATGGGAAACACACAAAAGAAGTCTGAACAGGTGGAACAGGTAAATCGTCCAAGAGGTACTGAGTGAGCCAGTAGCAGGGATTGGGCAGACTCTCAGCTATCGCTACAGGCTAACATGGACAAATAAAGAGCTGAAAAAAGTGAGACCGGTTCCTTCTAGTACACTTGAATAAAGTGCTCAGTTAGAATAACAGCTGCTGGCCTTTTAGTTGGTATTTTTAGCCCTGCTCTTCAGTCAAACACAATAGGAAGTCTTTATGAACTGTTAAGCATTGCGCTTCCTGTAAAAAAAAAAGTGTAAAAAGTGTACTGTAAAAAATGCTTGCTGTGCCAAAAGTTTGATGTTTCCCTCACAAATTCACAATCCAATGCCAAGTATTGGCGAAAACCAACAGGAGAATATGTTTTAGCGAGTAGCATGATACAAACTATTTGGTCATAATTATTTTTCAGGCTTGCGTCCTTGTATTTTATTGCCATATCCTGAAGCATTGTATGACTCATGAACTGTCCAAGGCGTTTGAACAGCACTGTCACCTCAACAGGTTTATAGGTTCTTATTAAAGGACCCCAAGCCATTTCTGAACAATCCCAACGTCCGTAGAAGCACAAAAAGTATATAAATAATATATATTTATTTATATAAGTATATATAATAAAGTTATACGGTGTCAGCCTCAATATTGCTGCATTTTGCAGGATATTTTCTGAATATGATGTAATAGGTTTGCAGTGAAATTCCATCACAGTGAAAACCCCTCAGAGATCACCACATAGAGCAGTCAATCAGTATCAATGTAGATTGATGAACTATAGCGTAAGCACAACGAGAATACGAATGCAATGCTGTAAAATACATTCAAAAAACGCTATTCCATGTCAACTTTTTCGACAGCAAAACAGGCGTAAAATAATATTTACCAAAACCTCCTGCCGCTTCACAACAACAACTCAGATGGTCTTTGCAAACAGAAAGGACGTACGTGTTGATTTGCACGCAGAGCGGGGAAGTGAAAGCAGATCACAAGCGGGTCACTCAAGACGCTCGTGGCGACGCGTTCGGGTACGAACTGACGCACTTAGAGCTGTCCACTTGTGCTCGGATCACCCCCGATGCACGTCAATGCCGGGTATGAACAGGCCATCGTTACCATTCCAGCTCGCTCCTAATTACTTCTGATCCTGATCACACACAAGATATGTAAATCAGCATGCTGCTAAGGACTGCTAAGTATGTGGCAACCCTGATCTCATTAGGCCAACAGGTAGCTGCTAATGGTTTCATTAGCGCTGAATGCTGCTAAACCATTTAGCCGCCACGAGCTTCACCTGCTGGAGGAGACTAAGCCATTTAGCACCACTGGTAGCTAATCACTTTGGTGATGAGCTTTTGTGTGATATCACAAGTGGCTCAGTAAGCATATTAGATCATGTTGAATGAGTCACATGATTTCACTTCCATGTTTTGTAACATTTTTGTCAGTTTTCCCAAGATTTCAAACAATATGTGAAGACTTTTTATCCCGCTTTTTTTATTTCCTGAAATGTACATGATATATCAACATGGGTCACCATTTTAGCCACCGTATGTGTAATTTATGGTGAAGTATTTGGTGCGTGTAGGTATAAATCTAATATGTTTGCCCACTGGAAACCTATAACATTAAGCAAAGCCTAAAAATCCTAGAGCCATACATCAACCCACATCCCATTTAACCCAGTGCAGACATAAAGAGTCTTCCACCCTCGCAGTCAGACTGTTTGACCCAACAGGCGTCAAACTCTGGCCTCAGGAAGAGCAGAATTACTGATTACAGGGCCTTGGGCCCAATGTTATTGCTATTCTTTTTTTCCCATGATTCTTCTCATCGGTTTGCGTTTGTTCTTATTTCCTCTCCTCCCCAACTCCTTTTGATATCTTTCTAAAAGGTAACCGGTCTCTATGCTGTAGTTTTACTTTCTGTTTTTTTTCCTCTAATCACTTTGTTGCTGTTTCATGCCATGCAAGGCGGCATATTTACCCAAGATAACAGTTGGGTTTCCCCTCACTTTGTGGGTGATGGAGGATAATTGCTGTTGGTGTGTGTGTGTTTGTCTCTGTGTCCCCATAT
Source organism: Lateolabrax maculatus (assembly GCA_031216445.1). NCBI lineage: Eukaryota > Metazoa > Chordata > Actinopteri > Acropomatiformes > Lateolabracidae > Lateolabrax > Lateolabrax maculatus. The sequence goes on along the minus strand of CM062203.1, from coordinate 20,572,660 downwards.
TCTGCTAAGTAGATTGCTCCTGGCTGTTCTGAGCACAGCTACTGTTTGAACAGGAACACAAAGACAATGTGTATGTATGGACATGCATATTGCTAAATGAGATGACAGTGATTGTTGTACATTTGCCTGAGCATGCCGGCACACATTAGCATGCAAGAAACACGCTTCCCATTAAACTGGTTTACAGTGTGCAAAGTTCCAGGTCCCTGATATGCTGCTGTGTGATTACTGTGAAAGTTCCTGCATCTGTTCTGAGCTTCAAAAGCAAATATGAAAGCCGGACCTGGTAGAGGCTGAGACAGCAAGTCGGGTTCACAACCGACTGACGTACCCCGTCAGGGGTCAAACCGTAATTACTATATATATTTTTTTATTTGTTGAAATTAGTCAATCTTTCCAGGTACCTCTGGCAACTGCTGAATTATCCCATGTACTGGGAATCACTGCAGTAAGTCAACTATAAAGATGGGGTACTTCATTTCAAGAGTGCTGTATCAAAGAAAAGGGAGCAGAGAACAACAAACGTTTCAAGATGCCAGGGGAGATAACGGAACGGGGCCTCAGTGAACAAAAAATAGAACATTCTAAAAAAAAAAAGAGGAGACTTTTAAACTTAGAAACACAAACAATTGAGCAAGATAAACCACTTTTTTTATCTTTACTTGGGAAACATTTCAGTGTATCCGGGATGAGAGGCCTTGGCTCTCTGTCTCTGTCTGCCTAACTGTAATCTTAAGTAATTGTGTTTAGAAAACACTTGAGCTGGAAGACTTCCTCCCTTTCAGAAACGAGAGTCACAAAAGGAGAAACCTGAGCCCAGGGCGATTCTTTATCTGTAGCTGTCTCTCCATTCTTGGCTAGTTGGTTCTTACATGACCTGGGTTTGATAATGCTTTGATGGAACAAGATAGAGCTTAGTTTAATCTGTGCAGGAGATCATTGCATTTTTCAGTGGGTTTTATTTTTTTATTTCCTTAATCATATTTCAGTATTTTATTATTTTAAGGATACTAAGACTCAAAGTAGAAGATACTAATTATTATAGAAATATGATAAGAAAAAAACAGTCAGCACATGAGCAGGAGCTGGGCCTCGCCTGTGTCCTCAGCTGAGCATCTAAAGGTGGCTGCAGAGTGAAAGTGGAGGAAGCGAGTGTCTAGTTTTTCCTCAGGAAAGAGTCCATTTCCACTTGGCTCGAAGACTGAACCGGAATTTGTTTTTGCGTAAGCACGGCAAGATAAAAATAACAGAGTATAAAGGCAGAGGGCAGCCGGGCACTGCCTTTCACTACACCTGCAGGAGCACAGAGAGAAGGCAGTACAGAAAGAAAGAAGTTGATGTATTTCTGTAAAATGTCACTCATTTTTAAATCCATAACCAGTGTGTTTTGTTGATGTGTGCTCTACCTCTTCAGTGTTTCTGTATCTGTATTTTCTTCTGACTTTATTAAACATTTGATGAGGTGACAGGATATAGAGATCACCAAAAAGCATTGTAATTACACCAACTAAAGAAATATTTCATGTTTTATATGTTATATGGGCTACCTGTGAACACATAGACATTCTCTTTGTTTGCCATAAAGTCATTTGCAGACAAAGAAATGTACATTATGTTATTTTACATTGTGAAGTTACTTTTGCAGCTATATTTGTTTTAGTTTTTTTTGCCCTCGATTGGAGGTATACATTAAAAAAAAAAAATAGCTACAAAAAAACATTGGATTATGAACTTGTTAGGATATATTCATACTGTTTTAAAACGGACATATGTAAATAAAAGAAATGCCTGGAAAACTGAGACTGTTCACATCAAGCGAAACCGATTAACGACTCGAAGTAAAACCAAAACTTTTATTTTGTAAGTATTTTCTTTTCCCCTTTTACAGTCTTTCAGTTCTCCACTATCAGCACCCATCCACCTGCACATTACCATAGCAATGACTCCAGGGGACTCACTGGACTGCTGGGAGGAGGGGGGTCATTAAGAAACATGTAGTCCTTTGTTGACACCCAGATTAACAGGTTATTTCGATGAGCCGCCGCTTCACGCGTTTGCGTTTAACATGCATGGACAAATTAAGGATGTGTGAGCGGTTGTGCGTGTTTGAAGAGGCTGGGACGAAACTGTTGGAGACGTTTCACCTGTAAAATAAATGTGTCGGAGTTCCAGACACTTTGTTGGGTTAATTGGCAGCAAAAGATGATACAAAATATACATGTTTTAAATGATATTTGAAGGTATATGTGTGCTTCAATCACACGGCGAGGCAACGTGAAGGTTTTTTTTTTTTTTTGTGCACTGGAATTCCTGACTTTTCTGCCAGATTTCTGCCAGGTTTAGTGTCGCCTTCTGTAAGTGCCTCAAGGGAAATGTTTGGTTTCTCATGAGAGAGAAATAAGATGATTTGCTGCAGCAGAGGTGAAGTGGAAACCTTCACAATGCACACACCTTTATGTCTCACTCAAGGATGAAAATGCAACTGGAAAAAAAAAAGTATAAATATGTGTAATTTTTTTAAAATAACCCTCTGGCAAAGTTGAAAATCTAGAGTTTACTTTCATGTGTGTTTTAAAAGACTTGTCTTTAATCTCCACCCGCTCATGGAGGCAAAGTAAAGTTCATATTCAAGCATTCATATGAAATAATGGATGATTTTTTTTTAACGCTCATACTTTATGCACATTATTAACTTACCTGCTCGACGCACCTGGATGCCATTTTATGTTTGTTTGCACTGCAGCCTGCCGTGGGGGAAGTGTGTGTGTGTGTCTGTGTGTGTGTGTTGGGGGGGGTGAAGCCACACCTCCCGGTATTGGCAAAGCAGCTATAAGACGCTCCGTCAGCGCTGTTGATACTCGCACTCTGAATCCTGTAAGGCTCCTCAGCTGTCAACGCTACCAAAAACAGGCGCTCTATGGACAGAGAGGACGGTCTCTTTTAAATTCTTCTCCTTCTGCCATCCGACCGGTCAGCATGGCTGTGGCTGAAGCAGTGATGCCTGCCGTCACACCGTTTCCAAGTGTTCGTGCGATGGAAGGAAAACAGTTTGACTCTGTAAGTAGAGGAATTTAAGCCCGTGTCTGTACCATTAGATACTTTAGATTGTGATTTTTAGTTGTTGGTCCACGTTTGAGGCTCGTCCTAACTTCCAGTGTGTTCTCCTGTGCAGCAGTGCAAGGTGGATGAGTGCGCACGGAGCAGCGCGAGCGGGGGCGCCGACAACCCGCTCATCGAGGTGGAGTTCAGCATCGTGCAGTCTCCTCCCAAGGACGACGACGAGCTGGGGAAATTCCTGGACCTCGAGTTCATTTTGTCCAACACCATCGGCTCCGACGTCGCGAGCAGCAGCGGGAACATTTCTCCGCCGCAGTGCGCGTACTCCCTGCCGGAGTCCCCGGAGAGCTGCAGCGGCGGCTCTGTGCCGGACTGCAGCGAGCACCCCGCTTCTCACGTGGCCGCGCAGGGCTACAGCGGCGCCGTGGGCTTCACAGACGGCCCGGGTCCAGTGCGCAGTCTCATGGCGGAGCTTCTCACGCCAGAGATGAGCTACCCGGGGGATAGTTCACCGGGCAAGGCGAGGGACGGGCGGGAGTACACTGAACTGCAAGCGCTGAATCCGGTCCAAGCGGCCAGATCTTCTCCCCCGCTTGGATACAAAATAAAAACCGAGCCTGTAGGTCAGTCTTGTATGATGGCTGCTGGTGGCGGGGACTTCATGGGGCAGATGTACGAGAGACACCAGATGCGCTCCGTGCACCCAACAGCTTTTACGCACCACCAGGCCGCGTCTCCGGGTGCGCTGCCGGGGTTCGGTGCGCACCCCATGCAGCACCACGCACCGCAGGGACGCACGGACTGCCATTTGGCGCAAATGAGCTCCCACCACCCCAGTCAACACCATCTCCAAAACCAGTACATGAACGCGCCCTACCAGCCGCAGTACGCGCACCAGCCACAGTTCCAAGGACAGTACGCCATGCACAGAGAGCCCGTCCACGTTCACCAGCAGCATCACCCGGCCTCCATGCAGGGGATGATGCTCACTCCGCCCTCGTCGCCGTCGTTGCTGGAGTTTTACGCGCCGGACGAGGCGGGGAGCATCAAACAGAAGCGAGGCCGCAGGTCGTGGGCCAGAAAGCGCACCGCGACGCACAGCTGCGAGTTCCCGGGCTGCGGGAAAACCTACACCAAGAGCTCCCACCTCAAAGCCCACATGAGAACCCACACAGGTGAGCGCATTTATGAAGCCTTTTGAATTTATGAAGTCTATCTATTTCAATCATCAGTTGCATTTTTGGCATTGTTCATGCACTGTGCAGCCTGTTGTCTAATCAAGGTCCTTTGCTCGTGTCTCTCAGGTGAGAAGCCTTACCACTGTAACTGGGAAGGCTGCGGCTGGAAGTTCGCCAGGTCAGATGAGCTGACCCGCCACTTCAGGAAGCACACTGGACACCGGCCCTTTCAGTGTCACCTGTGTGAGCGTGCGTTTTCCCGCTCAGACCACCTGGCTCTCCACATGAAGAGGCACATGTAGGCCACTTGTATGTCCAAATCTATCACGGGATCATGCCTGGAGCATCCCAGAAGAAGCAGGAGTTGGCCCCTCGCCGCTGGACATTTTGTGCCTCTGGCCCAAACCATGTGTGCTGCCGTCATATTAATGGCATGAAGTACCGCAAATGTGTTCCTATACGAACTTATTTTGTTTCTCAAAAGTCAAGTGCCTCTCCATCAGAAAAACAGAATGAATGCTGGTGTGTTTTGTACATATCTGTGAATATGAATGACTTTGGCTAAATTATAGTAGTTTGTATTTAAGACATTCCCTGACTCTGTCTTTGAAATAAGTTATTGATTGTTAGTGAGTGCCTTAACAAGACCGTGTATTTGCCTTTCAATGGGGAAAACTCACTGTGGGCAGGACCCAGCATTTTGTACATATGTACATTTTTACATAATATTGTAATGTTTACATCTTATATCCTTGATACTACTCAAATAAGGTCAGGGTTTTTATTGGTAACTCATTCTATTTTCTCAAAGTTAGTTTACACAATAAATGTTATAGATTTGCTAAGCATTTCAGACTTTTTCTTCATTCTGTGTAAAGTTTGCTTGAGCAATGGTAACAAGTTCAGGTACTAAAACTCATTTTCGGTCCCAAACAGTGTCAATCCACCCTCACTTTCACCCTAACAGTCATTTACAGCTCAGTGTTTTTCTAGCAATACAACACACGTGTATTTTGATATGGAAGATATGTTTTTTAAGAATGAAGAAATCCACTGCGACCAATGGTTGAACTGCTGTACTTGAAACAGAATCACCACTCAGATGTATAATTTTTCAAGAATGAAATTGATTTTATGTGCTTGTGGGCTCAGAAAATAAAAGTACTTTTCCAAAAATGCCTATCATTGCATTTTTCTGATGATGAAATTTCATAATGTTTTTTCATTCATTCTCCACCCTGCATGGCTACAGACAAAGTACACTATCGCTGAAGGCTTACAACTTTGCAACCGGAGAGTGTTTACAGTGTGATTGTCTGCTTGGATACATTTGCATCACAGACAGTGACACGGACATCAATGGCATTCATCCATCTAACAGAGTTGTTCCAAATGGAGTCCCAAATCTTCTCAAGTCAAGTCCTGCTATTTCTGCAAGCATAGGGCACAGTGATCTATAGGTGAGAGAAACTGAACTGATGAAACTTACATCAACATCTGTACAAGTTTCAGGTGTAGCTCAGGGCTCTAAGGTCATCTGACATTCCATGATCTATAATATGCACCTCAAGCTTTGTATCACTGCTTATGAAAGACTGCCCTCTAGTGTTCATTTGTAGAAGAACATCTGTCTATATATAATATAACAGGCTGTGTTTACAAGTTTGAATGGATTTAATCTTTGCGTGTTAGTAATGCACTTTTCTGGTATATAGTGTTACATTGCAGGTTCTGGAGCTAGCAGAACATCGTTTCATTTATAAATTATCAAAATCAATTGTCATATTTCTCTCATGGGAGACCTCGTACATAACCTGCATGGGAGAGACTACCTGCTCTGTCTGCCCCCAAGAATGACCAGTTTAGATTGAAACCGCTGTTGCTCTGCAGATGTTTTGCTTGTAAAAAATTCAACTGAACAAACCAGGTAACACCACCTGCAGCAGTACACCCGTCCACACTCCAGTCTGCTGAGGGAGAGAAAGTAATCAGATTACAAGAAATACAACATTCAGAAACAACACACCAGGTGGGTGAATTTGAAGTATTATTTTTCATTTTTGTTTATTCATTTGTCTTTCCTTTTTTCTTGTTCATGTTTCAAGAATACTGTAATTATGAACATCATCATATGTAAGCAAGTCTAAATCTACATTATGCAGTCAAAGAAATTGGATGCGGGGTGATTATCATACAGTACATTCTGTAAAGTGTATGAAGTGTATGAATGAGAAGTACATTTTTTATCTAAAATATTTTTATTTCCTCCTCTGGAGCTGTAGATTCTGGATCTGTGATTGCCGGCCGTCTACTGCCCCCATGTTCCTGCTCCACACTCACTGCTGCAGTTGTTATTATTATTAGTCTGATTTGTTGTCTCTCCTCCTGCTCTGTCTCCCCTCTCCCTCTCTCTCCTCCCCATCCACTCGGTGGATGCAGATGGCCGCCCACCCAGAGCCTGGTTCTGCTTCAGGTTTCTACCTGTTAAAAGGGAGCTTTTCCTCGCCACAAGTGCTGCTCATGGTGGGAACTGTTGGGTCTCTGTAAATAATATTTTAAAGTATGAATGGTCTGGATGTACTCTATGTGAAAAGTTTCTTCAGATAACTCTTGTTATGATTTGGTGCAATACAAATAAAATTGACTTGACTTGAAACATCTAACATTGCTGCCGCCAGTGATATATACACTGCATTTGAATTCTGTGCATTTTGACACTCATTCCAAAAATAATCATGTCTCATCAATGCCTCCATGTCTGCCAGTGAGAGTTGAGCTTCCGGTCTGGAGGGTGTGTTGCGTCGCTTTCTTTGTTATGTCTGAGTTTCCCCACTAGATGTCCACGTTGGTTTAGTTTCTACATATAGTCTTCAGTAACTGTTATTTAGGCTTGTTATGTACACCCACTTTAATCAGTGATGCTTGTCTCCTGTGTTCAGGCTATTGAAGTCCCTTTGTTGAGTTTGTTAGTAATTCTGCCAAATCATCTCTCAGTGTTCTCTGTCTTGTTAAAATAAAACCAAGCAGCAGATTTAAGTTGTAGAAACTGCAGTTACCTGTAGACAAAGGGGGATTGGCACTTCTCGTTATAATGTAATATCAATGGGCTTCACAAACAGATACATACAGAATAGATAAAAATGGCCTTAATCCTACATTTCTTGATTTGGAAACTACTGAAATAATTCATAAATAATGCAGTTTCACCACAGGAGATGAAGGAAAATGCTCAAAACCTGGAATCAGGTACGTAGGCACTTTTGGATAATGAATAAATTCTCTGTTTCAGTGCCTATTGTATGTTATCCTGAGATTTTGATTTCTAAACACAGAGGGATAAGGTTATTTTTAAAATACAATATCTCATTTTATGGAGGGACTCCTAAATCCTTTTCACAACTCAGGACTGAATTCGACCTTCCTCAAGCACAAGTCTTTTGCTATTTACAATTTAGGAGTTACATCCACTCCATACCAACATAGAAGAGTGTTTTGTGCATACATCATTTGGAAAAGATGCTATCGAAAGCTTCCTTCTCAGGAAGAAAGTTATTAGTCATATTTATGATCAAATGTTTGTAACATCCCTAATATCAATTGTAAAACATCGTGTGGAGAAGATTTTGGGTCTCATCTTGATGATGAGAAGTGGCAAAACATTTTACTGAATGCAAAGAAAATAACATGTTCTAACAACACCTAAAAAACCCAATATAAGATTATTCACAGGCTACATGAAAAAATTGCAATTTTCTGGCTGTCAGTCCAAAACAAGATTAGGAAAACATTTTGGACAGATAAACCTCTAAATCCTCATCAATTTATTCTGGGATTAGACTCCAGGTGTACAGGTACATTCTTAGAATCGTTCTGTATGCTGCTTGCCTCACAATATTACAAAAAATGGTGCGACGGCGAGCCCCCTGATATATTATTGTGGTGTGAGAAACATGTGTCCATTTTGCCACTTGAGAGACTATCATATGTGTTAAGAGGTACTCTTGAGGAGTTTGGAAGGGACTGGTCCCCTATAACAATATACCTGAAAGAGGATTGGTCAAGACTGATAAGTGTGCAGGTATAAATACAAATATAACAGTAAAAACCACATTTTGTAAAAAATGTTTTGTGATTTTACGTATGCCTATTCTTAATTGTAGGTCTTTATATTATAAGTATATATATATATATATATATATATATATATATATATATATATATATATATAGTCCTACATATAGTCACTGCTTGAAACCTCAGACCTCAGATTTAAAGTATAGGTAAATCAAGCAACATCTCTCAAATATAGCGAGCAATAAATTGAAGGAGTCTAGCGTTAAGTAACTTAACTGCAATGACTACTTCAGTCTAGTAGTCTGAAAACATATTAGACTATTATGTGGTAAAACGGTCACATAATATGACAAATTACAGCTTTTCTGCATGCTGAATTTCTTTCATGATCACCTGTTGCCTATTAAATCATTAGTAGACGAATCCTGAGTTGTCTGCATGACCAAAAGAAGACAAAGCCCCGACTAAGGACAACATACTGCACAGTGTGTGTTGTGTTATACCTGCAGACTCATAGCACATCATCTCCTACTAAGTGGTGGTGAACCATGAGGCCATCACCAACAGTAGTAGCATATATTTGCATATATTTAAATATACTGTATAGTGACAGGCCTTTTTCACAGCAGACATTTTGACCGATTGTGGGAAAAGCACAGGTGTTGCTAATAACATTAAAGAGGGCTCAGTTCCATTCAGGTTTCCCAGTAAGCCATGACAGTGTGACGGTTCATATTATTATTTACACCCGTGCCTTTCCCACTGTGACATGTCAAAATGTCTTCTGTGAAAAAGGCCTATACTGAGTTGTGTTGAACTTCTCTTCTGACTTCATACATTTTCTTTACTGAGGTCAGATATTTATGATGTATTTTTATCAAAAGACATGCTTAGTAGTAGTAGTAGTTTGTTTCAGGAGTGTGTATGGTAGCGAGGACAGCGTGCGCAGCAGCCATCAGTGACTTGTCATGCAGGTGCTGCTGTCAGCCACACAGAGACAGTATAACATCACACTGACTATTCCTGAGGGCTGGGTTTAATTTAGAGTGGGAGACTAATAGATATGTACTCAACCAGGTCTTGTCGAGCAAGAGAGTAAACGATTGAAGGAAATGAAAAGAGGCAATGAAAATAAGGACACACTTAAAGTAGAAAATACAGAATACTTTAGTATAGATATATACTATAAAGTATAAGACTGCCAGTTGGAATACACTGAAACATACAGTAATTGACAGTGATAGACGTGGGACCATCAGGTGTGGTGTCCTTTGAGTCCAAAAGTCTGAAATGCCTTTAAAAACTGTTTCTTTGACAATATCAAGCCAGAAATACTAACATCAAAGCAGACTTTGCATAGCAGGAGGACAATAAAATACTGCGCACTTCTTATTATGTTGTTAAATCCACAAATTATTTGTCACAAAACTCTTGCTGGTGTATTTTATTCTCACACTAACAAATGAAGTCAGGCAGACCCTGTACAGTGGCGACAATTTGTCCACGTTGTACTGCTTCTTTAAATCCACTAATTATATATTAGATCAATCTTAAACTACGAAAATAGGCCAAACAACAAGTACTTTTAGGACCTGGAGGTTTGCAAGTCTGTTAAAATTTGTAAAGAGGACACTTCCAGTGTACTTTCTGTCAGTTTTTATCTTTTGTTTTGGCTGAAACATGATCTTTCTGACCATCATTTTAAGGAAATAAATGACAACAAATTAATCATTTTGTTCCTGTTTATCGATTTTGTAATGTGAATGGTTTTCCAAATATGATAAATGAATAAAATATTTGTAATATCTGGCACAGATTCACTTTCTCATCCATTCTCCTCATCTGTTGCTAGATAAATTGACAGCCTTTGGAGAAATGCCAAATTAAATTTCAAACTGAGCGTGTTGGAGCCCTCAGTCAATCTATTATTCTGGACTCACATCTGCAGACAAGGATTAAACTCATTTTCTGAACACCTTGTAGAGAATACTAATAAGCAAACACAGTTTTACGTATCTGTATTCATTTTAAATATTGGTAATACAAAGGAACAATGAAATTAAATGAAAATGAAAGTGGATCTTTACAGCTTTCAGACTGTTTGAAGAACTGGAACTAGTTGTAATAAGAAGTAAATAGTAACTGCTATTACTCAGTGCAGAAATGTAAAGCAGTGGCCCGAAAAGTTGCTTCCACTTTCATAATGAAAGTGTCTGATCACAATACTGGAATTTTTTAAAGTCCGATCACCAGACTGTGGGCCACTGCTTGATAATTATGCACTGAGTAATAGCAGTTGTTGGTCACTGAAAACTGAAAGCTGTGAATTCACACGAGGGGTAGTGGGGGTGCTTTGTGCTCGTGCAGGAAATGAGGGCTGTGTTTTCTGATGTGATGTCGGTTTCAGAAAGTGCCAGAAAAGTCTATGTTTAAAGTCTATGTTCAACTTTCAGCATGAAGCCCCTGCAGATCAGTGGCTCTCTAATGTTTTCTTGCTCACATCCTATTATGAATCATAATACATGTTTAAGCATTATGATATACTATGAGCGTGTGTTATTTGGTCGATGTTCTCATCACTTAATATGAAGGCAAATATATAATATACTGTCAATCTTGCACAATAATTATGTTTACTAATTTTTCCTGTGGTAGATATGATCATGAGTGGATTCAATAACTATCCATCTCTCCTTTGTATACCTTCATAACGGCATTTCAGAGGCAGAGACAAATAACTACAGTGGAGTTGAGAAAAAAGAGTTTGACGTTTTCATGCTGGCCATGACTATCAGATAGAAAGGTTATCTTCATTTTATGCCTTTTTAAAGCTGATTATTTTACAACCTGCAATATTTTGCACAGATAGTGTCTAAAATGTACAGATAATGCACTGAGCCTTTCACCAATCTTTAGTGAATACAAGGGGAGTATTCTACACGGAAAAGTGCTTTTAGCTTTTGTCCTTTTGAGCCAGTATGTTAAAGAAACTAAATTTCTGGAAATCAGTGCTTATATATTGTGTGAAGGAATGCTCTACACAAGTTGTGGTAGTTGTGGGGTTTGTGTTTGACCAGTGAGCAACCAGGAGTGCCGTAAACTCCCCCTGAGAGTTCAATAACCATCCAAAAAGTACTAGCTCAGGAGCATGAACCGTGTTGGGTCCAGGAACTGTGGCTGAGGAGCTAATTTTAGACTATGGTTCCTTGCATCAAAATGCAGGAAAGGGTCAGAAATTCCCCCAAAATGTTCCTGGGTTCCTGGAAAAGTTTCTGATGTAGAAAAAGGGGCTTTAAATCGCTACATATGAACGTGGTTGTCCATCTGTATGTACTAGCCTGGTGTTTGACTGCTGACCTGTCCGTGTTGTACCCTCCATACCCTCCCCTGCTTGGAGAGGCTCCATATGCCGTCTGGCAAGCGATACAAAAGTATCCGCTGTCGTACCACCAGACTACAGAGCAGCTTCATTTATCAGGCTGTGAGACTCCTTAACTCATCCGTTGTGCAACCCTGTGTTGTAGAATGACAAATAAATGAACTTTAAACCTTTGTATGACCTGGATAACTGAGAATCTCGTAGTTAAAGTTACAATTATTGTTGACCGAATACTGACTCTAGTGGATTTATTTCATAAAACTGGACTCATATATCTGCAAAATATGATTTATCAGTATTGATGGACTGTGAAATCTAGTATTAAAAGACAGTTAGGAAAATTTCTATCTGTGAGTTCTTTGCCAGTGTAATAAAATCTATGTAATGAGCATTTTATTCAGTAACTCAGATTATTTTTAAATTGAAAGTCAATATTGTGTATTGAACCACTTTTGTAACCTGACCCCATTACTAGTTAACTTGAGTGGGAATGATAGATTAGTATTCTGTGTGAGTGCATGTGTGTGTTGTTAGGGAGGCCAAGCTATGTGTGCCCTTGTAGCCTTGTGTACCTAACCCAAGGGATTCTGGGTTCTGTCAACTGTCACTAGGTCAGAAGTCAAACTGCACTCTCAGTGTGCCTGGCCAGAACTACTAGGGCAATAAAATAAAAAAATAAAAATACAATTATTGAAGTTGAAGTGACAGTATGCCTCTAATTATAACATCAGTGGACATAAGACAAAGAAAGTCAACCATATAGATCCCAATGACAAACACTTGCAGGAAACGTACATGTTGAGGGGGCTTTCTCTCAGACATGCCACTCCTTAAACACTCAACTATTATCCCCTTAGGTCAAAGAAAGGGCACGGGAAAAACTCGTTGATGTTACTATAGCAGATACGAGAGGTGACTTTAGGGGCTCTGAGCCACAGTTCTCATCTACATCAGAAAAAAATGCCTGAAAATAATTTTAGTTCTTGCATCAGCTTTTCAAGATGATACCAAAAACGAAAAGTAACCCCATGAAATGTATCCCAACCATCAACCATGTTGAATCTCCAATGCAAAAATGAAATTGTAGTCACAGGTTATCCTGAATAGTTTATAGAACTATACAACGTCTTGCATAATTCTGTGTTTTTCCTCTGCAGCTGAAGAAAAGTCAGATCCCTTGTGATGACCATTTACTTGTGATTACAGTCTGGTATCAATGATCAAACATGGGCTGAATGCATGTTCAGGCATCCATGTTATATTTGTCTGTCCAAAAACCTTGCTCCTCACGTGCTGTGGTTAATATGATCATTTTCTCAAATACAAATATGAAGCAACCCTGTGCCCATGGTGTACAGTTGTTTACTGGCATTCAGGCAGAAGTAGGACATCACAAACTGTAATGTAAATAGACAAGGCAGGTGAGGGAAAGTGGGAGCACCACTCATATTGTAATTGTGTTGTGAATGAATGGAAGAAACAGAAGCCAAATTGGGGATGTGGATGAATAAGGAGAAGAGACGTGATGTACTGGTCTTATAGTGTATCAAAGGTGTGTTGATTCAGCTTGGATTAAGATGTACTCTGTTGTCAAGTGGAGAATTGAGGGGATTGTGAATCCATATTTTAGAATATAAAGAATGGATCAAATTACTTTGCAATGCAAATCTCATCAACCTTGTTTTCAGCAGAGGCAGGTTTCTGATAAACCCACATTACCAGCCCTGAATCAGATATTTTTCTCAGGAGTTGGTGGAGACCAAACCAGAGATAAAAGGAAAGTGAATTTTGGACTTTTACAAAGTGTCCAGAAACACAACTCCAAGTGAATGATAATCTTGCTCTGTTTTTGATCAGTGTGTATATAGGCTACCATTTGCTGACATATTCACGATAACAAGTTTATGTGATGATAATATGTCAGTGTTGTTTTACCACTTGTTAAGCTGCCCCCATGTGATCAAAAAAGCATGCAGCTTTAAATTACCACAACATTCTTTCATTAAGTACTTGATAGTTGTCAGAAATAGCTGAAATTTGTCAGTGATTCTTGTATAAAAGAAGTTAATTATCTATGCATGGGTGTTTTTTTCTGTTATTCTTTGGTGCAATTTATGAAATATGGTTATGTGTAATATCTAAAATGGTCCACTTCAGTCCAGTCAACTGTGGTTCCTCTCCTGAAGTACATTTTATGCTATATATAGGCTACAATAAAGATACATTTGAACAACATGATTAAATGGTAAATGGACTGCATTTTTATAACGCTTTTCTAGTCTACTGACTACTCAAAGCACTTTACTTTACACATGCCAACATTCACCCATTCATGGCAGAGGCTGCCATGCAAGGTGCTCATCAGGAGCGTTTAGGGGTTCAGTGTCTTGCTCAAGGATACTTCGACAACTTCTCTGGAGGAGATAGAACCAGGAGTCTTCCTATTACTAGACAACCATTCTACCTCCTGAGCCAGGAGCCAGGAGGACCCAGAAATGCAACTCATGTCTGTTTGTCTTGTGTTTGATGATTTACATCACTTTTGATGCACCTTGTGCTCTTGCAAGCTCTTATCTTTCTTATCTGTGAAAATGCCACCTGCTTCGTTTTTTAAATATTCGATTATGTAACAACAATCTTCCCCGGTATATGTTTCTCAGGGTAATAGTTCTGTCTAAGTATGGCTGCATACTGATGAGAACTATGAAATAAATGAAATGAAGTGACAATAAAACTAAGGTAGGACTGAGAAAACAGCATGATGACAAATGGGGCGGAAAACCCTCAGCTTCTAAAACCTCAGAAGGGGGCGAGGAAGTTGTACCCACAGAGGTTTCAGACACTTGACCTCATTTTGTTGCAGGAAATGAGTGTAATGCTGTGCAAAATCCTGCCCTTTTGCATTCTCTTCTATGATCACCTTAACTTCTTATGGTTTCTCATGCCTTTGCTTTTAAGTCTTCAATGACTCTTTTTGCATTTGGATCATGTAGCCTATTTGTTCATTACTTCTAACTTGTAGCACTTTGAGATTATCCCCGTAAACATATTATCCCCTTGGTGTGTGTTCTTAGCACGAATGTCTTAACAATCCTTCTTTTTTGGTTAAAGAAGATTTTAATAGATCAGCAAATTATCAGTTGAATTATGTTTTTTTTCTGCTCGGGGTTAATGAGACAGTGGTGGAGGAAGTATTCAGAAGATTACATTATAATGTAAAAATACTCCATTACAACTGAAAGTCCTGCTTCTTCCTATGAGTAAGATGCACTTAAAGCATCAAAAGTAAAAGTACTTTTCCAGATTTTTCATATGCAGCATTATTAGATTGTTCATACTGATGCATAAATGCATACTTGGGATTTTGCTGTTGTAGCTGATTGATATGAAGTTAGTTTTAACTGTAGATACAATTAGATGGTTTAGGCATGGTTCCCAATCTACAGTAGTTGTTGGCCTCCTCACAAGATGAAACTTGTCACATAGACATCTGAAACCTCACAAGGGGTCCTAACTAGAAACTGAGGGGTACTAAGTATAAATGTTAATCTCAGGAGACAATGGCGATGGGAAGGAATCTCTCTTTAACACTGTTTGTTTGGAGGCTGCAAAGTCACAATCAGTGTTTGTATCATACTTGGCCGCCTATTTATTTCCAATCTTATTCCCGCAGCTTCGTAGTATTGCATTGTCTCCCATCTTACCATCATGTGCATGACACTATGCTGCCCATAAGTGTGAGGCATTACGGACCGTGCCACATTTCAAACCGCCGCCCCAAACCCTCACCTCCCTCCTCTCCCCACAGCCTCTGACCGCCACCGCGCCCAGCACGCGTGTCTCCTCCTCCGCTTTCGCAACAGCTCCCACAACCTGATCGGTCCAGAAACAAGGTAAAAAAACAAACAAACAAACAAACAAAAAAAAAAAAAAAAAAAACGAATGCCTGCATCTGCATGCCAGCACAAAACCTCCCGAGTGCCATCATCCATCCCCTCGGCTGCATCTGTCATCCGTCACACATCCTCTTTTCAATCTCACGTGTGGACGCCCCGGAGCATCCATCCGTCCCCGCCGGGGTGCCACCGCGGCCGAGGCTACCGCACCTGTCTGGAGCCTGGCGTCCCCTCATCACCTCCGCCTCGACCGGGCTGTTGAGCAGAACTGAATCCGCGTTGTTAAAAAATCAAAGCGCACGGCTGCAGCCCAACACACTGCCGGCAAACACTCACCACAAAGCCAAAATCGCAGCGGGGGGTGTGTGTGGGGGGGGGGGGGGGGGGTCCGCGCGGAGTCTTTGCGGCATGCTCTCATAACAAAAGAATGAGCAACACATGCGCCCCTTCCTCCACTACACATGTGCAGCTTTACCGGGACGCAAAAAAAAAAAAAAAACAGAAAATGCGCTGGAAGCACCTCACTGCCGGTAACACCTCTATAATACCATTACAGCTGGATTACTCCCATGATATTCTCTCTGTCTGTGGCACTCAAGTTTGGTTTTGGACCCCTTTACCGAGGCTTTTATTGCAAAATGAAAATGTAGAATTACTGAGGGTGGATGCTTAATTTCTCTGACATATAATTAAGTAAAAATAAGTAGCACAGCTTAATTGGCAGGTGCAGAGTTGAGCCCGGCCGGGTGCAGGCCGTGTCAGACAGCAGTGCCCGGTGCGGGGGGCCCTGCGCGCGGCTGGCCCCCGCATAGTTACCCGCTGAGACAGGAGGGGCTTAAGGAGGAGTCGTTGGCCCGGTTTGAGAGCGGAGAGGGACGGAAGACCAAGGTGATGCAACTTCCAATGATAACCCAAATATTGGCGGAAGAAAAAAAAATAATAATAAAGCCATGTAGTTGCGGCACAGTCAAGGCGAGAGGCGAGCGCTCACCTGCACGGTAAGACCGCGCCGCATCACCGCCTTTCAGCGTGATTGCACTATTTTCTACACATTTCCGTGTTGAAATATGCAAACACTGCCTCATGGAGAGTATAGTTGAATTCCATAGGTGAGATATTATATGTCAGTAGCGTAGTTTGTTAATACACAATTCACCACAAAAGCTCCTCTGAAGTATTTCTAACACACTATAAGGTTGTTGTGGGGACTAGCTGTATAGTGGAGCCTACCATTATACATGCTAATATCATATCATATCATTATTGGCAATCATTCTAATAATAACAATTGTTGTATTGATATCATAGCCAGATACTGGGTGTTTGAGGACTATCATTCCGATATCAATATATGAAATTGTAAAAAAAAAAAAAGAACATGTAATAAGGATACATCGGCCAACATTCATAAACACATAAACATAAATAGAAAGGAACTGCTCCCAATATTTTTTATTTTTTTTTTGCGAATTAATTTATTCTATATGTTCTGTATGTTTAAGTTGTATTCCTGTAACATAACCAGATTGGTAGCTAAACTGAATGGTAAAAGTAAGCTGTGTCAACAGAAGTTGTGCATACATGAATGGCAGTAAGCCCTGCCCCCAACGCATGCACACACCACCCCCTTCCCACCATCAACACACAGGAGGGCCTTTTTCTTTCACTCTGACTTTAAAGTTCCTCTTTGCTTTCCTTACGTGGGGCTCTGTTGGGAACACACAATTTTATATACGGCGAAAGGACAGGGAACCATAAAGCCTAATTATTATATATATTATATATGTATCATTACATACTTATGCATGTCTCAAAAGCACAGTAAGTGTGTGATTTGAAAGATATTACGTGCTAATAATAACAGCAATGGTACATCTCAAAATCTTCAGGAAATGTACATTCAAATGTTTCATGAGAATGTTTTAGATCAGCTTCTCTGTTATACCTTCAGTAGACAAAGGTAATTAGCTCAATCACAAATTAAAGATCACAACATTTCAGTTCAGGTACAACACCTACTGACAGTAGAAGAAACCCAGCCGTGGGCGTCTCTGACAAAAACAAAGGGAAGAGAATCTACAGTGATATGGCTCTCATGAAGGTCTGTTTTGATGCCTTTTTTTTTTAACATTTTTAACAATGGCTGAAATTATTTTATGTGGGCCAACTGTGCAAAGCACAGGCACACTATTATTATTCGACATACTTATTCATTTTATACTTATTCTTCTTCCGTAGGTTTTTTTTTTTTGTGCTACTGCTCCTGCACCGCGCAAATTGCAAATGAATACCCAACATTTTTACCATTAGTGTGTATATGGTGACTCAGTGGGGAGAGGGAATGTAACCCGACACTATTTTTGAAATATTTGTCTTAAACTTGCTGTGGTACCCATAATTTTCCCTCTATGTATATACATAATTTTATCATCAAAATTTAGGAAAACTTGAAAAGCTTTTTTATGTACTCTGGCACCTTATTTACATTCAAAGTGCATGTCTTAATTATTGAAAAATAGAAACGTGTACTTAAAAAACTGTCTACATTGCAGATTAATTATGAATTGTGATGTTAAAAACACTAGTAGTTGTTACTAATAAGTATTAGTATTGAGTGGAACCAGAATATTTCACAACTGCTGTCATTAATCATTTACCGAGTAGTTGGAAAAACAGTTATGTTTACACTGCACACTTCTCCTCACGTGAATAAATCTATAATGGCTTGCAATGTGCGCGTCGTTATATCCAAGTTATATACAAAGAGAAGATGTCACTGGGATACGCACCGCGCCACTCATACACTCAAACATTTCTATAAGAAATGTTCTAGCTGTTATTGTTAATCACCCGCCAGATTATTGGTTAATAGGTAGGTCCTCTGCAGTGTCAGTAGAGGGGAAGTAAAGGTGTAGGGGGGACCTTTCACATTGGTGAAGTGATAAAACACCTTACTTCCTTTAGGGCGTTGTCATCAGATTAAAATTGGAAGTAGCTAATGTTTGAGAGATATAGTCTGGTGATTTAGAAGTTGGAAGCTCAGCACCGACATCACCTCCCTTATCCTGCGTCTCCAGGCCCATACATCCTCTGTGATGCCAAAGACTGTTTGGACTTCAAGGTTAGGCGATTCAAATTTTGTTAAGGTTAGGGAAATATAGAGGTTATGGAAAATAAAACATAGCCAAAGTTTGATGGATCAAATTATTACATGCAATGTGAACGTGACGCTCGTAGTGTCAAACCAACAAAGAATTATCATCGGATGTTGCGGTTGCCCTCAGCTTCAGGAGGTTCCCTCTCACCGCTCTCATCAACCTTGTTTCCAACAACAGAATACAGGAGTTTTCTGCTCAGATAAACCTTCTAACTAGCAACTAACTGGTGAATACAGTGAAGCCTTTAGCAGCTAAAAAGCCAGTATTAGTTCATAAGTATTTGTGGAGACCAAAACCAAGCTAAAAGAAGAGTGAATATCGGACTTTCTCAGATTCACAGTAACACAACTGTTGGATGTGCAAATAGACAACTGCTTGTTAACACATTCACCATAAAAAAACTTTTTGAGGTTGTAATATGTCAATGTTTTGTTAACAGCATGACGGGATGCAAGTGTGTCCAGTTTAAAGTGTGGATGTGGACAATGTCCATCCACCTCCCCAAACTCAACATCCTTACTTTTTGCCTTATTCCATAAAGGACACACTACACAGGAATCGTGTGTCGTAGAATCCTTTAATATGAACAAAAATCTGAAGATTGGCCACATTCAAATACCGGTGGGGTCATAGATGATTTATGGATGCTGAAACTGAAACTTTAATGAAAGAAAGTAAAAACGAAAAAGAAAGTATAATAAATGAGGAAGCGGTTGTATTTGCACTGTAGCATATTTGTAGTAGCATGAGATATTTATTATGATGGAGCTTTCCCATGCCTCGTATCAGACAGTTTTCACAGTAGGCTCTGAGATATTTCATTGTTATTTTTGTTAAGCATTAGTCCAGGCATGTCTGGACTGGTGGAATGCTGTGTGACTAGAGCAAAAGAGGATAACATGAGGGTTAGGAGAGATGCAAGGTTGAGGAAAAAAGAGGAGATGGAAGAAGTGATACTGAACACATACCTGCAATACAACTACGACAACAACATCACCAAGTCAGTTGGAATATCAGAGATCTCTGTAATTAATCGACAGATGCTTTGATCACACATCTTCAGAGTTTATTGTTGTCTATGTTATGCGTGAAAGCAGTTTAACTCCACTGTGGAGAGAGGAGGAGACAGGAGAATCCATAAGCTGTGACCACTAGGGGGCCCCATAGCGTAGTTAGGCTTAGCTGTTTGGCATTTGGTTAGGAGTGCAGCAGTTCATTATCAACAAATATTTCAGGCATGAAACATCAGGTGAGTTTTCTACACAATCTGACTGCAGAAATGCAGTTTATAATTGCAGTAAATAAGTAGGCTCAAAGAAAATAATAAGTGATTTCTCTGTCTACATGTGTTAGTAATCAAGAATGACTTTTATTCCAATATTCAGAAAGAATCCTGTCCAAATACTGTATTTTTGTGGTCAGTAAACAGACACTGAGAGAAGAAGATTGCAAATTTTAACTTGAACTAATTTAAAGGAACCTTGCCTACAAACATAGGGGGTTCAATTATGAAAAATATGGTACACTTGAAGGATAAACATGGGTTTCTCAGAATCTTGACATGACTAAACTTAAAGTTAAGAGGAGTTGTGAAACATAATTGGCAAATGAATGGCACAGACAGTAACACAAAATAACATGTTTTTTCACTTTAAATAGTCCAAAACCACCGCAATAGGCTATATGAAAAAAGGTAGTGAGAGTGAGGATACATGTTACCCAGGTGCATTTATGCAAAATGTTCACAGTTTTTTAAACAAAGCCATTTATTGATGTTTTGTTTGTCTTTCCACTATCATTTTACAATCCTCAACCTACTCACCTGCAACGCAGAAAAAAAAAATAATAGAAAACTGTCAAATCTAACTGTAAACTGTCAAAAGAATAAAAAAACAAAAACAAAACAACATGCAGAGAAACAAGACTGAATTTTAACACTACTTTCATGTATATATGACAGCATGGTGATGGTTAACTAAACTCTATGGATCATTGTGATGATAAATAAAACTGTGCACTGTTACACGCAGAAAGCATGGTGACCATAGAATCGTCAAACATGTCCAGAAAAGTGAAGACTGAAAACACGGGGGAACAGCTAGCCTGTGTCTTTAGGTTCTTAGTCATAACGCACCTATAGTTTCTAGCCTATGACATCCCTTTCTGGTGAATTGTGGGATACGCCTCTAGCTGACAGCCAGTATTTTGCTGAAAGAGAAGAGAAATGAGCGAACAAAGGAGGATATTGCTCTTTGCACAAGGTAGTTATCAAGAGGCTGTGTGTCAGTCAATTCATGAATTGATTTGTTTTGGCTGTCCCAGGTAGGGCATGCTCACTCACTGGCCCGACTTACTGAGACCACCTTTACACCTTGCATTTTAGATGGTAGGATTGCAATCGTATAGTGCTTGATCACCCGAAAGACACATCGAGGATGGACTGTGATCCACTGAGACTGAATCAAAACAGTAAAGCTCCTGGCCATAAAACCCAAAACAATGAGCTGAAAGATGCTGAAATGGGTACTGCAAAGTTGGGGTAGTTCTCTGTGGGTTCATCACTACAAGCGACCCCTGTTACATGGTTAATTGACCAATTGTTTGTAACAAGTCATTGTTGTGCATGGTAATGCACCTCCCAATTTTCGAGAAGCCCGGCTTTTTATTGTTTGTTTGTTTGTTTTTTCTCACTCGGTTGAATAAGTTCCAACAGGCATCTATAGAACACGACATCAGTTCATGAGAACATGCCACAAATAGGCCTACTGATAAAAGCAGTGGTGGAATGTAACTAAGTACATTTACTCAAGTACAAATTTGAGGTACTAAATAGAACGGGACCATAATTCATTTTATCAATTACACCTGTGTTTACCCTGCTATGACATGTCAAAGTGGCTGCTGTGAAAAGGATCCATTCTTCCTTGACATTGGGGAGCTATCTGGCTTCTTCTTCTTCTTCTTTGGGGTTTTACTGCAGCCAGCATCCGCTATGTCGCGTTGCTGCCACTTTCTACAAGTGTGCAGCCATGTTTAGTCTTTGGAGTTCTTCAGGAAACACTTGTTGACTTCTTGCCTCTTCACAAAGTGGTTTGTTTTGTTCGGCCCTTGGCGTTTCGGAGAATACTGCAGCGGATGGTGGGTAGAGCTCTGTGCACTCTCGTAGCTCATGCACCGTCTGCAGATGCCACGGTGTCTCACGCATAAACAAAACTTAAAAGCCTCCAGACTCAATAGAGGACTGTGACTGTATGACTGTCATTTTGAAAGAGCAACGACCAATGGAGAATGTCCAACACTCAGCTGACCAATGGTCAGTCAGTCAGTCATAGACTTTTCTGCAGTCCAGCCAAAAATAAGTATCTGTGTGCTTGTGTGTGTTTGTGTTGTAGCAGCATCTATTCATTGATTATCATCATATGCCTTTGAAAAGGTTTTCTCTGCTCTATTTAAATTATGGCTGCGCTATTTAGCGCAGTGATTTTAACCTTAGTAGCCTTGGCAGCGGGTTTATAAAGAGTCCCCATTACTAGAGTTGTTTTTTTTACTGAAATATTTACTGCTATAGATGATGTGTTTTTGTACTTTCCTCCCTTTCCAACTTGTCAGCCACAGCAGTCAATATCACTTGAATGCCACTATTAAAAAAAAAAGAATTCTGATTTGTGCACTTCATATTAAAATCCCATATCTTCTCATTCCCAATGCCATTGCCTTATTGTAAGAATTCTTATATTTTCAGCATTCCAAAGTGATGCACAGTTTTCTGGCTCTATTTACTGGGTGCTGAACAAAGGCCTAAGCATAGTTAGTGCTGCTTTAAGTGCTGTCACAATTTCTAAGTCATATTTACCTTTCTGTGCACAGGCTGTCTATCATGACAAAACAGAGCTTGTGGAGTCCCAATCATACCGCTGCATATTGACATTATTGATAATAGACACAGCTGCTTTGCAAGCCCAACAATATGATGCATTGTAAATATGGCTAGCAATAACGGATGCTATTTTTGTCTTGAAGCCACTGTGTTGTACACCGTGTCAGACAGGGAGCCCAGTGACCCCACGCTGCTACAGGGTCGATGTAGAGTGCAAATCGAGTACAGCTGGTATGACTGTGTGAGTACAGGCGGGTGGTGTTGAATCTGTATTTTAGATAAAGGATAGCAATTAATGGGTCTCTCTTGTGTGTCATTTTGAGCTTCAAAGATGGTTCGGCAAAATTAAGAATTAAGAACTAAACAAATGATCTTTCTGCTGTGCGCCTCGTGACCTGCTGTTCCTTGACTCAAAAGGTCATCCTGTCACCAAAAAATAGGGCCCCCCACAAAATAATCATGGTGGTTAATGTGTAACTATGAGACATCCTCCCATTTCTTTTTACCAGCAGCATATTTCCATGGTTCTGATGCATAATAAAGATCAGGAGGGCTGACCTTAAATAAAGTATTTTTGCTCTGAGCCTTTGTGATGGGGTTTACTTAACTTAGTATTTTTTTATTTTTTTGTAAGAGCTTGAGAAAGGACCACTATTTCAGCAGGACATGTGAAAAATAGCTTGAGGAGGGACCTAAGTGACTTTTAAACCCTTTTAAATGTTGAGTACACTAAAGTTTTATGTTAGAAATGTACAGTATGGGTAGCCAGCATTTAGAAACTGCAGGTGTTGTGGAATTTGCATCATTAGCATAATCACCTAAATCAATATACCAAAAAAACTGCTTGGCCAATTTGAACAATATTGGAGTGGCTGAATCCATTTCTGACATTTTCCAAATTCAAAATGGCTGTTTAAACCAGAAGTTGCGATATTTCAACTCCCTGTAAGCTTATTTTGTCAAAGTTTCTGTCCATTTAGACGGATGTCGCATCGATTGGATTGGACAGATAACATATGTATTTGAAATAATTGAAATAAATCCAACTCGGTTATAAATTGTACGATATTTATGACCACATTTACCCAAACAGTGCAGAAGGTGTATTTCAATTTACTGACCACTTCACTCTGAGGTGACTCACAATTGGATGTTAGAGGGGTCCCAAACCAATTTAGCATAATATGACTATGGCTAAATAATTTCTTCAAAAAAGAGAGAAGGGAGAATAATACAAGTAATACATGTTTAACAGGTAGAACATTGCTGGCAAGTAGACTATATTAGTCACTAGTTGCTTCACCTCTGTAAGTCTTCTGTCATTGAACTCATTTAACCTCCAAAGGACGGCAAGATAAGGCGAGGAGAAGCTGTTCCGAATGGCCACACTGGAAGGAGGAGTGGGGATAGCGCACATTTTCAAACAGTCACTTTTGGAAGACATTCATAGTGCTGCACTTGGTTGTTCACATTAAAAGTTAAAAGGACAAACAGTTGTGTAAAGAATGCAAGAAAGGGAGCTTATAATGCTAATATTAATACTAATTGTAACTAAACGCAAAGCACAGCTGATAGGAATATCATTAGTTTTGCACGTATTCTGTCAACCAAAGTATTAGACAAATGGAATTATTGACCTGATGATGGCGCTAGATGAAGGATCACCAATTTATCTTGAGGGGATCATTAATGTGTGTACAAAACTTCAAATTGACCCATCTAACAGTTCTTGAGACATTTTCATTATCCACCACCATTAAACCATTTGTTTATTAATTAATTTACTTATGGTTTCATTGATTGACTGTCCTAGTTTTTTGAATTGCTTTCATTAAAATCTACTCACACATGATTTAAAAAATAAATAAATAATGTAATGACACTTGAAAAGCAGCCTCACAAAACTCTAATTAAACTGTTGATTAGTTAGTTTGCTGAGATGCAGCCTGCCTTTTGGCATGTGACACATGTCAAAAATGAGCACAAGATGTCTGCTCAGAGCTATGCAGACATTTGCTTATCCATAACAAGAAGTGGGTGTTTTCCTCACTTCCTTGTGCTTTGTTATGTTTTTTTCCCACCCTGCACAACACGTAAGGTCCATGAGAAGAAGGGCAGGTTCCACATAAATGAGCCAACTCTTCTGGTAAGCTCCGGTCTTACTGTGTGGTAACTGGTTTGTGCTAATGTAACATAAAATATGTTTGGGAAAATCCAACAGTCAGCAACATATCAACTGACATGATATGGGCCTTAAAGTCTGTTATGCTTTATTACATTATTTTGAGGATCTGTGTCAAAATCATCATTATTTCAGTTTTGTGTTTATATGTTGCACATACCTACCCCAATAATCGTAAGCCTGTAAAAGAATATTTTTGCATCCCTGGCAATCTTCTGTAGATGTGTCCAGATACCCAGCATTCAATGCTTCAGAGGGACATCTGATCATGACAGTGCTCATAAACATTCCACCTCCATGAGGAACGAAATGTTGCTTCCCAGAAGATATCTTTGGATGAGAACTGGTGGCCAAATGCAGAAGACGAGGGTTGACTAGCACAGTTGAATTTCTATATCTTTACTTCTCCTATACAAGTATATATATATGATTAATATGTAGTATATGTATGTTTTTTTTTTTATTTTTTTATTGCATTACTGGAATCACTGTAGTTCCATTTGGTGACCTTGGAATTTCTCTCTGCAAATATAAAGCCTATTGAAGCATATTGCAACATTTTGGATTCATCTCTGGAACATATACTGGAAGCAGAACCCAGTAAAGAAGTGACCTTATTTTTGTTGCAATGTAATCTTAGTTTAAAGACAATATTGACACTAATTGTAATGCTACCTGTTGTTAGTGACTTTTGTGGTCATTAATGAATGACAAAGTGTTATTGTCAGTGTTCAGGCACACGGGTTGATCCTGAGATGTGTATGAAGTGTTTTGGTTGCATTGGTGCATTTTGGCTGTGATGAACTGTCGTGCTGGGCTGTGTGTTGCTAAAGACAGCTGTGCAGAGTTTTGAAAAAGTGCACTCCTATAGAAAAATGTGACTTAGCAATTGTAAAAACTGTAATGCAACCTTTTACTGCCACTCCTCCTGGGATGGCCCAATAGGCTTGGCTCAAGTCTTGCCTTGTGTACATACATTAGTAGAGTCAACCAGTGGGATCGAGCCAGAGCACTGTGACTTGATCACAGACTTCAGTATTCGCACCAGTTAGCTGATCTCTGCTGAGCTGCTTCCCTTTTCTCGTGTAGAAGTTGGTGTTTCATTTTATTGCTTTTGTTCTTCAGACATCAGTACATGGATGGTAAGGTTTAGTTTTTAATCTTGTTTAGTTTCTTGGCACCTTTTCATCAGTGTATAGCGTGCTGTGCATGATATATGTTCCGGGGCGTTTTTGGGTCCCTGTTTGCTCTATTGCATGTGAGGGGCAGAGTGTGTGCATGTGTGTGTTTGTAATTGTGGAAGCCAATAGGGGACTATATTAAAATGATAATGTAAACTTGAAAATAAAAATGTAATACCATAATAGCATTATAATCTTCCACATATTTATGTGTTATTTGAGTAAAAATTGCATTTTCACATACTGGTATGTACTCATATATTAAAAATGGAAAAGCTGTTTGGCATTTCATTTCAAAGTGGTATCCCGCTGTACAGTCGACAATATTTAAATGTTAATTCAAATTTTAAACTAAAAATGCAGTATAAACAATGTAACCCGATTTTTAATTTATGCAAACAATAATTAAGTGACAATTAAACTGAAAATTTCTAACAATTTGAAAATGAAAACGACATATCACATTTAATTTTCCAAAACTTAAAGCATTTCTACCTTAAAATAACAGCTTCAAAATAATTTTGATGGTACACTGACTTTTAATAGGGAGAATGGTGCCTTTTTTCATTTCTTGCACCATGTATTTTGGGTTGGCTGGACAAGATCTCCCGGGAGAAGCGCGTCAGTACGTTGCACGTGTAAAGGGACGTCACCACAGTAAAAACGAAAAGTAATCGTCTTTTCATCTCAGTAAAAGACATGTTTCCTTTCCTCTCCGTCCCAGTCTTGTGTTGAACTCTGTTCCCCTTTGAATAGTGTTTCTTTCCTTTGTCCTCAACAGATTTAAATGCGCCAGCGTCCTGTAATAACCACTTGAAGCAGCAGAGGCCGCTGTTGCTGCTGCTCAGCAAAAGTTACATAGCGCCCCCAGTCTATTGCATCTATACTTACAAGTCATCATGGCCTTTTGGTGTCAAAATGAAAATGAAAATGCAGTGGTGTCATCAAGGGGGATCTTCTGTTAGGATGTCTCTTCCTCCTTAAAAGTCCCAAAAAGAAAAAAACTCTGTTAGCCACGATGGTGTGAGTAGATATCGCATGGCACACAGCCAAAGAAGTTTGATTATTTAAAACGTTTTTACTGCATCTGAAACAATGAATTGATTTATCAGTCAGCAGGTCAACAGAAAATCAATAAGCTAACTATTTTAATAAATGATCAATTTTTATTAGTATTTTGCTTTTCTGTTTTAAATCACTGTAAATTAAGTATCTTTGAGTCTTCGACCTGTAGTTAGACAAAACAAATTGTTACAGGAATTTTTCACTATTTTCTGACATTTTTTTAGACCACTTGATTAATCAATTGACAATAATCGTTTGTTAAAGCCTGTCGTTTTTACACCGCACATCATCCTGGCAAAGTTCTGAAAAACATAATGCGCGCATTATTACAATATTACTACATTATTTTATTTTTGACGTTCAAATTTATCACAGGTAATATATTTACTGGGATGGCACAAAAATATAACTGGCCAACATGAGCATTTCAGATACGTTTCACCCAGTCAGAAGTAGTTTCGGCCACATTCTTCTATATCCAGGCTGTTTTTGAGTCTTCTTCTCCAGTTTGGCTTTCATGCAGCAGTAGGCAGTCTAAACATTCCCCTAACAGTTAATCTCTTTACACAAAAGGGCACTTTGTTATGGCAGCTGCTTTGCTACAAAATGCAAATCTGTTACTACATGTTGTGTTAATTCTTTCTCTGCATCAACAGATTCCCTAGAAGTTTCATTTCCACCTCTTAGTTTATTATTTAGTGTTCATAATTTTTCTATGGACAATAAATGTCATGCACAAAGATTGAGGAATTGTTTTGAATGTGACCAATGGGACAAGTAACTAAAAAGTTGTTGCCTTGACCCCCTCCAACCCAACCCCCCCTCCCTCCCCACTCCTCTCCTCCCTCCACCCCTCTCTGCCTGTCACATGTTCCTTTCACAGCATAGAAAAGTTTCTGGATTAGGGCAGAATTAACACAAAGCAGCGACGCCACTCCAGCTACACCCGCAAACAACACAGAAGAGGCACGAGGGGGGACCGAGACACTCGAGCGGACGCCACCTCAGAAAACTTCAAACTCTGATAGCGAGAGGCGGACGAGTCCATCCCAGAGAGAGCGGCAGAGAGACGGCAGCAGAGAGAGGCGGGGGATCTTTGCCGACAAGGTCCTGAAGGATGGAAGAGAAGCAGTTTGCCGGGATCCTGGTAAGTTTGACTCACACACTTCTAAAAGCAGAAACACAGAGACACACAGAGAGGTCATACATGAGTTCACTGGTGGGATGCAGCTGCTGGACCACCAGTTGAGTCACTCTCTGCCTCCCCTTTCCCCCCTTTTATTGTCTTATTTTGTCTGTTTCTTTGTTTATTTTTTTGTCTTCAGAAAGGAGGGTTCCCAATTTTCTTTGTCTAGTTTTAACCCACACCTCCTTAACCTGGAGACACTTTTCATCTTTTCTTCTGACCTAAAACTGGCCCCAAATTACCAGATTAACACTTGAATCTTGTTTAATCTTTGAAACAGAAAACATTTGGCAATTTTGCACTGACTGATAAGCCTGCAGTGCCTGCAGTTTCCTTCCGAGTGACCGTTGTGTTGGTGTCTGAGTGCTGTCATCACCTGCTGTTCGCCACGGCAACACTGAGCCACACATCATCCACTAAACATTGTCCCAAAAAGTCCCCAAAGTTTGTCATAGAAACTTTCCCCCCCGGCTCTGCTTTCGCAGCGCCCCATTAATCTGATCCCTGCGGCTCCGGCAAACAATAAACATGTTTTCAGTGCTCTTTGGTGGCTGATAGGAGATGTGGCCAAGAGGTAAATGTGTCAGTGTTGGGCCTCCGCGGTTGGTAAAGCTTTAAGTAGATGCTTGGCGTCATTGGCAGTCAGGTCACCTCTCTCTCTCACTCTCTCTCTCTCTCTCCCTTCAGTCCAACTTCTTCGGCCCGTCTTGAGGCGGCGATAAACACAAACTCAGAGCGCCAACTCTTTCCTGACATTCTCGCTCATTTGAAGCCTCGCTTTCCTTTCCTGGTGATATTTTTTTTCTTCTCTCTTCCGTGTCCTTTTGAGATGCATATCCACGTTAAAATGCATGCGCACCATCTGAACTTAAGAGGGGAGGCGTTATCAGTCCCGCCCGCCCGTCCGCCCGCTCTCTCGTCTCGCACTTTCCCAACATTTGAAAGTGGTTGGAGGATGGAGATTTAATTCTTGTTCTCAGAACCTTTTTCTGTGTTTGGGTTTTGTCTGTGTTTTCAGCTCGGCGACAGATTGCCAATCAATCTTTTGCATAGTTAGACGCTGGTGGACGGTTGCAAAAAGAGTTCTATGAGTTTAGATATGGCTGTCTGTGGGATTCAAGTGTAATTAAATGATCACAAGGAGGATTTTAATTGTTTCTGTGTGGAGAAGGTTTGGTTTTGGATATGTGACTGTTTTTTACTGGTCGTCACTATGAAGTTATGTACCTTTTCACTGCCCCTCACACACTCAGAGGTGTTTCTGAGGAAGGGTTAGGAGGTGACTGAACTATCATGGCTCAGTGTATCAACTGTAGAGACCACCGCGACTCCTCGCAGCCATTGGGGGCATACAATGAGTGAATGCATAAACTAAAAATAACTGTTGCCGTTTTGCACATGACACGACATTCTCAAACTCAAGGTATACATTTTGAGGGAAAACATAAACACAGTTTATCATTCAATGTCAACAAAATAAAAAGTTAAATCCTTTATTTAAAAGTAAAAAAATTTCCATCAGTTAATTTTAAAGTGGATGTTATTTACTCAAATGTAAACCTTGCTAATTGCCATGGATTAGTTCCTGTTATTTGGCCAGAGCCGGCTCTTATCACTAATATAAATGATTGCTTATTTAATTTGGCTGACTTTAATTTGGCTTTGAAGACTTTGTTTGCTCTTGAAATCGCAATGATTTGTTCCCAGGCCAACATGCAGTGACCCGTTGTCTAAGGTCAATCCACTTGATTTGGCAGGGAATACAAAATTAAACACACAGGACAAGACACGTGACTTAACCTTATATAGATGTTGAAAAAAATCATATCTGGTAATTAATAACTTAAAATTATGGCCCACAAACAAGGTATAACTGTACCTTTCAAAGCCTGGATTTTGCTCGTCACTCCTTTCTCCCCTAAAAAAGTAGGGCAGAGGTTAGCGTGGGATAGAAACACATGTCTTATCTATGAAGGTAAACACGGCACAGAGCTGCTGGTTGGATTGTACAAACAGCGCCAGCAGTGCATGGACAACTGCTCATGCGCCCTTACACACAGCTCGCCCGTCGCGATTGGTCCCTTGGCATGGCTGGGACCGTTGTGTTCAGCGGCGGTAGACGGTGATGTCAGCCGTGGCTCGGAGACATCAACAAAGAATGAAAGAAAGTGTGTGTGCAAAGGAGAATTACGGATAGAATCTTGCTCTCCCATCACCAACTGTCACTTCAGATTTCTTCCCTTTCCTTGTGCTCTTTCCTGTCTTCCTCCTCATTTATCTTTTCACATTCGCAACCAGATTTATGAATTCATGAAGAAATGTCATTTAATGTTTGATTCACTCATCTTTAAGTCTCTTTGTAGGGTGAAAATGGCCATTCCTCAATGTGTTTTGTCAGCATAGTGCACGTTTTTTTCGAAGCCCCTGCCCTTTCTTTACAGACTGGTTAAATTTATTTATGCCGGCCCAGATGGTTGGTGGATGGACCCGTCACCATAAATCTCGTGGCACACAAGGCGCTCGCTTCCTGCTACCGCTTGGCTCGGCTGGTAGCCTTCTGCCGGCTCTCTTTCCGTCCAAACTAAATTCCCCTGCTCGTTCCCGGCGTTCAAAGGGAGCCCCCTCTCCTCAATCTTCCTGCGCTGTCTTTGACTGCCCTGGAAGCCACCACTTCCACCGAACGGATGAGCAGATGGTGCCCTGGCACTAGCTTTTATGGGTCGGATAACTGTCTCTTTGTTTTTACTCCCTAGTTACTTCTTTTTGACTTGTCTTTAAGATGTCTGCTGGGAGTATGTATATAGATGTGAGAGTAAGAGGAGGAGGAGGAGGAGGTTTGACTGAGGTTTTGCTTATTTGTCTACTGAGCGCTGTATTCATGTGTCTGGCTGTGCTGCCCCTCCATCACCATGAAGGCCAAATGGAGGACGAGGTCACCTAAGACTGGCCTCTGATCAGAGTTTAACATCGGCAAGCCTTTAATGTCAGTCTGTTGCTTTTCATCCACAATTTTCATCCAGATTTTTGGACTGGGGGCTGATAATGAAGAGTTGGGCATCCTAATAACACTTTAACCTCTTGATCCCGGATATTTGTACACATTCCCTTGAGTAACTTTTTGACACTATATGACAGGATACGTTACATATGTACTGTATACTGTGATTGTTTTCGCCAGATTTGGGCCATAAACTAGCAACGTCCAGATCAAGTTTTTTTGCCCACAGTCTTTTAATATTGAAAATCTGAATATAAATAACAGGTGTAGCTACTTAAATGGACACAACAAGAATACAAATCATTTTGGTCATTTCATTTTGGCATCAAGTTATTCATGAATTCAGAAAGAGATGCTCAGCGGTGAAGGCTGCTACCTGAATGATTTGTACACTTATGATTAGCTCCACCATACATCATCGGCCATAAATGAGGAGCTCTTGGTGATGATGTGATTCTTTTTGGTTAAAAAGTAAAGTCAATATAAGTATTCTCTGTTGCCATTAGGCTGCATGATTAATTATGTTATTGACTAATCTGCCATTTTTTAAATTTTTTATTTGTTTGGTCTATGAAATTTCCGTCACAGTTTCCCTGAGACTTAAAGATATGTCTGATATGTGCAGATTGTCATTTTTAAGTTTTTGCAAGCAACAGTCACTTTGTTATTACACAGGAATGTGGTTCTGTCAGGCTGTGATTACCCCCCAGTTGTGTGTACTCCCTGTGTGGGGAGCCTTTTGTATGTGTGGGTGGATATGAGAGTGAATGAGTGTGTCACTCAGTCAGAGTGTGTGTGTGTGTGTGTGTGCGCGCGCGCCATTTCCCAGGGGTTGTGTGGCTAATGTGTGCTGTAGGCTGTGAAGTGGAAACTAAATGGAAAGAAATAGTGGAACCCACAGCCACAACTTCCCCGAGGTCAAGACACACACACACAACATAACGGACAACACATTAGATCAACAATATTAGAATACCACATAAGTGGTACGATGATGTTTTAGATGAAAGGGAAGTATCCTACGGACCTTTTTTCCATTTACTTAGAATTACAAAGTAAAACACAATCTGTTTAGTAACTAAAGGCTTTTTGCTCTGAAGCTGTGACAAAACTGTGCAGCCCAAACTAGGTCCCTGGGGCCAATTGTGGACTCACTAGGGATAAGGATGTGGTGAGCCTTTTTTTTTTTTATTTAAAGTTAATATCCTGGGTATTATATTTTATCTTGGGTTTGATTGTAGTCATGTTCCATGTACAGGTCTGTGAAGGTTGCCAGGTTTTTTGCATTGCTTATGAGCTCTGGAGCCGTGTATTGTCAGCAAAGTATGTGCTCCACATAACATAAGAGTTTGCTAATTACAGGTGAAACTTGACAGTTTCTCTCCCTCTCTCTCTGTCCTTATGTAAGAAACATATTGAGTTGCCAGTCAGCCAGTTTAGTTAGCAGCAGTGCTCAGCAACCGTGTTGACTGCCTCTGGGGCGAGGGGCCAACAAACAGATGTGAACCGAGAGAGAGAGAGGGAGAGAGAGAAAGAGCCGTGAGGGCAGGTGGGGGGAGAAGAGTCAGACATGATTTCTGCTTCTGATTTCACCCCCCGACTGAACCAGCTGAATGAGAAGAGAAAAAAAAAAGAAATTACAAGCGGGCGAACGGGGTACAGGCAGCGCCCAACGTCAGCTTAACGGCAGACACTGTGGTGAACGTACAATTGAGGGACAAGGGCCACAAATGCCAAACACGTCCACTGCTGGGCACTCTTTAAAAAGGTAACCCACCCCCAACCAACCCCCACAACACACAGCAAGGGCAAAAAAAAGGACTCCATTGTGTTTCGGACCTTTAGATTTTATTTGGAAAAACCACTCAGGCTGAAAATTTCGTTTTTCTGATTTTCTTCTTCTCCCCTTCTTTTTCTGGTTTAATGGGTCTCCCTCCCTCTGACCCCACAAAAAATACAAGCAGGTTAGAAAACGGGGACTTCACACTCTTCCTCTCTGGTCCTCTGAAGTCGGTGAAATTATGGACAGGGCTCTGACATTGTGTCCACACAACGGGGCTCTTAAATCTCCCCTGGTTTCTTTTAGTATTATTATCATTTTCAACGGTTTTCAATTGAACTCTTTTCAAAGGCCTTTTCAGAACCATATTTAGGTAATTTGTTGCGCTTGAACCCAACGTGCTCCCTGGCTCTGTGTGTGTTTGTGAAGTGAATGGCATCTATGAGCCTGGGACGAGGGGGGGTCTGTATTTCTCAGGGCTGGACAGCCCTCTCCTGCTTGGTTACACACCTCCCCTGTGTTATTTATCACTTTTCCTCCTCTCTCTGTTTTGTCCCCTCTTTAGCCCCTTTCAGACATGGAATCTTTAACATTGCTGGGTTCATCTGTCTGATAAAATAATGGCTTTTTGGCTTTCAAAAACGTATGGAAAGATTCCATGTTGACTGTGGTCAAACATGACTGGGCCATCACAGATCCAGGTGCAGCACTGCTGGAGAACAGCTGTTATTTGGAAAATAATGTCATCTAGGAAGAAGAGCAAATCACACAGGATGACTCAGTGATGAAATATAAAACTTTTTCATGTTGACTGTTTATCCTCACAGCTTGATTGTCAACCATCCACAGTGCTGGAGGGAGGCTCTGCCTCACTACAGTGTACTAATAGTTTTCAGTAACATCCCAGATACATTTTCTCATGTATTTTCTCATTTACTACAGTGGATATTATAGAAAATGTTGCTGTCTTACTGTCCACACAGTCCAATAACACCCAAGCCACTACAGTTAGGCCTAATCATGGATTAAAATTAAATTAAATTAAGTTAAACTCTCTCATTCCAAATTCCTCTTTTGCTTACATGCTGTTGATTGTTTGCAGTAGTAGAAATTTCTTGCTTCGTACCATCACACTTTAAGAGAAAGAATGAAAACAACTTTAAAGCTTCAGTCAATTTTATTTTATCTCTTTTGCCACAGGGGGGCAGCGGAACTAACACAACACGATATTGACATAGTTGTTATTAATTCTCTGAAGGTTTGTTACGACAAAAGACCCCTTTCATTTTACACATAGTTATTTGATCTATTGTTAATCTAGAAATATTCATTAGTGCAGCTTTAAAATGAGTCTCGCCAAGATACCTTGTGAGATGAACTATTCTTTAACCTTAAATTGGCTTATACACAGTATTTTGGTTAAAGTGTTTCGCCCATTTGAAATAATTATTTTCCTTATGCGTAGCAATAGTCAAGCCTACGTTGGAAATGTATTACACCACTGGCGGCACACTAGCAACAAATTGTTGCTTTCATTATTCATTTACATGGCTTGTTTTGTCTCAACAGTAAAACCCAAAGACGTACAGTTTACTATCATAGAAGACTAGGAAAAATAGTTACGAGAAGTATTCACAAGAAGAGTTACGAGAAGTATTCACATTTGCAGTGTGATTTACAAAAAAACAACCTTGGACAAAATGCTTTATCATCAAACACTTCATCGGCAGATAGAGTCACGAAAATATTCAAATTTCCATTTTTTTCTGAGCACTTTAAGGACTTTTGGCCCATGTTGTCTTGAAGGTCCTTGACTTTGGGAACAGCAGCAAGTTAAGTTTTAAAAATGCTCTTCTTTCCAAGGTCAAGAATGACATTTAGAAAGCAGTATAAGGTAGTGGTATAGACAAAACCCTTATCTTTATGTCCCATGGTTTTTTGGAGGGATGTAACTATTTCTGTGCTTTCGATGTTGCTGTATTTGCATACAAGGGGATACAGGAGGCGGACCTTTACTGATACATGGAGCATTGGCATCTTAGACAGTATTTCATTGCTTTAATGAATGGAGAAGACGTTTCAAATCTCTTTCTGTCTCTGCCTTCAGCTCTCCCTCTCTTGTCACATTTCAAGCGCGACAGTGACTTCTGCCACGTGAGGCCAACTTCAGTCACATGTTCCTCACTTTCATCCCCAGCAATGGTCCCATATGTTTGTCAAAATGTGTATGTTGTGTGCTTTTTCCAGCCCGATTTGTTCCCATGCCTTCTCTCCAATGAGCCCCACTCTCCCCGGGGGTCCGAGTTGATGCCTCACGCTATTTATACAGACCGAACAGCTGGGGCCCTCCCAGCCAAAGCAGCAAGGGATGGGTAGAGAAATTATCATGGAAACTTCAGGTTAAATCAAGCGTTGGAAATGTCTCTCTGTTCCCTCTTTTTTGCTCTCTTGTCTTCCTCTCCGTCATTGGTCATCCTCCCCTGGGAGTCCAGGGTGGTCAGCTTGAGGTCGTGTTCAGCTCAGGTCAGCTGGA
This sequence comes from Lateolabrax maculatus, assembly GCA_031216445.1. Classification (NCBI taxonomy): domain Eukaryota; kingdom Metazoa; phylum Chordata; class Actinopteri; order Acropomatiformes; family Lateolabracidae; genus Lateolabrax; species Lateolabrax maculatus. The sequence goes on along the minus strand of CM062203.1, from coordinate 20,537,116 downwards.
CCGCCAGACAAACATCACTCACGTATTTGGATGTCGCTCATCATCCGATCTCTTATTTATCTCCTTTCTCTTTTTTTATTCACTCTGCAACTGATGTTTTTTGCCCATTTTTCCTTTCTGAAATACACTTTCTTTCCCAGCCTCCAATTAAGAAGCTGGCTCTTTTGGACTAAACAAGAAAGGTTGATTTTCCCTCCAACTGCGCCTCAACACATTTTGTCCTTTTGTTGCACCGGACAAAGCCGACCTGCTGTTGCAAAACTGAGCTTTTTGTGTCTCTTCCCTTTTCTTCCACTCTGTGGCTCCTGTGGTCCTTGTCCTATATTGTGAACCTCAACCCTGTGAAGTTTTCTCCTCACTGCTCTTCCCTTCACTTATTTCATCCTGTTTCACCATCCCTTCTCTTATCTTATCTTCTCTCAACTGTTCTGCCCTCCACTCTCAGCTTTCCCCCACAGGAACCTCTCAGGAGGAAAGACAGAGTCGTGCCTGTCCATACTTCCTTCAGTTCAATACCCCTCTCACAGTCAGATGTCCCATCATAGGCATGCTGAGCTAACGAGAGGTGAAGAGATATTAACCTAATTGCTGTAAGGGTCATGAATATAGATCGAGGAGGATGTAATAAGCACAGACATGACAGCTCCCTGTGAGATTAGCCTTTCAGTGTAAAAGCAGGCTGAACCATGGATATTAAAGGACAAGAAGTTGTGCTGTGAGGCAGCTTCATTTATAGTTTTAGAATTTTACATTTATTTACTTAGTTAAAGGCCAAATCAAGTTTTTAAAGCTCATTTTACCATCTTAATGTGAATTTATTTGTCATATGGATGGCCTTGATGAAGATGACAAATTAAAGCTGATCATAGAACAGCAGATTTGACAAGTATTCAAATCCGCTTTTTGCACCGTTTTCCACACCTTCAGTTCAGCCAATGACCACCAACTTGGATGTTTTAGGATGAAATCTGTGTTTGCGTGACCTCGGCTTTGGAGTTTGGTCTTTTTGTTTTGTACTTGTCTTTTATTGTGTATGTTGGCGGGTTGGCGGTTGTATGTGTGTGCTCAAATCAAAGAGGACCCAAAGTTACGCAAGCTACTAGTTTGTTTGACTATAGTAATGTGTCTGAACTGGTTTGGACAGGTATCAGGAATAACTGAAGATGAAGAAACACAGATGGACCCACAGTCCAACTCATACCTATAGGCATCAGACTGTGGAAGGAAACACACACAGGGCAATGGGAACTCAGGAAGTCAGCAATGCTCCAAGTGAATCACCATTGTGTGCAATTTTGCAACTCTTCAGTGAATATTAATGTTTCATTTGTGTTTCATTTGCCTTTTGGATCACAAAACTTTCTCAACCCATAGAAGAAAGACATGGGAGGGATATATCTTTCATGAGTTTGCAGTGATATTTGAATTTATTTGTCAACACAGATAAGAGTTCTTTGAAAAAAAGGAGAGAAAACATGAGAGAGGAGATGAAATGAAAAGAATTCAAAAGAAAGGAGATTATTTTCTTTATCAGAGTCATGTCTTCATGTCTGAGTGGTGCTTCTTTCTGTCACCTTTTTCTTACTTTCCTCTGCAAATAACACCGATTACTTTACCTAACTGTTCTGTGGACACGTCAAAACCGTTTGCGGCAGTGCAAAACTGAGTGTCCCAAACAGCAGGTACAACCCTGAGTGTTATTTAACAGGTCGGGATTCATACATTGGTGTCCAATAGTAGTTAAATCTGCTGAAATTGTATTGCCACCTCATCTGTCTCCATCATCCGTTTGTATGGCTGAAACTCCAACCTGCCTCCTAATTACAGCACGATGTGCCTGAAATCATGCTGCAGGCACATTTTATTACCTGCTTGATTTAAAAGTCTTAGTAAAAAAGCCTAGTTAGTAAATGTGAGACCCAGGCTACATTAATCTTCAAATTACTGCATATTTGTCACGGTCATCAGTGAGGATATTGGTTTGTCAGAGCTGGAGCTTAACAGGGAAGTGGAAAAGGAAGCCTTCCTAGCGTTACGTTTTCTCTTTTATTCCTCACTCTCCCTTTGACCGTTGTTATAAGTCATGATCTGTTGTTTGTGTTGTATGTTTAGGATCAATGTCTGTATTTGGCCTCAGGGTTAGCTGTAATAGATGTTGGCATGTGCTTGGAAGTTGACAGGAAAGCCTTGAGGAAAGAGGAGATCCATTCTGACCTTATCAGTGTTCTGCTCCATGCCCTCCTGATTGTGTGTCTGCCTGCTCCTGTCCGTTGATGTTGGCTTGTCCTTGTTTAGGTGTGAAAGCCACTAGCACCCACACTAGCAGGCTCTGGTCACTGTTTTGACATTGTTTAGACCAAACAAGTCAAGCGATTCATTGAGAAAGTAATTGTCGGATTAATTGATCATGAAAATAATCATTGGTTATTTTCAAGCTGCGTCCAACAATTTCTGTAACTTTCTGAAAAAACGACAATCCATCACTTTTTGTATTTCCAACCAAATGCAACCATAACAATATGTAAGCTAATAATCACATAACAGTAGGGGAGGGAAACAAGCATCAATTCGCAATTCTTCAATTCTTTCTTTCGCCGATTTTCTCGAAATTTGTTTACAATTTGCATTCCATTTGGATGGAAAACTTGCTTATGACTCTCTTCCAGGAGAGGTTGTCTGAACATGTGCTTTGTTACCCCCGTATTTAAATGGTTATTGCCTCTCTCCTCTGTATGCCTGCTAGCATTTTTTTTATCCTGCTTTTTGAGTGTGTCTGGAACAGCGACATGTATATACTGCATGTGTAAACACTTGACGTGGTCAGATGACACACAGTCATTTTTTAGCATGACCCGGCCTCAAGACAAGACAGACAGTTAGCATCTAAACAATGCAAATCCCTTAGCGGCTCTAAATAGCTGTAGACCCAAACTGAACAAACCCAGTGCCTCAGACATAAATACGCGATTAATTTTAGTCCCTAAGCACTTAATAAGCACCCCTAAGTGTGCCATAAAGACATGCTCGTATGCAGTAGGCGGACATGAAGGTGCACTTAGGAGTGAGGTGTGAGAATAGTTCAGGCTGTCGGTGTGAGTGACATCAAGAAGCTTCAGTGCCTTCGGAAATTAAGTGAAAGTCCTTGGTGTTCACATTGCTGTTCTCTCTCAAAGCCCTTTTTGCTTTTGTAGCAAGCACCCATATAAAGAAACAAGTGAGAATTTTAACAAGTTGGTGTTATTATATGCTGCAGCATCTGTGCTTCTCTAATTAGAGTTAAATGACCTAACATAATAGGGCAATTAGTTAACGAAACAAGTCCTTCCCCCTCCACAAACAGCCAGCTGCAGCCACAACAAGCATTTATTTTAGGATCTGTCTGTCCCAACAAAATTGATACTGAGTTTTCACTGATTGCCCCCACACTTGATGCCTGCATGATTAAAGTGTAGTTAAGTTTGTGTGTGTGTGTGTTTGTGGGAGCACTTGTTAAGCCTTTCATTAGATTTGACCTAATCTGATACCAACAGTCCCTCCTGAGGGAAAGTAAGTAAGAAGTGGCTGGATCCCTGTGGAGAAACTAATGATGTAGCATAGTTTAGTTATCAACTGCACACACACACACACACACACACACACACACACACACACACACGCCTGTATTATTCCAATTCTTTCACCTAGCCATAAAATAGTGCCTTTAGGAGTGAGGACCAGCTTCAATTACCTCAGATTGCAAAAATGTCCCAACGGCCACGCTGAAGATTTATAGCAAAATTGGATCTTTTTAAAATTTCTGTTGGTTTTCACATTGTGACATAGAACTACAATGGGAAGGTTTAGCTAAGATGCACCTTAGCTATGGCATGCTCGTACATGGTTAGGCTCCACTGCTATGCCATAACTATAGCTCAACTTATCCTGTAGTTTTGAGGTCAAAACTGAAAATGAGATAACGATAGTAGATTATTTTAAACATACACACACAATCTCGATATTGATCCTTTGCATTTTTTTGTGACCAAGATATACACAGAGTGAGACATTTTATAGTTGAAAAATAAACTTGTCAGTGCTCACTAGTGGACAAATTATGTAAAGGTCACAATGTTTCTGAATGTGCTCAAACCTAGTTTGGCATTCCTATACTGGCATTTCTTGTTACTTATCGGCCAATATGTACACCGATATGAAAATATCTGCAATAATCTAATTTTGGCCGCAATGCACAAGATTAAACTTGACTTAGCAAAAGCACCCTGATCAAACCACCGAGTGTATCTAAATACCTAAACTAAAGTGGGTAAACAAACTTATACTGGAATAACATCGTTACAAATACAAAACTAATGGAGAAAGTGCAACAGTAACTCTTAAACAATAATTTGTCCGTTATAAATGTGTCAACATGTTGGACTATTTGTTGGGAGCACTTGTTTTCATTGCCCTCAGCACTTCCTCTCAGCACACTGAATAGGGCGGGTATATGTTAATGATTCTTTTATTGGATCCCCTGTGAGATTCTAATCCTCTGAATTGATAGACAAATGAATAGCATCCTGTCTGCGATGCTCGTCTCGTGTTAAACATAACTGGAGGGCCTCCACTCAAGCGGCATCGGCCATTGTCCCCGGCTATCAAACACCCATTAGGCCGGGCGCCAGTTGCCTGTCAGTGTTTGACATTACTCACACCATATCCAGAGTGACACGTCTCGTTCTGCTGCATGAGTGATGTTTTTGTTGATCTCTTAATCGTGCCCCTATTGTGGATGCACTTTTACCTTTTTCTCTCACACACTCACTTCCTCGCTTTGTCCTCTCTCTTTTTGTTGTGGGTAGCCATTAGCCATATGGTGGCAAACAGGCACAACAATGTGTGCAACAAAACATAGGCTCAGGAGGGAAGCGCTTGAATTTGAAAGGGTGTAACTCTGTACACATGTCGTGGACGAGGCAAAGGAGGAGGGCTTTCTCGGTGTGACACACTAGGGGGTGGGGTGGGGGGGGCTTTGGGGCATTGGCAATGTCAGGGTGTAGAGACGGACGAGGATTTGGAAGAGTCAAGTGCTGCTGAAAGGGAAGTTGTTGGTGGTCTGCAGAGTTGCAGCAGCTGCCTCTGAAAACAAACGGAAGAAATAAGAGAGACAGAGCGAAAGAAGGGGGGGGGGGGGGGGGGTGAGGAGGGGTGGTCCGGTGGAAGGCGTGCAGGCTCCTTACTTTTTTTTTTGTCGCCTCGCTTTAATCTGTTGGGAGAAAGAGTGAGGGAGAGAGAGAGCTTGGCCGTAGCCCATGGGTGCTCCAGACCTCCCCCCACTTTACTCCGGCCAGCTTAACTAGAAGTTCAACACCCCCCTGTCCCCTCCACCACCACCACCCCCACCATCGGTCCTCCTCCCTCCCGCTTACTTGCTCTGTATTCAGCCTAGGTGCTGGAGTGACAACGAGCCATTCATTGTGGAGGTAGAGGGAAAAGACTGTGGATCTCTCCTGTGTCTTTTTTTGGGGGGAGGTGGTGGGAGTTGGGAAAAGTGGGGGAGGGTGGGGGGGTCGGACAGCGGAGGGGGAAGGAGGGAGGGCGCATATTACTGAAATGGTGAAATACGACAGAAAAAGGGGGCCGAAGGAGAAAGTAAAAGAGTGAGAGGAAAAGGAGAGGGAGGGGTGAGGAGAAAGTAAGAGCGCAAAGGGAGGGAGGGATGGATGGAGGGGAGGCAGAGCTGGAATCACAGAAGGAAGGGAGGGGGGGGGAGAGAGAGGGGAGAGAGAGAGTGGGCTACCATGCCGAATGAGCAAGAGAGGCGGAGAGGAAGCAGAGCTCCATCAGATGAAATGAGGTGAAAGTAATTCAGGCATTAATCAAGCCAGGGCAAAAGGGAGGGTATACTGTGTTTTCTCCCCCCTCTTTCGCTGCGGAACTGAAAGGCAAGGTGTGAATGAAGGAGCCTACAGTGGCCAGCAGAGAAGCACCACTGGGTCACAGCGTCGAACCATGTCCGATTCGAACACCATTGCCGCTTCCACCGCGGACCAGGTCAGTCCAAGCTGTCATATTGTTTTTTCTGTTTTTGATTTTTTTTTGATTTTTTTTTTTTGACTCGCGTCAGAAGCAATCAGAAGCAAGCGTGCTGATGTTTCTCCTTTATTAGTTGCGCCTCACCCCGGCTCAAGCAGCCACAAACATTTTGTCCAGAGGACTTTGAAACGAGACTTCTACGAAAAAGAAAAGCGAACATTTCCCAAGTTCCGGTCAGATGTATATTATCTTTAGATCCTGGTTCGGAAGTAGTTAGAGGAAGTTTCTAAGAGCAACCAAATGAGTGTGTGTTTCTTGGACTATCAAAGCAACGATTGTTTTGCCCGGAGCTGCCTGGACAACGGTACAGGGTCCTGAAAGAATTGAATTCATCAAGACGAGCTATTGTCTACGCCGCCTTATTTTTCGGTGATCATTCAGGGGGTCTGTGACGACTCAATACCCCCCACACCACGTGAGGAGGGGGATGCAGCTCTTTAAAAACCAGACCACGTGTGGCGGCCCTGAAAAGTTTTTATAAGTAATTGCAGTGGGAAGTCCGGGCAGTGCTGTGAGAGATGGGGTTGGTAAGGAAGTGGGCTGGTCCGCCGTGTGTGTGAAAGAGAGTGACAGAGTAGAGTGTCCAGAAAAGGCCGATATTTATGCCCCCCCGCTCCCAACCCTCGTCCCCCACAAGCCGCTTTAATCGCACACTTTGGCACATACATCCTTCACAAGGCTTTCTTTTTTTAAACTGTCGACCGACTTTGAAACACTCTGAAACAATTAAATCCTCTGATCTGTTTAAGATAAGATATACAGTTATTTCCATTATGGCAGGTAAAGACAAAGAATGTGTGTGTGTGGGTTTGTGCCTTTGTCTGTGTGTGTGTGTGTGTGTGTGTGTGTGTGTGTATGCATCCGACCTTGCTGCCGGCTTATATTGTTAGCCAAGTCCTTGTCTCCTGTTTCCGATTGCTACTGTCAAGGCTGAGTCAGCTTGCTATACTTGCTACACACACACAGGCCCAAAAGTTTTGGGTACACACACACACACACACACAATGCCCACGCCAACACAACAGCCGCTCGAATTGCTCACACACAAAATCCGGGGATGGATTGTGGGTGGAAGGATGAAGATATTTAGAGCTGCGTAGTGTGTGCGTGGCAGCACCGCTTACACAGGTGTGTGTGTGTGTGTGTGTGTGTGTGGAGTGAGAACAATTTCCCAAAGCAGAATTCACAACGGACAACAGTTGACATGCTAATCCGCTGATTCTGGACCATTTCGATTTGTTAAGAAGCGCGCTGTATATTTCTCCCAAAGCTTTGACTGACAGGACTGTGTAGGCAGTACATAATTACAAGCAGTGGTTACATGTGCATATGCAAATTGTGGCCCCATAATTATTGAGTATGATCAAAGAAATCTCCTGTAAAATTCAAATGAAATCCTCCCTTCAGCAGCGGTCGAGCTGTGACAGACTGAAGCTTTTGTAATCTGTAGTTGTTTGAAATCATAGGAATTTATCGCAGTTCTGGTCAGAGACCAACAGCAGCTTGTAAACGGGGTTTCTGGTGAACTTGACAGAATTGTTGTGCTCCACACCTTCTCTTATCAGTTCTGTTGGAAGTGGATGTTTTTCATCAATCTTAAATGTCATAAATCAGACAAAATTCCTCAGTCAAACCTTTACCCTCCCCGTATTTTGTGTCACACAAACTGGACTCCCCTCAGGAGACATACTGTAGCTACCAGTCAGACCTGTTTTTGTACTTATTATATATATATACCATTTGCATTTTAACTTTTCCAATCAAACTTGTGGAACAGGAACAAAGAGAGCCATACGGTTTTATTCACATGTCTATGTCATAACACAAATATATATTGTTAATTAATAATTGAACAGCTGTCTTCAGCTATAAATACATTATGTAAGCATTGCTATCGGAAAAAGCATAATACATTCAACGCTGCAAAAAACTTGTTTTGTTATCAGGGAGTTAGTTGATACAGATCCTAATATCAATGGAAAGTGCATGAAGACTTAACTTTGTTTATCCTTATTGTACTATATTATTTTAAAACTTAGAAATTATTTCAAAACAGAGAAATGTTTGTGTATTTTACTCAGACGTGAAGAAATCTTTTTTTGACTTTTAAAAACAGTCAGTGCTTTAATGCCTAGCAGGAGGATCTGCTGGGCAGACACAAATTTTTTAGCTGAAACACAAATTACTTTGACAAATCGGTTATGTGGGGAAGATACTGTTCTTCAATGGCTAAATTTGTCGGATGGACGCATCTCAGCAGGATTTGAATGTGGTACAATAAAAATTGAGTTGCAATAAAGTGAAAAGCGTAAATTTGTCGGATGGACGCATCTCAGCAGGATTTGAAGGTGGTACAATAATAATTGAGTTACAATAAAGTGAAAAACGTTTAATGATCTCAAACACTGTTTGAAAAATCACTTTTAAATTACTGTCTCATAATGCTGTTTTCAGAGAGCTGGAAAAATAAACAATAACTGGAATGGTCTTAAAAGCAAAAAGTAACACCTGTAAAAAAGTTAATTTGTAATGTATTGCAAATTTTGCCACTTTGCATTGCCTGTTTTTTTTGGAATCGGGAGAAAGCCCTGTGGGTCAGGACCGCTCGGGCTGATTACTGTGAGCTGATTCTGGTGCGGACTGAGCTGATAAAGCTGATCGCTTGTGAGCTGTATCTTCTCATACAAACACACAGACACACACAGCCAAACCAAGTCCACAGTAGGGAGGCAAGTGAGCTGCCCCTCCCAAAATGGTACATCCCTACCTTAACCTGACTTCTGGCAGTCTTGCGAACTTTGGCAGTAGTCCACGCACCTTATTGGTAAATGGAAGGTTGTACACGGAAAATGGAAATGGTGCAAATGATAGAATACTGATTAAAAAGTGAAAAAACACCGTAGCAGGCTGAAGTTAAATGCTCTGTAATAATAGATACGTTCTGTGCAGGTGATCTGTGTAAGTGCAAACATACAAAAAATGTTACCAAAATGCTAATTTTCATTTGTTGCAAATTTTATTCAGGAACAAGAATGTTCCTGAGTTTTAATTTAACTTCCTAATAATAATTACTGTATGTAATTAAATAAATTAAATATAAAAAACTTAAAAATATATATATATTTTTTAATTTTAAAAGCTATGTACACGTGGGCGACTGCCATTAGCACCCCACCTCCCACTCCAGCCAAGCCTTTCCCTGATCTCTGTCACTTTGCACAAGCACGTCTCCCATTTCTAAAATCACCCAATGTCCTGTCTCAAAAGTAGCTTTTCTGATTGCAAAAAGTAAAAAATGCCCAACCCTGATCAAAGCCCCATTCCTTCCTTTCCTCTGTCATTACATGGGTCACATCCTTCCACTCAGCGGTAGACCGACCTCACGGTGTTGGGACAATAGTCTGAGGTCATGTGTGATTCCAAGGCATGCTTGACTAATAATTGGAGTAATAAGGAGTTCAGATTGATCTGGTAATTGCTAAGAGAGTGCTGGTGATTGGCTTTGACAGCCAAAGATGAGACCAGATACCATTTCCATATCCAGACAACAGTCATTGCTTTGACTTCATGTAGACTCATATTGCTCAGGCTGGAGTCACCTACTTTTTTCTTATTTTTAAACCCTGCTGATCACTACTGGGCTGAAATAACTCATAACTTGAAGGAAACGATTGGCTTAAACAGACCGACCCACATTATTGCTTTGTATATAAGCAGATTTTTCTGGATCGTGGGGTGCCTCGCCAAGAAGCTAAATGAGGCCTGTTGAGTAGAAAAGTACAAATTCTTCAGCTGTGGAGTCATTCATCGAGAGCGCCGTTGTACTCCTACCTTTTCTGTTTATGTCTCCTATAAGAATGTACGTAGACATATTTAGCCTGTCTGCCCTGCAGGCTGTCATGGTTTCAATATCGGTTTAGCAGGGTGATGCTAAGTTCTCCTAAAATACCCCCTTAGTTTGAACGTCATGAATAGAGCATGTGCTGTTTTGTTTTTTTTTTCTTTTCTTTTGGCAGGAATATTTAAAAAATACACTTTATCCAGAAAGCGTTAAGAAACTGACATGGACTTGACTGGAAAACATCCATGGATGTCATATATAATGTTACGGTAGCTGCTAATATACAGTTCAGTACATTACATCGGGTGTAGAAAGCCAGCAGGGGCCCACACACACACACACAAACTCTGCCCATCTGGGGGCAGGTGTTGCAGTTTATGGAGCGGAAGTGCAAAGTAGCTGTGTTTACTCACTGCACCGAGGCTTAGCGAGCAAGGGAACAGACACATGTGGAAAAGGGAGACAGAAATAGATATAGAGTATCTGTGTGTTTGTGCGTGCTCGTGTATGCGTGTGCCCCTTGTCCATCTCCCCGTGGTGGCTCCAAACCTTCGGTCTCCCTCTGACTTCACTAAGTTAAGCTTCCGGGCTCACAGCTGCCTTGTAGAAGCACACAGCCATACAACGCAACACGCAGCAAACTGACTATGCATGCACGGTTGGGTGGACGGACAGTTGCAAGCTTGACTGATAAGTCAGAAGAATTAATGGAGGATAATGGCTGGCTTGAGAGGTGGGTGAATAGCTGGCCAGCTGACTGGCTCCCTGAGAGGAGAGCTGGGTAGCTGATGGGACAACTGCAGGGAAAGGTCACTGACCTCCTGTGTGCATAAATGGACATGGATATGCAAGTCAGTCAGTTGATAGGCTAAAAAGTGAGGGAGGTATTTGTAGTATTTTTGAAACATTGCATTCGGGTTGGGAAGTAGGAGGAACCGCTAATTCCAGAAGCACTGTTAATGTTTTTTTTTTTACAGTTATATCCTCAATATTCCTCAACATGGAAACACATCACATTCCTAGTTCATTTAATGATACTATAGGTTTATGTTATGGCCATTAGTTTCAATCGTTTTAACTTTGGTTTTGAGAAATTGTGTCAGTTTGGCATGGCAGAAGGCTGTAAATACTACGGTAGCCATAAGCTTCAGCCAGAGTTGCTATGGAGAGGAAGCCTGCCAGAGGCGCAAATGTGAGCTGTAGTAAATTCAGGACTCCACGTTGCTGAAATTGGGAAGAAAACACCCTGCCATAGTTGCCTTTATGTTACTGTAGTTACCACACTCAGTCTACAGCATGCAGTTGATTAGCTCAGCTTAAAAATCCTGAAAATTCCTTTTGGCTTTTATGTAAACAGGCTTATATCTTTTACTTTTTATTACAGAACCAGATCTTTTCTAATTTAGCTGTTCATCTTTCATACATATGATTCAACCAAGACTGTTTTATTTCAATCCAATTCTTTGAAGTGCTCCAACTGCCTGTTAACTAATATTGTCTATGCAGATAATGATCAGGTTTTTCTACTTCCAACACATGAAATGGAGTGAGATAAATACGATGTACAAGTCTATCAATATCTCACTCAAGTACCTCTCGGGTAGCCATATACTTCTTCTACCTTCTGTGTTCTTTACTTTAGGATGTTTTGAAGACGTTTTTCAATTCTTGGATTTTGAAAAACAAAAGAAATTGTAAACAAGGTAAATTAACTCAACTGGAAAGATGTGGGGGGCCTCGCCCTCAGGATGGGCTTCTTACCATGGGGGCGCTAAAAATGACAACTGACTGGGGCAAGAAGGAAAGGAGAGGCAGTCTTTGACTGGGGTTAAAGGGGGTCAGACTCTGAGGTGGTTTGACGCATTTTGTTGTACGTCCTATCGCAACAAAAGGCTGCTATCTGAACACTGTCAACTTTGTTTTTACATTTTGTGATAATTTTTTGTCATTCCTGTCTTGCTTAAAAGTATATGATAGAGGGGATGTCAGGATTGATAGAGCAGTCAAAGCAGTGATAAAACAAGTATTAGTCATACATTACTACCCCATGCCCCTTTTCACAACACTGAGCAGAAGCAGCTCCAGCCGCTCATTCAATATCACTTTATTTAAAGAAATAGCAGACACAAAACTGTGTGTAAAAGAAATATATATATATATATATCATCCCTACATGAACTATACATACATGGAAACATGTAATAATGGGTTGTGAGTAAAAATGCATACTGTATATGGTTAGGTGTCAAAGTAGTCAGTAGTCCAGCTAGAGTTACCCTCCTCAGGCAAAAAGACCCTGTTGAAGAATGTTGGGGTCATGGCAAGGGTGAACTGCCCAAAGCATCCAGTGGTAAATGGCAGCATTTTACAACCTGAAGCTTCTGGCCTTTGGGATTGACATGGACAGAGGTTATAGTCCCATACAAGTTCCAGTGTGAGCAGGCCTGTATAGTCCCGACTTCAGACCAAAAAAAAAAAAAAACACAAATAAGGCAGAAATAAATCAAAAACTATGATAGATGTTTACTTTATTTCTGAATCAACCAATTTGGGTTCACCAAAAGCAGTCAAGGTCATATTTGCCTCCGTGCAAGGCATATACAAAAAGATAATCATAGTGCTGAGTTGCTTTAGGGGCTCTTGACCTTTGACTGTACCACACTGGTGTAGTTACCCATTTATTCAAGTTCCTGGAACTATTCATTACAAACCAGAACTAACTGGACCATTGTGGTGAGTTCAGATCTGCCTTCCTCTGTGAAATGGCAGTAAGCCACTTTAGATTCAGGCAAGTGAGGTGCTAAAGTGCAGTTCTGGCACTGTTGGATGCTAGTATGGAAGGTCATTCTAACCCCACCTACGTTTTTGGTATGAACTGAGGGTGAAGTGAACTGAAAGCAGGTTGTTCTTGTCGTGCCACAGTCAGTTGTTAAAAATGCTGCACTGCTGCTGTGTCTTCCCGACTAATATGGATCATCATTTCAAGTGTTAACTTTCACAAACAAAAATGAAAATTGTTGACACATATTATCTATACAACATGCAATGCTAGGCCAGAGGAGAACCATAAATGATGAAAAAGTTAGGCATATGTTTTGAATCTGCAAATAACAAAAATGGACAGAAAAGATGTCCTGTGTTGATCATTCTCCACTCTGAAATTCAGTACTGTCTATGAAATATAACATACACATTTCCAGGTTCGTATGGTATAAATATTTATGAATATGAAGGTTGAATTTTGTGCACTTAACAGCTTCTAACAATTAATTTAAAATAGTTTTTTGCTGGAAAGTAACAGTGAGTGTTGTTTAGTAGCTGGCTTCAATGTTAAAATGCACATGTTCGTTTGTTTGATTTTGAATATTCCCCTTGTATTTAACCTGTTTGATGGTCTCAGATTGTGTGGGAGACTACTCCTAAGTACCAGGAACTACTTTTCAAGGAACTAAAAAATTTGCTACAGCCCGTTCTTATCTGCGTTTCCACCGTGGCCTAAAGACCCGTGAAGATTAGGCAAATTAGTTTGCTGACGTGTGGTTATTCATCTTCCCACATACATGATTCTAACATTCATACATCACAATTTCTGATCGTCTGCATCAGTTCAGGTGTGTTTTTCATTTCCGCGCCAACTGATTTACCTCAGTAGTTGAGCCTAATTTCCAGGTTTCTGAAACTAGGATCTGAAACATCACCAAAAACCTCATAATAGCCACTATACTAGTGTGCATGTAAACATACTGATTGGTTCTTGAGAACCTGTCAGTGACGTCTTTTAGCTGTTGCAACTTTTGTTATACTGTAGACCAAGTTACTGTTGCCTATTTTCTGGAGGGACTATGTGCTCATGTACTAGTTTCTTTGATGAGACGTCCTTTGTTGCTGGGTTCCTAATTACAAAAAAACATACAAAAAAAAAAACATGATAACATAGAAGGTAAGTTGAATATTTATTGTATCCATTGTGAAACGTTGCAACAACTGCAATCTCCTTTTCAGTGTCATCTTACCTCACTGATTTTAACATCTTACTATGTCTATTTTAAATGTACACATGCAAGCTTTGAGGTTATTTAATTGATCATTAACAATAAGTTACCCGAAAGCAGTTATTGCATTTTAGACATTCTAGATATAGTTCTAATTTGTGCAACAAGGGGTACATTAAATACTAGAATACACTCACATCACCACGTCTGCATGACTCTGAAAACTAAATGACCCATGTGTGATGTACAGAGCAGACTTAAATAATTTTAAATGATGGCTTTTTTACAACAGTCCACACCGTAGTTTAATGTGTTATACAGCTCTAACCTGCACACATTTACATGCTGTGGTGCAACTTTTTTTTTTCGAAAGAGGGGGAAGTTAAAGCAAAACTCTGAAACGAGGTGAGGAGAAAAGGCTGATGAGGCTTATTCATCAGCTTTGTCATGGATTTGTAGGAAGAAAAGACCAGGGGAGAAAAGAGCTGATGATGAGGCTCGTTGAGGCAGCATGCTCACCGTGTTCGCAGGGGGAAAAAAGAGGATGATAATGCTTGTCGAGGCTGCATGTGTGGGGTGTGTGTGTGTGTGTTTGCATATTCTTGTTGAAGAAGCACACTTCAGCCCTCAGTCCTCCCAGTACTGAGGGAAACTCCACAGAGATGATGCTTGCTAATGCTGCCTCAAGTGAAGAGGACTAAAACAATGAAGGGAACCAAGGACAAACAAGAGAGGTGGAGAAAGATGGATGGTGGTGTCTGATGTGTGTTTGCATTTGGGATAAAGACAGAGAGAAAGAGAGAGAGAGAGAGAGAGAGAGAGAGAGAGAGAGAGAGAGAGAGTAAATAGTAAAGCATACACAGTAAATGTCAGTAACTCCATAACAGCGGCAGTTGCAATTCACATGCTGTAAATTAATTGGCCAAAATAAGGGGAAACACCGTTAGAAAATTGTTTGATTCCTTCCTGTATTGCATTGGTTTATTAAATATACTGGTCCCAGATCGAGCAATGTTCCTACGACAAAACTCAAAAATCGACTGCAAAATATATAACTTGGTATTCAGTTGAGAACAATTTGGCCAATGTGACGTCTTCACATTGCTAGTTTTGTCCGACCAACAATCCAAAAACCCAAATATATTTTGTTTACTACCACATAAATCAAAGAAATGAAGAAAATCCTCACATTTCTAGCTGGAACCTGGAAATAATTGGCATTTAAATGACTCAAATGATCAACTGATTATAAAAGTAGTCGCTGGTAAATTTAAAATTTTTGTTTATCAACTAATCCATTCATTGACCATTTCCACTCTACAATCAACAAAACAAGCCACAAAACCATAAAGGCTCAACAGCTGATGTCGTGGAAATATTGCAGCTTGAATTCAGTATTCACACACCATTTGCTCACACTGCTGGCCTTATTGGATGCCAATGCTGTGTCTATGCTCTTCCGCATGCTAAAAGACTTTGTGCACTTGTGAGTGTGTGTGTGTGGGCGAGTGGGAGGGGGGTGAGAGGGATGCAGGTGAACAGCTTGCGAAGGGCCAACAGTTCCGCAGGCCAGTCTCGCGCATCACTTGACAGCCATACCCGATTAACGCTCAAATGAACTTGTTTAGCAAATGAGTGAACAAGCGAGGGGTGGGTGGAGGGCCGGGATGGGGGTGGGTTTCGGTGGGTGCACACGGCCGCAGCAGCTCCAGCTAGACCTTCCTGCCGGTCTGCATACATCAGCCATCGCTGACCCTCGTCCCTCTGTCTCTGACTCTTTTCTTTTTCCCCCCTTTCTGTCACTCTGTCTTTCTCTCAAAGAGCTCTCAGTATCCGTCTCTATATCAGTCTGTCTCCTCCCATCTCTGTCGTTCACTCGCACTCATGTAATCCCATTGTTTTATTAGAGAGCAGCCTATTTCTGAATTGGCTTTTGCGATTATCTTCACGATGCTTTGACAGGGTGCTGTCATCCTACGCTCACCGACAATGGAGGGTAAAAAAGATGGACAGATTTGTTCTCTGTGTGTAATTGTAGTGGATACCAAAACTATAAAAATAGATGCATGGTTTTTACATGGATCTTGTATGTTGCTGACAAACACAGACAGGACGGAAAATCCAGTGATAATCGTGGAATCAGTTTATTCTTCCCGAAATAAAACGCTCAGATCATAGCACCTGCACACACATGCGTACACACATAAGTAGGATAATCAATCACACATAGATGAACACACAAACGTGTCTACATCCATAGGCACATGTGGAAACTCACACAACAGGCCCTGTTCATACAAATACATAATAATGACAGAGTTTCCGCCAGTGTTGACCCCCCGCCAGGCCTAAGCATCAGGGAATTTTTTTAAAATGTATTTTTAGGATGTTTTTTAAAGTACAGTTCCAGTTTCGGTTGGAAGCATAGATAAAATGGTTGGAGCTCACCAACAACATGTGTTGGTTAAAACGTGAACACACTACAGGAAAATAGCAGGTCTGCTTCATTGTTCTTTACACTCGACGCTTCCAACTATCAAAAGCTATCATTTACTAGAAACCATAGCCAGCTAACTAAACATTCAGTCACACAGATACCTCCTTTGTGACATTTAATACTAGTAATGGAGAAATTAATTATAAGAAGGAAAGAAAGAAAGGTAAAAGCCACAAAAAAAAAAAAACATCACTGGTGATCACAAAGAGACTGCTAACATTAACATTTGCGGATCCACCGAGTCGACAATGTTGTTAGAACAAGAACAGCCGAGTTAAAGTCACTTCAAGCAGAAGACTTTGCTGTAGCTGTTGATCATTTTTAAATGTGTGTTGAATAAATCACTTATTTCTAAAAAAATCATTACCTAGCAGCGGTGTAATCAAATGTGTCTTGGATGCGTTCATTCCCGTACTTAGAGCTGTCCACTTGTGATCGGGTCACCCAAGCCCCATGTTAATGCCAGGTAAGAACAGGGCCAAATCACACAGTCACATCTTTGCCAGTGCTGCAAAGTTACAATCCCTGTTGATTTCTGACATCACATGCCCACCCCCACCCCCACCCCCACCCCCATGCCCTAACCACACCCAGCCTCCCTGGCCCTTCCTGACCCTTCTTGGCCCCAGCACCCGCCTTTCTTTCTTACAAAAACGTCCACACAACTAGCCCTCCTCCTCCCCCGACGGCAGGCATTTGAGGATTCCAGCCTGGTAAGTGCTATAAGTATCACGGGGATAGAGAAGTTGGTCAGTGATCAGGCTGTTGGGACTATTTGCTGATGCTGCTTTTGTATCAAGTTCCTCACCATGGAAAATTATGTCAAGGTAAGGAGCTGGATGGCACAGTCAAGGTTTTTACAGGTGGAGTTAGTGAGATGATTTCTAGTACCTAAAGATCTCTACACACCAGGTGTTTAATGTAACCATGGACCTCTGTTAGCTGTCAAAAAGGCTTCCTTAAAATCGGTTGCATCAGCGCAATTGTCTTGTCGAATCTGTAGGTAAAAATATAACAAAGATAATATAGAGATTCTTTGCTAAAGGATTTCATTTCAACCTGAATGACGTGCACGTCTCTTTTTACAGTCATGTTGCTCTGCTGATTTCATTGATAGATAACTGTATAAATCCACTGTTCAATTATCGCCTGTTTTAGCTTACTGACATGCAGACAGACTGACCTGTTGTTTTAATGTCTGATCCATTTTAATTAATTGACCGATTGACACCCTGTTCACACTAACTGTCTTATACCCAGTAGATATACTGCACAGATCCAGTGGAAATTGATCGTAGTGCAGTTCTGGTATAGAATTCATGTCAAATGCCACATGAGTGACTATTTGTCACTCACTGCTTTAATTTCCACAAGAAAATTTGTGTTCAGAGGGAAATTGAATGGGACCTCAGCCAGGCAGCTAGACAAGAGTTTTGAGTTATTTGCATACTGGATACAACTACAAAATAAGAGACAACATAAGACCAAAATGTTGGAAACAGATTTGGCAAACGTGATAATGCAGACTTTCAGAGAAAGAACATATATTACTTTCAATATGAACTGTGTTTGGAGGGTTTGGATCTATCACTGATCTCCAGAACAGTGCTTGGTTAATTACATTTTAATGTGTTATCTGTGCAACTTGGAGGTACACCTTTGATCACCCAAAATGCATTTTAATGGAAGGTGTGTACAGGGCCTCAGCTGCAGTAAAGGGCTGAGGGGCTGTCTGGCATTTTGCCCTGGAGACAAGCTTCAAAACATTGTCCCAGATGTTTGAAATAAGCGAAAGGGTAAGCTAAATGCCTCAAATGAGGCATTGACTCGAAGGTGGGGCGAAAAGCCTGATGTCATAGTGGGGTGCACTTTCGGACAGTCTCTCTTCATATACACGGTGCTGGACTCGGTTGCACACATAAAAAGGGATTTTGTGTAGTAGTTGTGTGAAGGCTGAAAAAAGCTTGAGAAAGAAGTTCAAATCCTGCAGACATTTCCTCTCTGCATGCCTGGCCAGTAGATACTTGAAGTGGACGTACTTGTCGGATTGTCGGTTTGGAAAGCCCGACCAATTCCAATGTTGAAAAGGTTTTGGGGGAAAGGGGTTTTCAGATGCTGTTTGACAATCCAACAAGCACTTTGTTTGAAGTGTTCTGACGCCATAACTGTTTCCAACTGTGTTTGGGAGAATGCCACTTCTTCCTGCAACTTATTTACTTTGTAGCCCTTCAGTACACACATGCATGCTTTGACCTCCACAACACACTACAAATCAAGTGCATCCATAACCATTTAGCTTAAGCAATCAGATCCCATCCTCTATGTGGTCATCTAAGGCCCATATTGCACTTTCTTTCTAAAAATAAGTATGTGAGCAGTACTGCTCACATACTTGCCTGTATACTTTGTATATACCGGTCGCATAAAAAGCTTCGTCCCCAAGGGAACAGATAAGGGCTGAATCATCCCTGGACCATACTAGACCATAGGGCATAGGCATAGCGACATCATGTAAATTGAATTGTAATTGCAGACAAGCTATGCCTGCATCCCCTTAAAACATTCCCGTATTAATTTACATCCTCATAGACTTTCACATGCTTACTTGGACCTTGTAGTTGCGTAATTTCAAAGGATGTCACAACCAACACTGATGGAATACGGGGTAGTCTTCATGCACACACAGAAGTGCATAGTTAAAAGATAGCATATCACTTTAAGATGTGTTTTAGTGTCAAGTGTGAACTAGAGATGCCTGACTAATTTTTCTCAGTGTATGGAGTGATGTATCCTGTAAGTGACCCCTGGTTTCTGGACAGCCACCTATCCCACCCTTCATCTGACAAGGCTCGACTTTCTCTTCTCCTCCTCCTCCTCCTCCTTTCTCCTCCTCCTGACACCCCATCCATTGGTTTCAATTAATCAGCCGTGGAGGGGGATTTATTCAGTCCCTGCCCAATGGGATCCTTTGGTATGTGGCCCAATGGTAGCAGGTTGAGAAGCCACGGTCTACACTGTCTTTAGGCCTATTACTCTCACCTCACAGCCCACTCATAAAGAGAGCTTTGAGCGGCCTGTTCTTGGGGGGATCCGGTGGGCTTTTTGTCCCATAATAGCCGAGTGGATTCAGTCACTGCAGACAGACATGTTTACTAAACTCTGCGTAGGTGGAGTGAGGGAGATTACGTGTGCCACTTTGAATAACTGAGGCCTGATTATTGGCTGGGGAAAGTTTTTTTTTTGTTGTTGTTGCTTGTCTCACAGGAAAGATCACTGTAGACTGGGTGTTATTTTAAGTTAATTGGTTCATTGGACATAATGGTCTCAGGGGCGGCTCGTGTAAAAGAGTGATTCAAAGAGTTTCACACTGTGTGATTGCATATATATATTTAGAATGATTGTGATTTGAATATAAAAGAAGATTGAGAGAAATTGAATGGAGGGCATGGCACTATTTGAATCACTTATGCCTTGACAAGGTGCGTTGAATAATGTGTTTTCCAGCCTAATTTGCACTTTGGATGCGTTTTTCACATCAGGTAGTAAAGAGAGACAAGTTTTGTCTTGTAGTTGATCTTCCTTGAAAAGTATGTAAGAAATGTCTTGGAAAAGAGACTGGACTGATTTAACTTTTGGAATGCAGCCACTTTTTTTTTTTTTTTTTTACTTCTTCTGACACATTTGAGACAGTACTTCCTCTACACACACTTTTTTGTGTTTTTTGTTAAGAGTCGAGAGTTTGTCTGATGCAAGACTACTACATAGATCAAACAGTGGTCCTTTCCACCTATGGAAGAGCTCCACATAACACCTAAAGTGCAGAGGGAGTGAAATGGGATCAGATTCCTGGAGCTGCATTTGGAGCTGCTTGTGTGAATACAAATGAGTCCTTGAGTGCATTAAAGGTCAACTTTGTAGTGTGCCGATGGTATAACAAACAAATGTATTTCAACAGAGGTCCCTAATACTGTCAACTCATCTCTCACTTCTTGTCGAATCACCATCAACAAATGGGTATTTTTTCTTTTAAGCAGAAGATGCAGGCCATAGACCCATATATATTCATCGTTTGGGCAAATGTCTCCAGTCTGTCCTGACAAGACATTTTCCTGGGTCACCTTTTTTTCATCCCTTCCTTCCTCCCACAATATCCAGCTCCATCCCACAGCACACATCAGATCCCAGTTGATAATGCCAAAAGCAGAGATAGTTGTTTGTTTTCTTGCCCCAGGATTCTCATGTTCTGCCAACTCATCAGCTGTTTGAATATATTAAACTAATGTCACATTGCATGAAAACGTTTGTTTGAGGGCACACATGCTTTTGAAAAAATGACGCAGGTTTGGATCAGGTGTGATTCGCTCTCTCACGAGAATGCGTAGATGAGAACATAAAATAAACAAAACAAAACATTATCTGGTCCTTATTTGATTGTTTTGAATTAGTTACTCAGAAATAGCAGCCGATAAAACTCCCTGAAACACGTGGAAGTAAGTTTATTGGGTTGTTGGATAACCTTAATTGTTCTTGTCTTATGTAGCTTACCTCTGTTTATATTGGTGGCTGTGTCTGTCTGCTGATGTTTCGGGGTCTGAGCCAGCGTGCTGAAAACATCAAATGTCCCATCACTACGGAGCCTCCCTGCAGAAACTGTTATCTGGCTTCTCATTTATAGATTTTAAGCGCTGAGCAGTGAAATTAAATAGTTAACTAACGTAACAGTAGCTCAGCATCCAAAGGGAAGACTGTGAGCCATCAAGGTGTCATTACTTAAAATTATAATAGATAATTGGAAAACTACATAGAAGTCTAAACTTAGTACAATTCCACTTTTGAATGTAATGATTAGAATAATGAGAAAAGTAGTTTTAAGTATAATTTGTTATGTAGTTATTATCACTAAATGAATTACAGTTAATTAGTCTTGTAAACTCCCAGAGTGTATGGTAAGATTATAGAGGTAGAAGATAAGTAGTGCAAAAGTCAAGAAAGATAAACATAAATATAAAAAATAAAAAAGGAATAGAAATATTTACAATACAGCATATGATAAAATATAATTAAATTTGTGCAATATATATGTTTTTCAAAATGAAAAAAAAAACTACAGGAATGTGCATAATATATATAATGTATAGTATGGAACACTTTGTGTATGTGTGTGTGCATTCATTAGTATTTCCAGAGAGCAACTATGAGACGTCATAGATGTTTTAAATGATAACTGGGTAATTAACTGTGGTAATCAGGTGTGGGGGTACATCCTGTATGTGGAAATGCCTAAGGTATATAAATACCACACTCCTACATCAGTATAAAATCCCATTAATTACATTGTTTTTCTTGCTAAACCCTTCCAAACAAAACCACCAGCAATCATTGTTCAAGTCTCATAACCTTTACACTTTTAAACAAATTTTTAAAAAATATATTTTTTTATTCTGAGAAAAGCAATTCAAACTCACATTAAGGGAGACCTGCATATGTGCACGGAAAGACATCTTCCCCTGAGAGGGGGAGAGAGCAGTGAGCTGTCAGTAAAATGCCATCGCTCTATAGGAGGTGTCTCTAAATAAGATTCTCTCAGACAGGAAACGACACGCACAGTCAGCACTTGAATATTAAGAAATCACATTTTGTAGGCAAGATTACCAGGCCTTTGCAGAGCTCTGTACTCCCCTGTTTGCCGTCTTGTTGCAATGGTATGAAGCGCACCTTGCACCTTTTTAAAAGCTCTGAAGATGACCAAAAGAAGTGTGAGAGATGCAAATAATAGAGGGAACTGTCAATATAAGAGAAGTCCCAATATGTCGTACATTTAGTCTCCAAATGTCCGCTCTCTATATTTTATACTGTCTAAACCACATTTGTATTTTTTAAACAAAGTTCAAATATCATCATCAAAAGAGAGGGAAGGAATGGAAAGTAACCTCAAGTGTGTGTGTTGCCACAAGCTGAAAGGAAGTTTGCAGTTCCTTCTACACTCCAGTGGACAGTGTAGCATGTCTACAGACATGGCTGCAGCTGTCAGGAGACGTCGGTGTGAAAGGTTTGTGCTGCTGTCTGTCAAATTGGTCCTGTGTGTGTAAACCCATGTGTGTAAGTGTAGAAGCCGAAATGCTCTCTTTGGACTGTGAGAGGAGGAAGCATGAGAGGCAGCAGCGCAGAGAGGAAACTCTGGAGGAGAAAAGTGCATCTGGGATAAAAAGCATAAGCCAACTTACATTTTATTCATCTAATTTACTCGTAGATTTTTACCATAATCTTTTCTTGCTTTCTTTCAGCAATGCTCTGTTACACATTCATACATTTTCACAAAGGTATGGCAGGTACAACTACAGTCTGCATAGCTTAAGGGAAACTCAACAGTAGTTTTTGAAGGGCTATGCATTCAACCTCACCACCTACAAATGGTAGAGCATTTATTTCCTTCACATTACACCTGCAGGCCTTTGTGGAGTGACACGTTTTTGGGGAAATCGCACTGATCCCACCTCATGTCACTTCCAGTCTGAGCCCGCATGACACAGATCAGCGTTTCTCTCTGCATTTATATATTAAGCACCGAGCTGGCAGTCTTTTCAAGTTCAGCTTAGCACAGAGGCGAGTTAGGGACTCTGTATTTTGTCAACGGCTGCTTGACAGACTGTTGGCCTCAAACCTGTGAGATTATGATTAGAGAATAGTGAATCACTTGGCCACCGTACAGTAGCAGCAAGCTCAGATTATACTAAGAAAACATAATATATAGGTATGAGAAAAGGTGTGTCCAACATAACCATCCCTATTGGCTATCTCTGAGCTAATCACAGTTCTTGGCACAAAATGTTGAGTGATGCAACTTGTCAAGTTGTGCAGACACATATTACCTATTTGAGTACCAGTGTTCCTCTTAAACTGTGTAATTTGACATTGAATGACAAGTATTCTGTATCTAAATGGGTATTTTCATGGGCCAGGGTCAAATGACGTTTCCACGTCAGCCTCACAGCAGGGGATAGCTCTACTAATGTTAACCAAACCTTTGCTGCTATTCGTGCTTTACATTTAAAGTTTTATACAGGCAAACCGCCTGGATGCATTGAAGAAGTTATAAGATGTCTTATTCTTCATAAAGAACAGCTGTAATTTTCATTTTTTCTCTGTTCTTACTTTAGCACGATGTCCCCATTCTTAACTCAGCCTACAAGGCTTTGATTGGCTTGGGTGTTCTGCCAAGTGGGGAAGCATCAATTGGCACCATCAGGTCATTTCCTCACACTCGCCTTGACAGGTTTCACTAATTAAAACGGCACACTTGCAACTCATGCACGAACATGCAGGAACGCTGTCATGCAAATTTATCTGCAATCCGTGAGAACATTCGTGATCAACAGTTCTCTGTTGATCATGAATGTTCTCCCAGACGACTCAATCCCCTTCGCTCACAAATCTGTCACCAACATGTAATAGGCTGCTCCTTTTTTTAATCATAGTGCTGAAGCAGCAACAGCGAAGTCAACACTGTGACTCGAAAGAGACCTTAGAAAGAGAGCAAAGTTGCAAACTAAACTGAAGGAGAGATGGGGAGGGGGCATATGTGGTCTTATATAAAGACCAGATGGTCCCAGAGAAGCACATGACAGAGAAATGGGGGGATGGAGGGATATGGAGAGAGGAGTGTCTGTCTGACTGACCGACCAGGCGGCTACCGGGAGCCAACACCACAGGCTACAGCACCTGGGAGAAGAGAGGCAGATATCGGGGTCAGTCAAGACAGAGAAGGATGTCATGAAGAACACAAGGTTAAACTTTTGCCCAGACGGTTTTGCCAGTATATGGTGTTTGATACCGCTCTGATTTCTACTGGATCTTCAGTGGACTTGAGATCTAACCCCGAACCCTCTTCAAACCGCGATGTTGTGGGTCAGATTCCACCTGTAGCTGGATGGACCAACAGTAATAACATTTTTCAAGTGTCAAGAGGTGTGACGTGTGATAGCTGCGCTGCTTTCTGGACCACTGAGGCTGTGTTGGTGGAGAAATAGTTATGTGCGCACAGCTTTGTTTGTAGGGTGGATTTTTAGATTTGGCCCTTTGCAGTAAAATCCAGTATTTTTGTGTGTGATTCTTTAGAAATGTATCTGGATGATTGGCCTTATTTATGGTGAAAATTATGGATGCACTGACGCAAATTCCTCCCTCCCAATACTGATTCTTATACTCTGAGTGAGTGCACACCCAGTACCTGGTATATAGTGATACATAAGGCAATATGATGTAAAGGGGATGTCTGTGCTACCAGAAAAATGAGTCAGTGACTGAATGAAT
This sequence comes from Lateolabrax maculatus, assembly GCA_031216445.1. Lineage (NCBI taxonomy): Eukaryota > Metazoa > Chordata > Actinopteri > Acropomatiformes > Lateolabracidae > Lateolabrax > Lateolabrax maculatus. The sequence goes on along the minus strand of CM062203.1, from coordinate 20,512,401 downwards.
ATTCTATAAATGTTATGACATTTAGGGCTCCAACTAACGATTATTGTTATTATCAATTAATATGACAATTATTTTCTCAATCACTTGATGACTCATATTGGCCAAAACATTCTTTATAATTTCCATGAGTCCAAGGTGAAAACAAATGACTAAAATGACCAGCCAGGGACCTGACCAGGGCTGTCTGTACTAAAGGCTTAAAATACCCCCAAAAATATTAAAACAACCATTATTAAAATGATCAATCAATTTTCAAAATGTAGTTACTGTATTTAGTATAACAATCCATTGACAAACTGTAGCTGTAATGACACTGGTCACAATACATATGTTTTTAAATGCTTAATATATCAACTGGATTAGATACGCTGCAACAACATAGTGCCTGCTTCCCACTGTAAAAGAACATCCTCTGCACACTGTGCTCTACTTCTTCTTTGCCACTGAATTTAAACTCCGTACAGTTGACAGAGTGTGTCTGTCTTGAATATGTCAGGTTGAGTTTACACCAACGATCCAGGGATCATTGCTATTCCCAGCGTTTTCTCTCCTTTCTGTTTGTCAGGTTTCAGACTAAGCTGTCAACCTTTGTGTTTCTGCGCGCGTGTGTGTATGTTCTGAAGGCACACACCTGGTTGCTGATAGGGAAAGTCAGATGTACGAAATGTACAGCTGAGCGCCGGGTGTAAAAAAAGAACACACACACAGCTGCACACTGTCTCTGGTTCTCTGACACTCCTTTCCCATCCAAAGTCAACTCCAGACGGAGACGGCGTAATGTGCGACCCCGCCGCGATGGCGTGCTCACTGCTGGGGGTCTCCACTCACACACTGCTGCGACCGTGGCTTCCCTCCGAGCCTTTCCTCGCCAACAACATGTGTGTTTGCTGATCTTCCTGTCTGTCCCACCTGCAGCCTCCACTCCTTGTCCAAAGAAAGGTCAAGGATGCTGGAGAGCTGCTCTTTGTCTTGCCCCCCTGACATGCGAGCTCAGCCAGACTCAAAGACAAACTACGGAGCTTCGGGGAAAAATATGGCGGCTGTTTGTTTTATGTGGTTGTTGCTGTTTTGCTGTCCGATATGTTTTTTCCCTCACTCATTAGTCACGCTTGGCGCTGCCTCAAAGTTGAACTACAGCACCATGGGGGCAAAATGTGGAGCTCGTTGTGGTTGTTTCTGTTGACTTTTTTATTTATTTTTTGCTGACGAACAAGGAGCAGCGTGTTCATCTGGGAGAGGTTGTTCTTGGTCTGTGTGTGTGTATGTATGTGTGTGTGGGTGTGTGTGTGCAGCATGCTGACTTGGTGTCCTGCGGCCGTTTCATAGAATTAGAAAAAAAGATAAAGGCACTTTTTTGCTCTTATGTAAACTCTACTGCAACAGATAATGCTGTTAACAATCTCCAGTTGAACTGTAATACCATTCTGGGTTTGTAGTGAAGTTGTCTGTAAGCATCTTCTATATTACCTAATGACAATTAGAGAATTTTGTGATTTTAAAGACTGTTTTTACAGAAAAATAAACTTATTAAAAATATGATGCTATTTATTCATCAAGCTTCTGAGAATCATGTTTTTGCTATACACAGATAACATAGGCGGCATGAATGAATGAATTATGTTTTTTAGTATTGTGCCACACATTCAACTGTGTCTGGCCCACATAGATTTACAAGAAACCATAAATTCATATAAGCCAGAGTCAGAGTGCTGCAATCAGATCTTCTGACCGTTATTTCCTACAGCAAAATTCATAAATCAATGACCAAACATTTATTATATAATACGGGAAAAATCAGAGTAAATACCAGTTAAATGGTCCATTTCAAGAAAAATTAACTACAGTATAGTACAAAAGAAAATGTGACTGACTTTCCACTTCACCCAAATCTGGGGGAAAAATGGACGCAAATCTATGAAAAATAACAAAGATCATGACATAACTTCAGTTTGTCAGAGACTGATTCGAGAGCAGCAAGTCATCTATCTTAACCATTCTCTGCTGGTACCTTTTATGAAAAAGTGTATACAAATGAACAAAATTAGCAGCATTTGTTTGTTTCTGCCTGAGCACGAGTGTCTCCATGTGCGCCCACAAAAACACGGACAGACAGACAGACACAGCTGAGGTTACGGAGGTCAGGAGAGAGGGACCATCTGATGCCAGCAGATGGAGTGATGGAGGGAGGGAGGGAGGAGAGGAGAGGCTTGAAATCAGGACGACAAGACCAAATGCTTATCGGCTGTTCTTAAGGCGCTGATTTCACTTTACATCCCGTCTGCTCCAGCGCGCTCACCTTATGCTGGACTTTAGGGTAGTGGAGGGTATATCTAGAAAATATCTAATAACAGTGAGTGTGAGCATGGCACATGGATAATTCACCTCCACATGCACCCAAAGATGTTTATTATTTACCATCATTACACGATATTGATTGAAATAATGCTTTAAATACATACAACATCAAGATCTGATTTGGCCTAATAGGCCAAATAAGCCCTTACAGGGCTCTCTCTTGTGTCGCAATACCCATTTCCGATTTATGTGAGTATAATAGGTGAGTTTTAATGTGCCAAGTATCGCCGCCAGACCTGCTGCAGCAGCGGTATCTCAGAAACACATTTGCCCTCCCCGTCACCTGAAGTCACCTCCCTGTCTCTCCCCGTCTTTATTGCAGAACGGTGCAGTTCCAGGCGAGCCAGCGAAGAAGGATGAAAACTCCAGGAGAGGGAACTGGGGCAACCAGATTGAGTTTATCCTCACCAGCGTGGGCTATGCTGTGGGCCTGGGCAATGTCTGGAGGTTTCCCTACCTCTGCTACAGAAATGGAGGAGGTATGTACATCAATGTAGAGCCTAGTTCCTTTCTATTGACTCTTTAGCGGTTGACTAAAGTACATAAAAGGAAGATGAACTGAACTGGGGACTGATTCTGCTTGTTTAACTGAAAAACAGGGAAATGTGTGTAGATAATACGGAGAAATGAGAGGTTAATTCTCATCATCATCATCATTTAACAGGCCAAATGCCACAGTCTACATTAGTGTTTTCTACTCCCCACAGTTGATCATCTCACATATGTCTTACTGAACCTTTGATCTAAATCGATGCAACTGTCTTCACCAGCCACATAATGGCTCACATTTTATGTTTGTTTAACTTCACAATCCAAAGCATCTTTCAGAAGCATTACATCTAGTTTTGCGTAACTACATTATTGTTTATTGGGGTGTGAATGCCGTTAAAATGTGTGTGAGTGCATAAAATTGATCCAGCTGCTGCTTGCTGCTTCCGCTGACGCTCTGCTTCCGCTATGCAGCCACTGCAGGCAAAGCATATCAACACAATGAGAACAAACTGTATTCAAGCCTCACTGCTGTCAGTTTGTTTTGGAGGCTTTCTGCCCTCTTGCATAATGAATGAATAATAACTTTAATAACTCTGGATGAAATACACTAAAATGTGTTCTAAATAGTACGAGAAAATGTAGCAAAGTATAGTTGTGTAAAGGTCCCATAACTCATTGACTCAGACCTTTTGTTAGCATCTATCCCACTTCAATTCATATGTTTACACTGCAAATATTTGGGTTAGGGTTACGCATGAGGAAGAAATGCCCATACAAGGACAAGAGAGTATATGTAGGGCATATGTTAGCTCATACCAGCTGCAAACAGGGCGGAGCGGACAGGAGAGCTGAACTTCACCAGCAACTCACACAGAACGACAAGGTTTTGGTATTGTACAGTATCAGCTGGTTGCACCGGCCTAGTTCGCATAGGAACACTCATACGAAATCACACACACACACACACACACACAGACGTTCCCTATAGATGATTGTCTGGTTTCTGGTCCAGTCTGAACCACCAGAGAGTTGCTGCACCACTGAACGGACTCAGCTGCACATTCAGTGACCTCTCTGCTCACTCAGGGGAGGTTACTGTGACAGATGAGGTTTTATGTTTTTTCTATTTATTTTTTTATATTTTTTTTTTATATTTCCTCCCATCATATGACACATGTCTAATAACGTAACAACTGACGCTGCTGTTAGGAAGTATTTGCTTTTTCACGTCAACATGTAACATTTGCAGAAATGGACATGCTATATATAGTCTATATATAGTCTGCATTTTCTTCATTTCTGTAGTATACCTCATTACTATTTGTATATATTTTTCATGTTGCTAATGGCACCAGTGTTTTTAAAGATAACGTGTGGTGTATTTGTCTTGTTCACGTGCATTTTTACCCGTGTATGCTTCTATGTGTTTGTCTGGACAAACACAAAAGTGTCCTCATATCAGAAAGCACTAAAATTACACAAAGTGGATGTCTTAAAATATAGTTTTCTTCCCATCAGACACTTTTGTTTGTCCCACTATGTCTTCAAGTTATTCATATGCAACTTCCACTCTTCCTAGAATGCAGGACCAAGACAGTGATCCTGTCCTATTGTATCTCCCCTCCAGGTGCCTTCATGTTACCCTACTTCATCATGCTGGTGTTCTGCGGCATTCCTCTCTTCTTCCTCGAGCTGTCCTTCGGCCAGTTTGCCAGCCAGGGGTGTCTGGGAGTATGGAAGATCAGCCCTATGTTCAAAGGTTAGTGTCAGTGTGTTCATGTACTTGCATAAATCACAAGCAAACACCCATTTTTTGGAGGACAATATTTTTTCTTTTGCTCTAAAACTACATTATGGGGCTCTTATTTGAAGGTTTTTGATTAGGATTTAGTTGAAGTGAGTGTATGTGTGTTTGTGTAGAGTGTGCACTATGGCTCTGCTGGTTTTCTATCACTAATGATCTTAGGATAGAGTAATATCTCAACGAAGAAAAGTCACAATATTTGGTGTCACGCAGTTTTAAGAGGTAATTTATGGTAACGTCTGAGCATAAGAGTGATAGGGTTGTTGTTATGTAAGGATTCAGTGCATGATAAAAGGCAGGAAGGTGAGTTCATTATAAAAGATCCATATTCAGCAGCCTGTTGTCATGTTAGACTACCTTTGGTGGATTTGCTATTATTAAATCCTGGATAAAAATATGCAAAGTAAAGAAAACAAAAACTTTATCTAACTATGTAATGAAAGTGTGCTGACAAACAATTTATTGTCAGATATATCAGAAGCATGACAGTGATCCATCATGTCATTTTTCCCTCCATCCCGTCTTCTCCTCCCTTCAGGCGTGGGCTACGGCATGATGGTGGTGTCCACCTACATTGGGATCTATTACAACGTGGTCATTTGTATTGCCTTCTACTACTTCTTCATGTCCATGACAAAGCTGCTGCCGTGGACCTACTGCAACAACCCCTGGAACACGCCGGACTGCAGCGGGGTGATGAGCCCCCAGCTCAACGCCAGCCTGGCCAACGCTACAACAAGCCTGGTGGCGGGGGTGTCCGAGGTAGTCAACCGCACCAAGAGGACCAGCCCCAGTGAGGAGTATTGGAAGTAAGCCACTGAAGTACATCAAGGATTTAATGAATGAATAAAATGAGAGGAAGTGATCGCCATTGTACAGGATTCTTTAGTATGGGCATTACAATCTTTTTCAGTATTGATCAACAAATCCAGGATATGAAAAAATGGTCAAAAGGGTCTGGTTGTCATAGTTCTAGTCCAGCAAAGATCCATTTGATTGTACACTTTGTTATGTAAGTTTTTCCAAGTTATGAAAGTAACCTCTTTTCACTCAGTTATGCAGACTTATCGTACTTGACACAGAGGTCGAAGTTGACTTGCACCTGTAAGATAAGCTTGCATCAAACATGCCTCATGTTTGCAGAAAGCCTTCAAATATTTGGACTAGATTTGACTGGAAGTGCAGCAGCTTTTGTGCAGTGTGGGTTGGCGTCATCAACAGTGACATGCAGGAGGTTTCCCATATTACCATTGCTCAGTCTTTGGAACAACCTCAAGGTTTCCAATTTTAACGGTGCAACCACGCTAAGACATGTGTGTGAGGTCAAAGTGTCCAAGTGCCCCTGCTGTTCATGTCCCTATACAGTAGGTGTAGCTGCACTGTGTTTGGTGAAGTGAAACATAAATCAGTGGGGTGTGGTGATCAATTATCCTCTCAGTCACATTACACATCTGGATGAGATGGATGGTCGGATGGATGAGGGAGGAGAGAAAGAGAGAGAGACAGAAAGAGAGAGAGAGAGAGAGAGAGAGAGAGAGAGGATAGGAATGACACAACTTTAAATGTCTCAAGATTTTTCACTGTCAGGTTGGTGCATGTAAGCCAAGAAAGTACTCAGCTACTGTTCAACCAACCAATTGAATGTGTCAGAAGCACAGAAGTGTCCGTCGGTCGCCCATGACTTAATCAAGCTACCCACAGTGGATCGTCATTCAGGTGCCTGTAAGAATTTAATCAACTGTAGACGGAGGTTTTCATACTGTGTAGCGGCAGCTGATATTTTTATGATTAAACCATTAATCTTCAGCTCAGAACCAACAGATTTTCCTATTATATTTGCAGTAAACTCAGGAGAGTGTTCAATTAAAAGTTTTTTAAGCGGCTTTATTTCTTAGTTCCTGCATATTTCCGTCAGCTATTTGGCTCCTTACTGATACAATCATCAAACTGAAAACCGTCCATCTCCTTGGATGTCCATTCTCAGTGTCGAAGAGCCAGTCTTCACCAAAACACCATTACTTTGATGACTCGCACTATCATATCTTATTGTGCCAGTCCTTCCACATTCGTGCCTTGTGTGCTGCACGGGGCATGGTACATTTCAAGGTCATCAGTGTCCTGTAACTGCCCATATCAAAGCCATTTATGTTGATGATGCCAAGTCACAGATGTGCAGAATGTGAGCTGTTGCTTTATGACTTTACTATCAAGCATCTACTATCATATTTCTAGTGAGGAACACACAAGAAAGCTTTTTTAATGACCTTGTTTCTCTTTGTTAAAATCCAGTATGGATTAAACAAGCTGCGTTAGAAGTGATGTTTGTTAGGGCTAATCCTGGCTAAAAGCTTATTCTCTTTACATGACATAACCATTATGTTTTAGTCCATTATGCATTCACACCATTGAGGCCATCAAATTTCAGATGCTTATGTAATAAACTCTAATCCTGATTACAGCAAACCCCTATAAAATCACTAGATCTATGACAATTAGCCACATTGTTGGGGCATGTATTCATCTTTCTTTCTTTGTTAATACTGACAATAATGTAGTAATTTGAGGAGAAACATTGCTGAGGCAGATGAAAAGATGGGTAGGTTGTATAATCTACACAAAAATATTAATAATTATCCTCAGAGTTGCATGCATGTAGATACTGTGGTTTAGTATGAGCGAACAGTGTTTGGGGAATGTAGTGCATCATTTTTGTTACATATTGTATCTCTCTGGATCCCATTTCCAGACTTTTCATTAGCCACATATCTATTGCTTCTACCTTTAATTCCTAGTTAGTAATGGGGCAATACAGGCCACCAAAAAGCCAGTAACAATACTGCAAAGTAATAATACTACAAAGAAGAACATTGCCTTGTGGATGTCTTTGGTCACGTCCGTAAGTAACACCTGCATTGTCTTGAGTAAAGACAAAAAGTGTAAGGCTAGGCTGATATTGATTTTTGTTTGCTTTGAAAATTTGAAATTTCAACAACTAAACAACTAAAGCCAACCAGTCCTAAATTCCATCTCTATCTGTCTTTTCTCAGACACTATGTGTTGAACATCTCTGATGATATTGGAAACTTTGGAGAGGTCCGTCTTCCCATCCTCGGCTGCCTGGCTGTGTCCTGGTTTGTCGTCTTCCTCTGTCTCATCAGGGGCGTCAAATCCTCTGGAAAGGTCAGCATCACTCACACACAACAAGGCTTGACCATATGCAACAACATATATGATATCCAAACTGTGTCTCTATATTTCATACACACACATACACACATGCATTTTTAACTCTCTTTAGTAGGTCTTGGTCTGAAAAACAACTGATATCACCACATCGTCTGATTACCTGTGTTTGTGTGTGTGTCCAGGTGGTGTACTTCACGGCCACGTTCCCCTATGTCGTTTTGACCATCCTGTTCATCCGTGGCATCACACTGGATGGCGCCATCAACGGCATCAAGTACTACCTGACTCCACAGTGGCAGAAGGTCCTTGATGCAAAGGTATTTGCTCGTATTAACAGGCAGATGGATGGGTGAACTGGAAATGGAGATGGATTTTTTTCCTTTTCTTTACTACTTCTGCGGGTTTGTTTTTGTAGGTGTGGGGAGACGCAGCGTCACAGATCTTCTACTCCCTGGGCTGCGCCTGGGGGGGTCTCATCACCATGGCTTCCTACAACAAGTTCCACAATAACTGTTTCAGGTTGGTACTGCTGGCTGTAGCTTCAAATTAACGGACATCTAACCCTCCAGAGAGAGAATGTCAAACTATTCCATTAAGGGATCAATTAAAACCATCACAGCAAGGGAAAACCAAATTAAAGAAATTCTTAATTGTGGCTAATGTTGTAAAAGTCCTTGTCGGCACACTAATGCTGTCGTCAAGCGAAAGTGAATAATGAACACCTTAGGCATTCCAGAAACAAAAGAGCTTGATTGCCATGCATGTTTGAATTCATGCAGTTGGCTTTTGCAAAGCATTAATGTTACAGCGTTAGAATTAGATAAGTTGGAGGTGGTTGTGTTTTGCCTGAAAGCAATTCTATGCTGCAGCCGTTCCAGTGTGAAAGCCTGCCTGCCTTCTGCCTGTGTGAATATGACCACACTCACTTTGCATCAGGCTATGCCACCGCCATGTTTCAGCAGCACAGACCAGCATCCTATTATTTGCACTAATAAGAGAAGCAGGAAGACGAGGATGCGTGGGAGAATAGGAGAGATGAAGTAGAAGGAGGTATAGGGGAGTTGAGGAAATGTAGAGAATCGACCACATGCAGCTGCAGGATTCAGTTCAGGCAACCAGCGAGAGGGAGAGGAGAAGTTGTCTTAGGTTGTGCATGAAGATGTATTGCACTCCCCTAATGAGTGAGGGCTAGAGTGTGATGGAGGAAGTGAGAGGAGGAGGATAAAATAGTCAGGAGCCAACTTCAAGGCTACAGGTCTAAAAAGAGAAGGGGGAGAAGGTGAGATAAGGTGGGACAGGAGGAGGGACAGAGATAATGTTCTTTTAGACTCGTGTTAAGAGGCTGGTTGCACTGTGCTTGAGTGCAAGGGGAGCAAGCGGGAAGCCGAGGAGAAGGTTGAGATTGAGGAAAAGGGGCAGAGGAGGCGATAAGGAGAGGAAAAGATGTCATTGACTCTCCTGAGCTTGTCCACGCATGCTGACGGAGTGAGGGGTGGGGGGGTGGGGGGGATGGAGGAGAAAGGCTGAAGATATAATTTGTTCCTCTGCCAGGAGCTTGAGGTTGTGCTATCTGCGCACACAGCTGCACGGCGGCCTAATCAGCTTGTGTTCTGCAGCTCCGTCCCCGCAGAGTCACTCTCTGCACTCCTGTAACACCACCAATCGGTGCGCATGCAGAAGTGCAGCGAGTGTGTGTGTGATAACTCTCACAGGAAACGCAAGGAAACAAAGGCCCGTGCAACCACATCATTCCCTTGTCGTCAGAGTACAAGTGTGATTCAGGGAGAGAAAAGATGAAAAGGCGCTCTTCCAGCAGCTGGTTCTCAGAACAAGGACAGCAAACTTCAAGGGAGGAACACTGCACACTGATTGTCACCCTTTAAGAGAGCAAACGCGTACACTCCACTCAGCTCAGATCTGCTGCAGGTTAGAGATATCAAACTGAACTCGATCTGTGAACAGTAATCCTGGACTAACAAACCCATTTTTTTATTTTTGTGTCTATTTAATGAAATCTTTGCATTGGCTGCGCACTTTCGGAGAGCACAAACCATTGCTATCCTTGTATTTCCAAACGTGCCACGATGAAGTGTTTATATGGACAAATACCACATAATTTCTGAAAAAAGCAAAGGTTTTTGTGCCATTTTCCCTGCCCTTGAGACAAAAATCACAGCATTTATTGAGCACTTCACCGACCTCGGATTATTTGGTAAACATCTAAAGGAAGATTTCATGGATTTACACGGAGCTGCTTGATTTGTTTGAGACATTACACAAATAAGATAAAATAATTGCCATATGCTATGCACTTATGTTACTTTATTCACCTGCAACCTTGTGGCACTTGTGTCAGGTGGAACATGGATCTGATTGTTGCGGCACTTGCGGCACTCTTTCGAAGGCTTCTCCGTGATCAACTGATTTGGATTGATTGTCATTTGTAAAAAAAGCACCTGCCAAATGGATAGGTGTAAAATATATTTAGTTTTCAAGAAATCTGGTTTGTAGGTGATGGCAGATTGATAGTTAATACCAGTTAAATCATGTTGTGGGGAGATGAACACTCTTCGTTTGAGTAATAAAAAGAGCATAGTGAAAAGCTTGCTTCATGTTTGGTAAATCATTTGGTGATGATGAAATCAGGACACAGGGCAACGAATGACATTAACTGTTTTTATCAGTATAAAGTATTGATATTGGTATTAATATTTTTGAGGTATTGCCCACCCACTGCTTGTTGGATTATATGGAAGTGGGAATGGAGGGAGTGGTCACCACTGGGGAGAGAGAAGAAAAACAGTTTCTTTAATACTCATAGCTTTAAGGGTTAGAATGCAGATTTAATTGCCGCATTTTTACTTTTGTTCATGTTTTCTCTAATCTTATTCCTTTTGTGCACAGGGGCAGAATAATTGACAGCCATGCTGATGGTTTCAAACTACAAATGTATCCCATGTTGTTTCAATGCCCAACATGTATTTTCTTCTCTTCCCTGCATACAGAGACAGCATCATCATCAGTATAACCAACTGTGCAACCAGTGTGTACGCCGGCTTCGTCATTTTCTCCATCCTGGGCTTCATGGCACACAACCTGAACGTCCCCGTGTCAGAGGTTGCCGACCACGGCCCAGGCCTGGCCTTTGTGGCCTACCCAGAAGCCCTCACTCTGCTCCCCATCTCACCACTCTGGTCTCTGCTCTTCTTCTTCATGCTCATCCTCTTGGGACTGGGGACTCAGGTGAGGCTGGGAAACTGTACACCCCACACAGGCAGTGCTTACACCCAAATCTAAAATCACATCTGACCACAGTAATGCATCAACATTACACATATGGTTAAATATGGTGGGGTAAGTTTTGTACTTTCTGCACTTGTAGTGAGCATGCTCTTTTAGGGCATTCAAAAATCTGATTTCGGAGCAGTTTGACTTCTCAGTTAAGGTTAACTGTTCCACTGATTAAAACTGCAGATACTTTTCACCATCTGTATATATCTTTATATTGTAGACATTATTTTTCCCTCACGTCTTTTCTTGTTTGTAACAGGGACTTTGTAAATGTCCACTTGATATCCAGTTTACATGCCACACTATTAAACTTGAAAGATGTTAATCTTAAAAAAGGATAAATGCATATTTTTCCTCTTCAAAGTATCTGGTGGAATTCATACAAATTCTCCTGCAAAAGTAGGTTTTTATTTCCATTTTACACCGTGAATGTGTATGGATGAAACTCGCTCAAATTTGAGGAACAACTGTCCAATCTCAACTCTTATTTAATTGGATCCACAAACCTTTCGTCCATGTTCTTGTAGTTCTGTCTGCTGGAGACTCTGGTGACGGCCATCGTGGATGAGATCGGTACAGACTGGATCATGAGGAACAAGACCGTAGTCACACTATCTGTGGCCATAGTTGGATTTTTACTGGGAGTGCCGCTGACGACACGGGTAAGTCCCAAACACATGCACATCATGTCTTTGAACGCAACTTGTTTTCTGTCATGGAGATGACACTTTGGACTCATTCTCTGTTTTCGGTGTACAGGCAGGGATCTACTGGTTGTTACTGATGGACAACTATGCTGCTAGTTTCTCTTTGGTCATCATCTCCTGCATCATGTGCATCTGCGTCATGTATGTTTATGGTAAGGAGGCAAATAGACTTAATATATGCTGATGTGTTGAGTGTTCTCAAACTGTATATTGCTCTCATGTGGATTTGTAACAAGAACGTCGCATTCTGGTTTGTATTTGGTATCTCTGTTGATTGGTCAGACCTAAACATAATGGTTCCATAAAGAGATGAGAGACATTCATAGGAGAGGAAAGTTCATTAAATACAATACCCTTCTACACCTTGTCAGTACTTGAATTTTACAATTATTATTTTCCTCCATTAATGGCAGGCTGAACAAGCCAGCATTCAATGCAGCCTTTGGACATGTTTTCAGTATATGCTACGAGACTACTGTAGAAACATTTTTTCTTCCAGAAGCCTGCAGTCAGATAAAGTCACACCAACCTGAACTCATGGTGGAAAATAGAAAGGCAGTGAAGATAAGTGGGCTGATGTTATCCTGAGTATAACACACAACTTACAGTCACTTAAGTCAACCCCCTTTTTATTTCCATTTCCACCATCTGTCCAACCAATTTTATTTCACTGTGAAATGCCTTTTATTTATATTATGGTATAAAAGCAGTCTGAACGGTGGTTTATTACCCAAGCTATTAAAGTCATAGTCTAGTGTGCTCCCTGTGAGTGCTGCTCAGTCTGTAAATTATATAACATCCTTGGATACAGGACACTTAATTTTAGATTTTAATCTGGGGCTCATATGTACATTTTGTTACAGCAGTCACAAAATCAAAGGTAAAGGCAGGTAGAGAGACCAGACGCTGACTCTACATTCATCATCTACTTTGATATGCACATATTATACATATTGTCAAAGGGTAAAAAGAGCAATCAAACTTTGATGTTCACCTTCAATGTTTTGTTTTTGTCGCAGGTCACAGGAACTACTTCAGAGATGTTGAGATGATGCTGGGCTTTCCCCCTCCTCTTTTCTTCAAAGTCTGCTGGAGATTCATCTCCCCTGTGATTATCTCTGTAAGTGAACACACGTGCATAAAAACATGGCGGCTGATCGGATACCATAGTCATAGTGATTGAACCTGTGATCAAAATGTAACTTTGTCGCAGTTACATAAATCTCCTTGTCTCCTGAAACATTAATATGTTAACATGTTGATGTAGTGACCGGAAGGACGTAGAGTGTAAGGTTCTAAACTTGCCTGTGTTGCTGACACATTGTTAGGGACCTGACCTACATTTGAGCTACCATCAACACTAATCTGTTTGGCTACTGTTGGCTTTGTTTCCAATACAAACCTCTAAAAGCAAATCTTTCTGACTGGGAAATGGACACATGCAGCTGCTATCAATGGTATTTCCCAAGCAGGCAGCAGTATTAGCCCACTAAGCTGCTGAGCCAACCAAGAAATTCATTGTTGTGGATTACTGGTCAGATTTCAGGCACTTTTGTTCTCTCTTTCATTTCACTACACAGATTAATGCCCTGCTCTCCGGGGCCTCTGCTGGAACTGTGACCAAACTCACTGCTGTTGGGAACCGTCATGAATTATAATCATAACTATCTCACACGTCACATTCTCTTGTCCTGAGGATACTTTTTTCGAACACCTGCTCTAAATGGTAAAGCCCTTATTCATTCGCTGTCTCTCTTCTGTCCATGTAGTTCATCCTGATCTTCACAGTGATCCAGTACAAGCCCATCACCTACAATGACTACGTGTACCCAGGCTGGTCTCTGGCTATTGGCTTCTGCATGGCTCTGTCCTCAGTGGTCTGCATACCCGTCTATGCACTCTACAAGATCTCAAGGTCCCCAGGAGCCACCTTCAGAGAGGTACAGCACCCCTTACAACTTGCAGGTTTCTCCCAATAGAGTGAGCCCCTATGGCATTTCTTTGAAATACGTGGAACGTACACTGTGGAACGTAAGCCTGTTTTTGCTTATTTCATGGCTACTTGTCAACAAGCTGCCACATGTAATCAGTTGTTCATTAACTTATATATTACATTTCCTGTATTGAAGAATTCCTGACGCTTGCATTTCTTGGCAACATGTAGTTTAGCTAAACACTGATCAGCTGATAGTAGGAAAGGATTTCACATGGGCTTAGCTAGAAAACACCAATTTTGAAATCAAGTTTCATCACGCACACATACAAAGTCCCCAATTTGCTCTCAAATTAAGGAGCACACGTGAATAGAGTTCATACTGAAAAGGTTGGATGAGTCTCAACTGTATGTGCCCAAAGCAACTGAAAAAATTGAAGTTCTGTAAGCATTTGAATTGTCAGTTTGTATGTTGTCAATGCTCAAAGTGGCTGAACTAACAGCTGACAGATGTCTAAGCCATGAAAGCATTTGAAATGCTAGTAGATGAGTAAGCACTGAAGGCAGTTGAAGTCAGTACAAGTGTGTGCATTGTAAATAGTTGAAGTGTTAGTTAGTGTGTAAGCAGAGAAACCAGTTGAAATGTCACTTGAAGTATTTGAATTTGTCATTTAAAGAGTAAAATAATGAAAGCAGTGAAAATGTCTTTTGAACTAAAAAATAATGAAAGCAATTGAAGTAGTAGAAGTGTCAGTCATAGCTGAAGTGTGTGCACTGTGAATAGCTAAAGAGATAAAAGCAGTTGAAATGATAGCTGAAGTTGAATGATCAGACAATGAATGCAGCTTTAACTATTAACATTTTAAGTGTTTTTGGAGCTGGCATTTCAAGTCACATTAACATCATGAATGAGTAAACTGGTATATTTAACATTTTACTTCCAGCTTCATCCTGAGTTGATTTGGTTCATTTTTTATTTGTCAGTTTCCCTCCATATTGACGCTGCTCCGAATGATGTGTCTGTCTTTCTCTTTCGATCTCAGCGGTTGAAGTACGCTTGCCGGGCGCATCCAAAGTGGGGACCTGCCCTGCAGGAGCACCGGACAGGCCACTACGCCCCCATGGCCTCCGAAGACAATGTGGAGACTCGTTCCCTTAAGGAGAAGGAGGAGCTGAAGGAGGAGCTGAAGGAGGAGGAGAAGGAGAAGGAGAGGAAGGATGAGATCAGCCTCACCATCCAGGGAAGCAACGGCTCCACCAACACACACAACAACCCCAACCCCAGCGCATAGATGGCACCCGTTCTCTGTCAGCACCACTGGGTGCACCACCCCCCCCCCCCCCCCCCCACCCCCACCCCCACCACCCCGTGCGGCCCCCCCATGCCCTACTATCTCCTCCTTTTCTTCCTTCCTTCTCCTCCCTTCTCCTCCATCCTCACCCCACTTTCCCACAGTCCTCTGTGGGGGAGATCCCATTCGCTGGAGACCTTTACATATTGTAAAGGCTTATTATATCTATCCTAACCTCTTCTATCTATCTGTGTGTTGTCTCTAGATAAGTGAAGGAAAAAAAAAAACGAAAGGAAGAAAATTGGGTCATCATCCAAAAGATTTGTGTGTATGTTAGTGTGTGTGTGGGTGGATTGTTAATTTGTTACACATAATTTAATAATGCAGTTTGTTTTTCCTTTCCTTTTTTTGTAAAACTTGTATATGGCATCTTCATATGCAGTTAGAGGTACAGTAGATTGTGAAGCGGCATGTGTTTGTTTTGTGCATGCAGCAACATAGAGACACACACTGTTCTCTTTTATTCTGTTAGCTGGGTCTGTTTGGGATTGGTGACTTTCTAGCAGCAGTGATTTGACAGCTGGAGACTTGCGATGTGATACACAGTGGTGCTGTTATAAAGAGGAGTGGGTGAACTGTGCCTGTACTGGCCATTTACAGTTTGATGATGAGAAAAGATGGAAATAGGCTCAATTCTATGGCCAGTAAAAGAGGCGGATACACTCATCACACTCACACTACTGTACATTTTACAGCACACAATGACCTCAAACATAGTTGATCTCAGCTTAAAACTAAGCCTGTTGTTTTTTATGCTGCTTCTTCTTTAAAAAAAAAAGTTCTACAGAGCACAAGTATTTAACAAACACCCGAGATGGCGACTGACACTTAGGGCTGATTTTTCCACTAAAGCTGCTTAAACTCAGCAGAGAAATATCAGTGAACTTAAACTGTACTGTACTCTCTGCCTCCGCATTCATACACACACACACACCCCCCCCCCCCCCCCACACACACACACACACAGCATTAGTTTTTTGACAAGAGAGATCCCAGTGCCCATTTCTCAGGGTCCAAGCGAAGTTAAACTTTGTGGTTTACTGTTGTCCCTTGCCTGTGGGAACCTTGTATCGACTAAGGCGGCCTGTTAAGATAATAGGGACTGAAACCACCTAACTTTCCCCACTGTCGAAAAACACCTACACACACACACACACAAAACAGGTGGATGCAACTATATATATAGAAGTGCCATCTCTTCTTAAGTCTTCCAGGCATTCTTTTTTGAGGGAACTGCATCTTGGGATGCGGTCTATGTAGGAGGATCCAGGCTAGAGGAGGTAGCAAGTGAAAGGATCATAGGTGTGTCGTAGTCTGTGTCTCCCGTGGGTCGTAGCAATCTGCCCCATTAAGGCATGTTACCAAAAACATTACCTGAGTTACCTGCGTCCTGCACATGTTTTTGGTAACATATATACTGTATATCTCAGAGGGACAGGTATGGTGTCTCTTACAGTCAGTGGAACCTTTAATGTATTTACAGGCATTTATTTTTAAGCTCTGAGCCAAGCTGTGCTGTGATTAATGGAGAGACAGAAAGCGGAGAGATGCAGCTTGTTTCCAGAAGAATACAGAATCAACTTAAATGAATTATGTAGTTTTATTTGTAGCTGTATAGTATTGTTCTCTCGTTAGGATTCTCCTTTTTACCTCTCATTGTAAAGTAACTTAGTAAATAATTATAAAGACAGCATATGTTTATTTTGTACAAAAAATAAAAACTACAGAATAATTAACCATGTTTACCATTCCTCATCTGTGAATTGATTTGTTGTTACTTGTTGGAGGGTGTGATAGGACAGAGAGGGGTGTCTTTGGCATGCAGGTTTGGGCATCCAAGACAACTTTGTCGTAACGTGGTGGTGGTCTAAATACGGAACAAATACATGAGAAGTGCATCGTCTTTTTGTCAACTGGAAAGCTTGTTCTTTTGTCCATTCATCCCAAAATGCTTTGTTGGACACCTGCTCAGGTGGTAGTGAGATGCTTTTAGGAGGATTTTTGGGATTGCGTCAGGTATGGCTGTAAGTTTCTTCACATCATAGTTTTGGATTTTCTTTGTATGCGAGCTTTCAAATCATCAACAGAATCTAAGATGTTTGCAGAATTAGAGGGCTATGAGTATGAGCATGGAACATATTCACATTATATACAAAAATTGTATATTGTCTACAGCATATTTATATGTAGAGTGACTTAAAGGAAGGAATAGTTTGGGGAAATATTCTCATTCACTGTCTTGCTGACAGTTAACTGAAAAGATTGACACCACTCATATCTGTAGCAGAAGAAGACACCTGGTAGCTTAGCTTAGCATAAAGACTAGAGACGGGGGGAAGAGCTATCCTGACCCTTTCCAATGGCAGCAAATCTGCCTACCAGCTCCTCTAACGCTTAGTAATCAACATGTTGTATAGTTTGTATGGTTTGTTTAATACGCACAAAAAAATCTTCTGGTTACCTGGCAACTAGCCCCGGCCAACAGATAGTCCAGCCCATAACCGCCGTTAATCAAAAAGTTGTCGTTTTGACGCTTGGATTTTTGTATGGATTGAACAATCGAGTTATAACGTGTTAATGAATGAGCTTTAGTGGTGCTGCCAGGTGGGTTTTGACAGAGGCAGGCTAAGTGTTTCCCCCGTTTCCATTCTTTGTGCTAAGCTAAGCTAACTAGTCACTGGCTCCAGCTTTATATTTAGCGTTTGGACATGAGTGAGGTATCAATCTTAACTTTTTACTCTTGGCAAGAAAGTATATTTCCCAGAATGGTGGACTACTCTTGTAAATGTCCATGCTTATCAGGCTTTTCAACAATTTTCTGAAATACTGAAGCACAACTTCAGACTGAATCTGCTCATTCTTTCTTTTCTTTCACCACTGTTCCCCCAGATCATGACTTTTGAAGCGGATAGCGTCTTTAACACGACAGTCCAGTTTGTCCACTAAACCACAAGATGGTGACGCTGACCCTGGTAGTAAAGGCACATCAGAGGTGTAACTGTGGACCGAATACAAAAAGGCCAGCAGACACTAGACTTCCTCAAGTGTTCAATTTCAAGAAAGCAACAATGAGAGAAGTCAATGTTAAGCACAGAGGCGCAAATATAGTGAAAATAATCATGATAAGCACAGTGAGAATCGTGAAACAAGCACAAATTTCTACCCAGGTTTTTATTAACAGGCTTTTTTAACAGGAAGGTTGTCAGATTATAGAAACCTGTACTGGCTGTTCCCTTGGGTGGAATTGTAGTTTTGGCTGGTAGTAAGCAGTCTGTTATGGCCTTCTGGTCTTTGTTCATTCCTAAACTATTCACATCACACATGACGTATTTTGTTGCAGCGTTTATTTTAACTGCAAAACCAGGTGCTCTACAAAACAATACATTATCACCATCTGCTAATCTAAATACATTGCATCACTTCCTCCGAGTAGAAATTGCGATCTAAGGAACATTACACTTTCTAAATGAGGTTTTACTTGCTGAAAAAGGTGAATATGAACTTCTTACTCTCAGTATATATTGGGACAGCTTGTAGCTCAGACCGTTTCCTGTTTGTGATTGCCTGTCTCGTGTGTTCATGCTGTAAGTAAGTGAAGCTTAACCAACATGCTACCATGCTATACTCTATATATCCCAACCCTCACCATCTCTGCAGGCCCCACAACGCTTCCTCCCGTTGTACAGTAATGTAAAAAAAATATATAATCGGACTGTGTGTATGTGTGTGTTTATTCTTTTATTTTGGGGGCGGGTAAGTGTGTTTTTGCGGGTCGGGGGAGGGCAGGTATTGTTTCATTTTGTTTTTTGATTTGTCGTTTTTCTTGTAGTGTAATGTAGACGATGTCAGGTGTATTGTGTACTCTGTGTGTAGTAGATTAGCTCTTACTGCTGAGCCTGCATGTAGAGCAGGCGTAGTGTCAGTATTGATGTCAATGTACCTCTAATCTACCAGAACTAGCCAAGTCCTATTCTGCTAATAATATACAGTCTATCTTTTAAGAAAAAAAAAAAAACATTTTGTACTAAAAGAAGAGAAAGAAAACTACATATTTTATCTTCAAATTTTAATCATTGTTTATCCATGTTCAATGACACTATTTTTTTTTTTTTTTTTTTTTTTTTGGTTTGTTTTTTTGAAGTTGTATTCATAGAAAAATTCAGATAAAGCCAGCTAATATTAAAAGCACTTCCAAACAAAAAGCTTTGGATCGAAACTTGAACTACAAAAGAATGGTTAATTTTTACTGTGAGGTCTGGTGTAGATTGCGGCTGCAGCTACGTGACAAGGCTTTTTTTTTTAAACAGCATCGCATGAACTTAAAGCTATATTTACTCAATGCAGTGCCAACAGTCATACTTCGCTGTTTACCTTTAATATTCTGTAGCCCTTAACCCAAACAGTTTGGCTTTATCTGTCTAGTTGTTATAAAATGTTAAAAACTAAGCAAAATCAAAACGCCAAAACTACTCTGCAACCAAGATAGCATTACCATCAGGACCCATTAACTCACATTTTCATTGTTGTGCAGGTCTGATACATTATAGCGGAACATAATACTTTTATGTGGACATTTTAGGCAAGCATATGGCATATATGTATCAGACAAGGGTCCAATTTCTATTATGATATTGATTTATTTCTCTTGTTGGTGAACAAACCTTCGGTTATCTGGCTATCAAAAGGGTAAGACCCATTTTGGCCTCCAGTAAAGTAAAAAAAAAACCACAATTGAGAATAGTTAATAGTTGACCCATGTCTATCATCTTAAACTGAAGTGGCAGAAAGTCACTTATGTTGAAAAACGTGAACTACGCCAAGGCTTGGACCATTTTTATACACAAATTCACAGCACAACTGCTCTACTGTACTAAAAAACTAAACTGTGATATCACCTTGTTTCTGTGGTTCTCTGTAAATTGCAGAACATTACCTCTTGAATTTCTTACTACTGCTCATATACGCATAATCTCGTGTTTCAGCACTTTAAAGAAATCATTCATTTTTTTTATAAGCAACAGTAAAAAATATACATAATTATAATGATAATTCAAACTTACATTTAAAAGAAAAAGAAAACAAGCACGATAAATATTATCTCTTTTTTTCAGCGGTCTGGCTGAAAGAAACTGAAAATGCTGTTGTGCTGTTATGCCAATGTAAATTGTTGTCATGGGAGGAGTGGAGAAGAAAAGCACAAGTGAAAAGAGAGAACACAGTTCTTCTGGTATTCTCTATCATATCTATCTGTCTATCTATCTAACCATGTCTGTTCTTCTTGTTCTTCTACCTTTAGGGCCAAAATCCATTGAAATGTCTTAGTCCTGTCAGCTGTATATCGTAAACTGTTGAATTACAAAATGGTAAATAAAATCTATTTTAAAGATCAGTGCACTGCAGTGTTCTTATATTGTTTCATGATGGTTTGTAATAGTTGTGAAAAATGCCTTCTCTCAAAATGCATCATTCTGCATATTTTATATCATAAATTTTGGAAATGTTTGGTATTTTACACTTACCTCAAATACATACATTCTTTTCTGGCTCCTTGTGTTGTTTTTTAAGTCAATAAGTTACAGAGCGAACACTGAAGCAGTGTTTAAATTCTTTATACTACACACCAATAATCAGGAAATTTTGGATTTTGTGTATATATGTCAGTATAGAAAGAGTATATAAAAAGAATATATCATACAACATGGACAAATTTAAAGTATCAAATTCACATGACCAAAATTGTTCCATAACCTTCTATCATTTATCATTATTTTTGTATTGTGCCCCTTTAAAGTGAGCCTATGCAACATTTGAAAGAAAAAAAAACACAATCTCCTTCCTACAAGTTAAAAGTTGAATTCATGAGCAATAAAATGCACCCTTGCTCAATTGAATACACTGAGGGTTTTGGTGCTACAGCCGTACATGGTTTGGTATGACCAGGTGCTTCTGGTGGCTAATGTGAGCCAAAGTTGGAAAACTTTAGCTAACGTTGCTTTTACACATTTTTTACATATTTAGAACTATTGCTGTTTTCTGTTTATGCTCTTGTTATACCACGTTTTATCACAAAAGTAAAACACTCAACAAGCCACACTTCCTCTGTCGTCATGTTTGTTGATTCCTGCTTGTGTTCCTGTTAAACCCACTCTCAATCAGGTCGTCAAATGATAATGTCTTTGCAAAAAGACTAAAGCAACTGACTTAAGAGAATTTTGGGAAATGAAGGGAAATTGTGGCATTAACCAGCAATTTCTACTCGTTGCTTCAGCGTACACTGTTGAGCAACACTCACTTTAAAGTGGAGCAGTGTCTGAAAAAGAAAATATCCAAGGCACTCTTAGTCCTGAGTGAGTAAGAGAAAGTCTTTACTAATGCATGGCTGCCACCCACGCGTTTCAGCTAAAAGCCTTCATCAGGGTGTTGAAGTCACAGTCACTTAAATGGCACAAAACAAAATTATGACACAAATGAGTTACAGGTGTGTAGAGGGAAGCCAAGAGGCGGGCAGGGCTACAGACATCGCACAGGAAATCAATCAGAAGACATTGTCAAACGCACCCAATACAGACTACATTTGTTCACAATAAAGGGTTTATAAATCAAATTATAACTGCTCAGAAAGACAGCTGATTAAATTAAACTAATTTCAAAATTAAAATGGAAAGGAATAAATGTTGAGAGGCCTAGCTTCTATAAAATTATAATTTTACAAAACATCTGCAAAAACTATTAATAACGAAATCTGACTTCCCCACTAGGGATGGGGTTTGAGAGGCAAAATGCACGGGTTTATCAGCTGCTGTCACTGATAATAATTTGTCATTTGTGCCAGTAATCACTGTATGTGCATTTAATAATTTTCATGCCAAATAAGTACAAGTATTCAGTATTTTTGTCAATGTGGAAATGTTACTAAAACAGCATTTAGACCATCACAGAGCATTAAACCCTGACTAACTAAACTTAACAGCTTGATCAGTAGCCTGATGTCTGGATGACCCAATGTACCCAGAGCATACAAAAAACTCTGGATTTTACCACAAACAGTGAAACTATAAAATTCAAATATCGGGAAAAAGAAACCATACATCCATTAGCACTAGACAGCATATATGTTCAAAATACTTTATACAATTAACATTTGTCCAATCTCATTGTGAATGCTTTCACAATAAATTACAAAGTATAGGACATGATATAGTCTATCACACATGGTTTAATATAATGTATATTGTGTACAACATCCTTCTTTGAAGAAAGAAAGCAGCTAAACAAATGTTTATGTCCTACTGGAATTTGACATGGTGGCAATAAGGTCAATAATGTCAAAGTATGTCAGGCTAAATGAAATTATTCTAAAATTAAGTTTTGACTCCTGTCTGTCCTGGTAACACCAAATGGATTGAGCACATTACCATGTGGAGTCAGAAGAGGGCAGCATGGATGCAAATCTAAAAACTACTATGAAGGCACAGCTGCACCATGGTAGTATCAAGGCAAGGCTGGCATGAAGAGTATTTCAAGCTTCATGACTACAAACAAGCAACCAAATTATGGAAAACACGTATCTAGATTTATGTGTTTTTATCACTTTTGTTTGATAATTAGTATCGCACTCCCAGTGGGTGAAGAATGGTTGTAATTGGACTGTAATTGTTTTCAAGGTTCAGCCATTACATTATATATATATGATTGCACAGTGAAATACTCTTACTACTACTACTAAAATATATAAACAAATATTCAAATATTTAAATAATATTTAGAAGGAAGATATACAGTAACATATATGCATACATATATAAGAAATATATACAATATGTGTAATATGCAAGTTCAGTGCAGTTCAGTGCAAAAAGTGATAGTCAGGAATCATCGACTGATGCTGACAAATATTCAGGCTGAAGTCCATGGCAAACATTGACAGTATGGTCCTTTATGCATTACCAAGTGGAATCAGATGAGGGCAGTATGACTGTGGTTATGCGGACCACCAGAATCTTTTACAGCCACAGTGACTCCAGCCAAGCCATTTTATCACTGGGCCATAACATCCATCATGGGTGCCACCAGGTTATAGAATTAAGCTACATAATGAACACAGCTATATGTCAACGCCTTGTTAAGTGTTAACACAATATACACAACACTTCTTATACTCAGCAGTGTTGGCTTACTGTTTTTCCAGTTGCATAAGTCTGCTATCAGTTACACAATCTCATCGGCTAGATCAGTCCTGGTTGGGGAAGATAAGAAACAAAAATACACAGAGAATCACTCCTCAGAATGGATTAGCTGTTGAATTTTAAGTAGTGGTTCAAACAGTAATAGACAGGGGATGTGTGGGGTAGTAATAGTTGATTATAACCCTTATATGCAGTCCATATTGTCCTCAGAGCAACACTGTGGAGTGGAGTACAGCCTATGTGTCAGGGGTGGCTGAAGGACATTTCCTAGACTGGAGTCGCTTTTTTTTCTGACAGAAAGCAATTTCCCTGCTTGTGGTACTATTGTTGCATTTTGTTTGAAAGGTGACTCCAGTGCTGGGAACCCAACCTTTCTCCTTACAAGAACTGAAATACAGCCACCACTCAGGGTCACAGCGAGCAAGCTGTTGGTCCTCCACTTCTGTCAGCTATAATATACGACATACCTGCAGTCTGACACCACAATTTTATACTTTCATTAATACAGTTGGGGGGAGAGTGAGAGTGGCTGTTATTGCTATTCAGATATCTGACACTAGCCAGAGATTAATGGATAAACTGAACAATCCTTCATCCTGATGTCAGCTGGTCATTGATCAATTAATCAATCCATTCCATATGGCCATGCAAAATGCAAAACAGTACAAGGCAAGCAGTGATTTTAACAGTTATTATTTATTTATTTTTACAGTTTTTTGGGGAGGTTTACCTTGAAAGGTTTTATCAATAATTAATAATTAATCGGCAACACTTAATAATCAATTAATGGTTCAGGGAAAGCAGTGTCGATCAGCCAGTCAGTTGGTCCACCACTTTGGTCCATCCCGAAATACCACAAAAACACTTCACCATAAACTGTACAGACATTCATGGTGCCCAGAGGATCAATCGCAAACCACTGTTGATACAATTGAGATTACCATTAGCCTCAACTGTACTTTATATTTGCTTATTAGAAAATGTTTGCATGCTAACAGATTAAAATAAAATGGTAAACATAGTAAACTTTATACCTGAACATTTTTCCAGTCAGAAAAACTTGACTTTTATATTGTTGCTTTTTATATGTATTTATATATATATATACATGTTTTATATATATACAGTACAATAGTTCTATGTTTATTGTTACCTACTGTTCAGCTTTGTTGTCCTTGTTTTTAGCTTTATATTTCTATTTTACTGTAAATTGTTCTTGGAACTTTGTATAGGGACACTGAGAGAAACTTAAAACCGTACGTGTACAAAAACTTGGCCAATAATGCTGATTCTGCTTCTGATTCTTTTCAGTTTATATAATGAAAGTCTGTGCTTAGAGAGGCACAGAAAATAATGAATGATTCATCACACCTGCTCCACTCTAAATACCAGCGTTTACCTTCTGGTCGACGGTTTAAAGTTCCAAATTTTGGCTGAAAACTCATTTGTTCCATCTTCCATTAAGACTTTAAATAGGAGCAGCCATTGTATTGCTGTATTGGTGGAACTTAACATGGTCACAGAGCATTTTACAGTAACAGTCTGGTACAAGTAATACTGGTGCAATTTTCCAGTTGTACTGGTTTTATCAGGCGTTTTATTGGTTTTTACTGTTGAATGTATGGACTCTGGCTTTTTAAAAGTATGTTAATGTATGAATGACTGCTAGGATGCTGCTATATGTCTGGAAGTGAATGTCCTGTGAACCATCAATGTAATCAGTACTCTGCATGACTAATCAATTGACTTTGACATGTAACATTTAATAAAACACATTTTTTCCTTTTTTGTGGCATTATTGTGTGTAAGTTTTTCAGCAGTACCCTGTCATGTTGCAGGCCCAAATGTATTATAATTTGTGAGAACAGTATAATTAAGACACAGCATTACTTCTTTGATTTATTCGATGTTGCAGTGTAGGTTTTATTTTTTTTTTTTAGCAATCAACACCTTTCCTCACCAGTGCTCACAGCATTCTTTTCAATTCACAGAGAAAAAATTGAACTTTGTTTGAACATTATGCATGATTTGCTTTGTTGGCTTAGCTAAACGGTCGGCTGCGAGCCTGTCAGTCACACAGTAATTGCTTTGCCTTGCTTTGCATTTCTCTTCAGATTACCAAAGGATAGTAGAACATGTCAGCTGTTAAATTGAAGGAAAATAGTTTCTGGAGCAAATGACACTGACTTCAGTAATTAACATGCCGCCTGGCCTTTACCAAGGTTCTCACAACATGTCCATCTCTGTAAAATGAGTAAGCTAATTCCTGTTTCCTGAAGGATGATTTTGCATTTCGTCTATAAATAAGGTAACTGTGAATGTTGTTGTGAGCTGGTAAGCAATAATACTAATGTTTACTGAGAATACATGTTTACTGGGGAAAAGTGTTCTCTTGGCATTTTACTCACTTTCAATTTCCACAGGTGCTAAGTCAGTTACCATGTCACCTTGTTGATGCCAGAAAGGGGTGAAAAATTACCAACCTCTACATTTTTGCCTTAGCAAACCAAAATGATGTATTGTTCCATAAGAAGAAATGAGAGAAAAACTCACTTTCGTCCAACATAAATTACTCTGTGTTCGACCACATCACATCACTTGATACTTGAAGAGTGATATGTGTTATTTTTGGATAAAAGCATTTGTTTCACATAATTCAGCGTGTTTACCTGCACTAAAAAGAACATTAGTTTTCCAATTTATTTTAAGAAAACACACAATATTAGTCTAAATAGCTTCATTTGCCAGACGTATCAAATCAAATTTAGATTTGAAATTACCTTGAAGATCTTACCCTCAGAGAGTTGATAGATAAAAATTCATCCCCCATCTACATTTGAGAAATTAATGTCACTGTATGAGTTGACTGCTGTTAAGGTAAAGGACAACATGCATTACACAGGAGATGCTCACCTGCGGGGATGGAAGAATTGGTCAGACTTCCTCGGTCAGCAACTCTCTTTACCCTTCACGTTGCCTGGGTGTAATGCTGTCATGCCCATGTTGACTGATTTGGATCAGTGGGTCCTGAGAATTTGTCTTGACTGCAGAGGGTTGGGGAAACGGACCGTTCATCACCTTAATGGAATAGTATTGATTGTGGTGCAGAAGCGCGATACCCGTCTGCAATAGTAATGGACTTCCTGAGAATTCACAGATGAAAAGGCATCTGGGGATATCCAGGAAGAGGGAGACACCGCTGCCCTGATTGTTAGCACCTTGTTATCTGCTTGGACGTGTGTGTGCCTGCACTTTTTAGCGTATTAGTGAGTCCAGATAAGAAATAAAAGCACAAACACACTATTAAAGGATGAGTTATCAAAGAACTGCCAATTTACACATTCAGCAGACATGGAGCAACATTAGCATTCATTTGAAGTCAGCTGTCTAGCCACCTGTAATTCCAATATTCAAGCTCCTTCAACTTTGTTTTGGTCACCAACTCCTGAGGAAGTATCCCACTCTTTGGCTGCTAAATGCTTTACTATGTTCACCAGCTAGTCACTAACTTTTTTCTGGTTGATGAGAGCAGAGCTGCAGGCTGGAAAACCAAAACAATGAGCTGAAAGATGGTAAAATGCCGTTTAAAGCTGTGCAAAGCTGCGAAGCCGCGTATCCTCAGATTGACAAGCAAGTAGGCAAGTACCAGCGCAGAGTTTTCTCCTCACCTCTCCCAACCCAACGTGTAAATGCAAAAAAAACGACTGGCCCTATCTAGAGCCAGTGTTTGGCTTGACTGTTCTGGGCTACTGTGTTGTGTTCACAACTTGTTTCCACTGCCCTCAAGTGGCCAAATCATTGATTGCAGGTTCAACCATACCATGTGTACAAAGTGAGATTTTTTATAAACATTGGCATGAATAAAAAAAATAAATAAAATAAAAAATACTTTGCAATGAATGTAATCCGGGTTTTGCGGATTCCTCCAATATTGATATTCTTGTTTGGTGATTGGATTGTAACTATCTGTGAGTTCATCACATGCACTGTATATACAGTGTGTGGTTTCTCACTGAAAGAAAGCCCTTTCACATTACACTTAATCATCCTGTCATCCATTGTTACTATAAAAATATTGATTGGTGCAACTTTTTTAAAAAACAATATCTCTCTTCAGTGTTGCCTGAATAATCCATACAGCATAGTGTCAACAGTTTTCATGCTATTTCTTGGGTAGAAAGTAATTCCACTGAAAACTGTTGACAATGAAGTCAACGGATTATCCAGCATGTTTCTAGGACATGCTGCTGTTGAATTTTAGAACTGTAATTTTTTCCATACTGTGAGTACCAGAGATGAAATTCAATACATCTTCATTGTATATGGGTGGAAGCAGAAATTATATGGGTGGAAGCAGAGACAAATATTATTGGCACACAAAACCAAAACTATCTTCATACCACTATGATAAATGAAAAAATGTTTTTTTTTTTTTTTTTTTTTTTCTCATTTGAATGAACCTAACCCTTTAATCTGTTCTGCACTGTTGTTTACTTGATGTCTACATCCTCGAAAATATCTGCTGGGAACATGCCTTTTCTCCACAGTTTAGGGTAATCCCTTTATTCTGTGATTTCACATGTCAAAATCACTGACAGCTGTCAAGGTGTGAGGGCCAAGGCAAGGGATGATGGACAACAGACTCATCCACATTGTGTGTGTGTGTGTGTGTGTGTGTGTGTGTGTGTGTGTGTGTGTGTGTGTGTGCTTTGTGGAGTCACGGTAGCAGGGCCTAATAACATAAGACTCTCTTAGCCTCCATTCGGCTGTATTTGACAATCCCCTCAGTGATTAGTGGAACAAATGTCTGCCTGTCGCATTACAGCTGTTGTTTTGGCGGCCATTTGTAAAGCTTTCATGTCCTGCATGCTTTTCATTGGGAGATCATCACATTACATGGTATGTGTGTGTGTGTGTGTGTGTGTGTGTGTGTTGGTTTGTTTTAAATCGCTGTTATCTCCCCAGCATCTGTCTGTGCATGTTATTGATTCTAACCCATGTAGACCACATCACAAAAAAAAAAGCAATTTCCTCACCTGGGTATTTTTTTCCACATGGGCAATCATTTATATTTTTCCGTATGTAAATGGATATTACACTGCCCTGTTGGTAATTTGGCTTCGTCTAATATCGCTCCATCTCCATCTGTCTGTCTGACTGTGAAGTTTATCTCTGCCTACCATTTTGAAAATAGCTGAAACCAGTCAATTATAGCAACAAAGAGATGGATGGCTCAGTCACAATTATATTTCTCACAATGACAAGACGCTTGTGTTTCCATTGTATTCCTTTGCCAGGTTGTGTCTCTTAATTGAAGCTTCCTTCACAGTAATTCAAAAAAAAAAAAAATTCTTCTTATTCTACATAAAGTACCTGGACAATAAAGGAACCACATGGCAACAAAGACACATCATTTAAATGTTAAAGGTGGAAAAAATCCTCCATGGCAGGGCTGCACCCTATGTGTTCCCTCTTTGATACAGAGGTGTTTTCATTTACAAGGCAAGTTGAGAAAGAGAACATTCCTAATTACTGCCAATCCCTGTGGGAGTAGCTGCAAAGGGATGAGGGCTTTTTACTCAAACACACACACACACACACACACACACCTGGAAAAAGCCCAGAGAATCTCAGTCTTCTCAGGTTGGCCACAGAGCTGCGCTAATGGAACTGTGACTAGTTCAAGTGCACTTACACAGTTGGACAGTGTAGCGTGTGGGTGTAGAGGACTGATTTCCGTGCAGAAGTGGGGATTCAAACTGGCAACCATGACACTGTAAGCCCAACTGTCTAACTCTATGGCTGTTTAATGATGTGATTTTGTTATGGCTAGAAAACACAACTTGTTTGCTGACTTTATGGACCAATTTATGTGCAAAAATAAAATGTGTACAGGACTGTGCACGCATACAAATAGCCTGTGCTTTGTAATTTACCATTTGTTGCTTTTCCTGTGAGCCAAAAAGGGAGAGTCAAGAGCAGCAGAATGAGAGGAAAGATGGAGAAAGGAGCCCTCTGCTCTTACAGACATTTGAGTGTGATGTTAATTATCCTGATGTGGGTCGAGAAAGGCTTGTACTGGCCCAGAGGGGGTAGGAGGAGATCATTAAAATCCGAGCTCAAACACACACACTGCGGCGCTCCCAGCATCACAAAGACACGCAATTAGACACAAACTAATGCACCTGCTCAGGCACGGGCACCTTTACACACGTGGCCCTGTGCAGGCGTTAATCAAGCGATGCTAAATTTGGGTCAGCGTGGTTTTAACCACTGGGGTGTGTGATCAGTGTGCGGTTATTGTTGTGATACGTGTGTGATCAAGTCATCATCTGAACTACTTCTGTGATTCCCAACCAGGTTTTGGCAACCTGTACCCGAGGGGGCAATTAACAGGGTGTACATGGAGAGACTGGAATAGAGGAGCTCAGTGAAACAGCAGATATTATGTTTTGATTCGAAAAATCATATTCACATGTTGAGTCAACTTTAACACCTGAAGTTAACTAGTGTGTTAAACTATTATGAATCAATAGTTAAAATAGTTAGCTGAAATAATGGATAAATGATGGAAATAGATAGCTATAAGTTAAGTAGACTAATGGATAAACAGCTGAAAGGGTTGACTTTAGCTAAAATAATAAATAATGCATCATTTGATAGCCTAAAGGCGATACACAAACAGTTCAAATAGTTAACTAAAGTAATGGATAAACTAACAGACACATCTGCACCGTTGTACGCTGATGTTCTGTGAGCCTAAAAAAGGTTTGGAACCACTGTAGGAGGCAATATAGAGAACTGAGGCCGGACCTAAAACTCTTTTCAACAAAGCATCTCGATGGTACAAATGCTGCCACTGGGGCCTTAAAAGTACTGGAGAATAGAACTAGACCCCCCCCAACACACACACACACACACACACACACAAAAGTAATGACCTGCAGCCGCCTGCTGTGACTGAGCAATGTGGTTCTGCGGGATACTGAAGGGGCCGCAGCTCGACTTGAATTCACTTGCCCCTGCCTAAACAGAAATGGCCCTTTTTTTTTTTTTTTTAACTCAGTCCTCTCCGCTCTTTTCCCACCCACACTCATCCCCGCCGTCTCCGGGGCAGGAAGTCACACCGGTGAGGACCCCCCCGGTGGATCGAACCCCCGAAGCCCCTGACCTTTCATAATAAAAGACAGGGCCGCTGTCCGTGGTGCTGAAACCGCTCTGCCTCCCTGCCAGCGTGCTGTTGTTTCACAATAAAGTGCCGCTGTTCATCCCGGTTCATTTAGCGGCGGAAATTACACTTCGAGTTTAAAGAAACAATCGCTTCCAGGCATCGGTGACACCGCGTAATTAATGTTTTTAAAGTGAATGGATCCGAATAAAGACA
Organism: Lateolabrax maculatus; assembly: GCA_031216445.1. Taxonomy (NCBI): domain Eukaryota; kingdom Metazoa; phylum Chordata; class Actinopteri; order Acropomatiformes; family Lateolabracidae; genus Lateolabrax; species Lateolabrax maculatus. Next base: position 20,481,711 of record CM062203.1, on the reverse strand, counting down.
CACCCCCCCCCCCCCCCCCCACCACCAACACACACACACCAACACTCACACACACACATCTCTCTCTCTCTCTCTCTCTCTCTCTCTCTCTCTCTCTCTCTCTCTCTCTCTCTCTCTTCACCCGTGCACAGAGGGGGAGGGAGGGGAGTCAGTTCAAGCGGGGATAATTAGAGGAGTGGGTCACTACTGGAAGATAACAGGGGGAAAAAAGGGGGGAAACGAATCAAAGACGCATAACAACATAGGCTGCAGGAGGGACATCAGAGTCCGCCACCATCAGCGGCGCAGCTTCCTCTCAGCGTCCAATTACAGTGGACGAGCTGAGCCTGTGTGGACTGTAAACCGCTGCCCAGTCTGGAGCGAGCGGGGGAAACAACGCTCCGGCTCATCTATCTGCAGTCATTTGAAGTGGGATTCGTCCCTTTTTTTTGATTCTTCTTTTCTCTCTCTCTCTCTTTCTCTCCCTCCCTGTCTCTTCAAAGTCGCCCAGGCAAAGTGAGGAGACCGCTGCTGGGATCAAGATCAAGTCCGGGCACGCAGGGAAACGGTAGGTCGCAGTTGTGTGTGTGTGTTGTGTTTGTGTTGGGGGGGGTGTGTGCTTGGGATAGTAACACAGACCCTTTTTTTCCGAACGTTTTGTCACGGACCGCGTTTATGCAGGCGCAATCTAGGATCACGCACTCGCATCTGATACAAGTGAAAGACCAAAGACCACATGAAGGAAGACTGTCTTTGTTTGTGTCTGTTGAAGTACAGAACTGTCTGCAGTGTACTTTGGGAGATTATTGCACGAGAGAGGAACAAAAGATCTGATCCGTATGTGTCTTGCAACCAGTATTATATTATGTTGTGAGAAGTTTAAGTGAAATGAGATGTCAGTATTTGGCAGACAACCCTGAATCTGATGTACTGTAGGTCAGTGGCCAGCAGTCCAAAATTGAGTGTGCTCTTATTGGTATGAATGAGGTGGAAAAAAATATTTGAAACACCTCTCAGTCTAAATCAGTATACAATCGTATGCAGTCCAATACAACAGTGCTGCCATTACATCTGTCTTTACAAAGCTCATAACATTCAGTTCTTGGTGATGTTGTCAAAATATGTAAATTAAATGATGTGTTTATTACTGAGGTCACAGTTAAAGGTGGTTCTGTACTGGACTACTTTATATTGAGAGGTGTTTCTAATTTTTTGTCCTCCCTATTTACCTACATACAGTAAGGAGGACGGGCATGCTAAAACACATAATTGCATTAACACCTTTGTGACAGTGTCAACAAAAACTGAACATAGTGTCATAAAAGTAGACTTCATGGCGGAACAGTTGTATTTGATCGCATTAGACTGCACAGGTGTACCTAATAAAATAGATATGGAATACATTCCAGCAGCATCACAAACAACAGCATCAAAACTGCAGATGTACCTAACAGACTGGCAAGGGTCTATATTCACTTTTTATCCTATGATATTAACTAACTAACCATACTGTTGTGTTGGTGTTAAATGGTTTTGTTGTTTCTCTTATTAACACACAATTTAAAAAGAAACTGTTATTTCATAACAAATGTGTCACAGCCGATCTGGGACTTAAGATGGTCTATAGTTTGTCCCATAATGCCGCACTACTACAGCACTAAAACATCTGTCTTTATCTTAGAATACAATTTAGAGACACATTTCACTGCAGAGCCTCTGTATATTCAAATCACAAGGCAATATTAAAGTGATACTGTTGTGGTGGGAAAAATTTAAGTATAATAAGATCACTGCTGAGCACAGCACACACCCTATAGAAATCTGGCAGGAACATTTCAGTGACACTATGGGAAATGCCAGGAAGAATAAAGTGTGATTAGATCACTACAGGCTTACTGTCTGTCCCTACAGGAAGACCGTTGTGTTTTCTCATTCTGACTTTGAAATGTCACAGTTTCTTCCTTAATGTCAGAGTGTTAATGCACGTCCGTCTGGTTAATTGCTATTCCGCACATGAGGCAGTGAGGAGCCAAACAGCGGGCCCCTGGATAGGTCCTCGTTTGTTTAACTCCCAGGGTGGGGTATCAGTCTTGTGTGGACAGATCCGTATGGACAAGTTGACTTCTTACGCCTGCAGAGATCTTGAATTTTTTATTGGCCACTGTCTGCCAGACAATGATGACTGAAATCTCTCTTGGCTGTAATTGTATAGCACCCCCAGTCCTGACTTGAGAACGATACGGGCAGACGGCAAAGAACAGCTGAAATAAGAAATGCATGAGAAGAAAAAAAAACTGATTACTTTTACAGTTTCATTATTTCTGTCTATATGCCAGACTTCACAGATAACCACAATATAGGCTACATGCCAGAGTTTCATTTGACATACGTCTGACATTCATCACTTGCAGTCAGCAAATGCTGTCACTTCCATGGCAACAAAGAAACATAATTTATGAGGATTCAGTGACTCCTTCTGCAGACACTACTGCACACCCCATATTACTGAAATGCAATATAGCGGGATGATAAGCAATCGCCATCGAAGCCTTGCAAAGCATTCATTTCATTTTGGACACACACACTTTCCACCGCACTTTTATTCCTGCCTGAGTAATATCTTGTTTTCAACCGGCCATCTGGAACGTCGATAATGAAACAGCTTACAAGAAAACTGAATCAAATACAAATTCATTCATGTGGATATTTTTATCAAAAATAGGCAAAATATTAAGATGGAGGGGGTTGTTCTGCTTCTCAATAGAGTAGGATGTGACTCCCCTTCATCCATTTTCCAACCTGTCTGGTCTCATCCATCCATTACAATGTGAAACAAAACTAGTGAGTGGCCGTCAAATGTGACTGGTGTGTGTGTGTGCGTGTGTGTGTGTGTGTGTGTGTGTGTGTGTGTCCATACTTGCTTTTCCTACACAGTCCCACTCCCCCAGTCAGTGACATGTACTGTAAGAATGGGCGAACAAAGGTGGGGTTCAACCAGACCGATGAAAAACGGAGCAAAAGAAATACTAAAATGAAACCTCTCAGTCAGTAGTGGCATTGTCCCCTGACTCCTAAATTCTGCAGCCTGTCAAATGAAGCTACTGTGAATGAAATTGCTCTGATCGATTGCATCAACCAACCTTGACAATTAGAATGGACAGTGCGCATGTTTGCATGTCCATGAGAGGCCGAGAGAGACCGGGGGAAAATTGGCATTTGAAAAGGTAGCGACACAGAGAATCATGAGAAAACACAGGAGCGCACCAGGTGTCAGACAGGTGATGTTGACACAGAGGTTCTTTTGAAATGTGAAGAGATGGAAACACTGACTGTTTGATTTCAAAAGGTGAAACCATTTATGAAACTACATCCAGCCTGTTTTATTAAACGCCTGTCACAGTGAGTGACAAGGAGGCACGTATATAAACACAGACCATGGTTGATGTCTCATTCACTTATTGGTCTTCTATAAATGTGCATGAGTATCACTTTAAAGGGAAATATTTTGGGAAATGCCCTTATTAGCTACCTTGCCAACGTTCCCACTGTGTGGTAAATATGAAGCCATAGCCAGCAGCTGGTTCACTTAGCTTAACATAAAGACTGGAAACAGGGAAACAACTAACCCGACTCTGTACAAATGTAATAAAATTCACTCTCCGGTGTCTCCACTGGTTGCCTGGCAATCTCACAGAGACAACAAGACTCCAGGAAGTCACTGAGTCCAAAATATAACCCCCTGTAAAACCACCACAATGTCATTTTTACACTTACACTTTTTTTCATTTTTTTTTTTTTTTTACAGATTAGACAAACATGTAGCGTCTTATTTAATGAGCTTTAGGTGCTGGTAGGGAGATTTTTTTGCTGCTTTTCAACAGAGTCGAGCAAGCTTAACACACCATACACAGTACATGTCTATTCCTTTTATCTGTATAAATATATTCCTCTGCCCTTCCACGTTTCTGGTCTTTATGTGAAACTAAGCTAAGCTGCTGGTTGTAGCGTCATATTTAAAGGGCAGACATGAGAGTGGTATCAATCTTCTCATCTAACTCTCATCAGGAAAGCAAATAAGCATATTTCGCCAAATGTCAAATGATTCTTTTAATAGTTGGGGTTATCATAGATTCTTAACAATGTAAAGAGGATTACTTCTCTCCATTTTTGGTACCTTTCTATTAAGGACATTTTAAAGGGTTTATAAGTTGTAACTAATGGCTTTAGGAATGGTTAAAAATATATTTTACTAATTATTTTTAGGTCAGTATTAATCCATTAATAAAAACAAATTCTGGGCTGCCACGCTGTAAAAAAAATCCCTTTGTGTGGTGATATAAATGTTAACAAAATAGAAATACAAGTTTCATAAGTTGTAAATAAATTAAGTTTTGTCCAGATCTTCTGCAGCCCTTTTCCAGAGGATAAATGTAATGCAGTCCAATCAGTGGGATTTTTAATAACCTGGCCACCCAAAATTGCCTCTAATAATGGGTGATCAATAAAGCTATAGTAGTAGTAGTAGTAGTAATTCCTTCTACATTATAAACAATTTACAATAGTCCCAAACTACTGCATTAAAGTGACTAATATGCAGTTTGTTAGAGAACCAGTAAAGATGTATGAGATTTCAACCGAGTGTTGGTGGTTGTGTTTTTTTGTCACTCAGGCATTTAGTAAACAGTCTGGCAGCATTACGTTGTCTTTTATAAAGCGTGGCTTATTAGAAAGTGGTACCCTATTATATCATTTTGCTCTGTATAAATATATCCCTCTCCAAAATCAATATGGTTTCAGGGCATGATGCTTTAGTTGTTTTGAAGTTATACTTTTTTTTACACAGCTTTTGCAATGTTTCCTCTCTTTAGTCATGCAGATAAAGAACTGCATTTCTGAGGAAAACAAGCCCCAGAGTAACAAAAAAAGAAAGTCACCAGCCTAAAAGAGGCTTAAAGTCTCTTTTTAAGCTTTGAGCGATGATGATGTGACATTACAGTAGCAGTGCATAAAAATGAATATGGTGTGCGAAATGGATATTGATTATCCAGTCATACAGTTGCCGCCGTGCTTTTACTTCTCAATTGTCGGCCGCAAATCAAATCGGACTGCAAGAATTCCAAGACAAACTTGTTGAACGATATATGTTCCACTTACGGTTGGAGTAACGGTGCTGCTTTTCACTGAGCATGGAGTCACAGCTATAGCCTGTAAAGCATCACACATCCCCAGACAAAATCCGAGTTTCTGGGTTGCTGTGAGCCTCCGTGCAGTTTATATCAATAACCTTTGAGCTCCTTTTCTGCCGGCCAGCGTACATTACCAACAACAGTCTCTACGTCACAGACAGACCTGTCACAGCAGTTTATCATGTGATTTATCGAGTTTTTCTAAGCACGGGGAGACGGAGTGAGGGTTTTAGACTGAACCCTCCGCTGGGAGAAGCGGCAGAGTGGTGCTGCTGTTGCTCAGAGGGTGATTCTGCTTGAGGCACCCTGACAGTGAGCTACTCACACACACACATGCACACACACACACACACACACACACACACACACTCACACACAGGCAGACGCACACACACAAGCATCTCAGCCATGAGCAACATGTACTCATTTACTTCTTTTCAACCCAGACATTAACAAATGCAAGCCAAAATCCAACCCCACCCCACCCCCTCCTCCACATCTGCTTTCATGGTAAAAATCAATGGCTGCAGGGCCCAGCTGGACAAAGTAGTAGTGGAAAAATAAAGAAATCAATGCGGGCTTATTAACTGAGCAGAGCTTCCTTTACCGCTGACACAAAAATATGTGTGAGTGTGTGTGAGAGTGCGTATATGGCTGCCAGTTTGTATCTAACTTGGTCTCTGTCTGTTAATGGTGATGGCTGCTGTTGGTTGTAGGCAGGAAGTGCGAGTGCATAAGCATGTGTGTTTGTTCCTGTGTGTATGTGTGTGTGTGTCCCTGAATGTTGGTGGCTAGTGCTTGTGTACAAGTGCTACTTTGTAGGCGTGCTCTGCATGTTCATGAGCGCATGAATGTGTGTGTGTGGGTGTGTGTGTGTGTGTGTGTGTGTGTGTGTGTGTTTTTGTGTGCGTGCTTGAGACTATCGCTCAAAGTCAGTGTGCTACTCTTGGGTTGGTGCCACAGCGTCCTCCCTTTGCCTTGGCCTCGGTCTATTTGTGGACAAAAGGATGCTCAGAGACAAATGATTTAGCACCTGTCAGTCAGCGCAGAAGGACGAGAGATGAGAAAAGAGGGAGGTCAGAGATGGAGAAAAGGAAAATGATGGAGGCTTTCAGACAAACCGTGAAGGGAGCAGGAGAGTAAAAATTGGAGAAAAGGGAAAGGAGGGGAAGAAGTTCAAGCGGGAGAAGGAGAGAGTTTACGTCTTAGCTCTGGGTCATCACATAGCTCAAGTTCCCATGAGCAATTTTCCCTGGGAAATGACAGCTTCTATTTCTGCAGAGCTGTTTGCCTAACACCGGCCCACTGGCCTTCAGGCACAGACCTTCCCTCATAACAAGAGTTACCATAACAACGGATGAGGCCGACCTGCACCGGTGGCAGCACAGGGATGTGAACTTTGCTTCTGCCTCCAGCACTCTGGCTGTCTGCTGCACCTCCGACGCATCGACACCTACCCTCTTTGGAAAAAAATCTGGGAGAATCATAACAGCACTATGCTGTGAATTTTCTCTGTTGTGAGTGTTTGGCCAGCAGTCAGGCTCTGATTGTTCAGCAGAGGATGATTTGTGAGGGGCGTGAAAACAAAGCGCTAAGTCAAGAATAAAGAGACAATTGTCATTTCAGAAATGCCCAAATAAACAACTCCAGTCCAGTGCAAAATAATGTTTGCAGAGCCGCAGCGTGTGGATGCGTGTTAGGAGGTATACACTGATAGTGAATGCTGAACAGGCTTTGTGTGATGTTCAGTTTATTAGATTTCCTTTGGCATTTGTTGACTGACATCTGCCCTGGCAGGTCTTGCAGCCGCTCTCCTTTAACACTCAAATCTATGTGCACAACATTCAGCTCTAATCATCTTATTTACACATTTTCACACAGTCAATAGAGATATATTGCTGACCTCATTTTTTTATTACCGAACAAAGCAGCCCCCTCTATGAAAACGTCGTCAGTGCCGAGAGCGGCTTAGCTAACAAGCATCTGATTGTGCAGATTATGCATGTTCCGCAGAGGATTACTGAGGCTGAAATGAACAAATTGACCTCTTACCACTGAAATCCCACATCAGCATGACAAAAGATGAGAGTTGAGCACAGTGAGGGGGCAAACTGAATCTGAAATAGCAGAGCATATACTGTAAGACAAGTTGCAGTCAGCAGCATTATTTAAAGAAACCCCTCCCCGAATGTTGTTTTATTTTTGTCACCGTCTCCTTTCTGTTTGCCGACCCTGATAACTCCGTTGCTTATCCTTGTCTCTCCATCTCATCAGCCTTCTTCTAATGCTGAACGTGTGGCACGATTGCCGCTGAAGCTTTTTAAAGATTGAGAAATGAGGAGAAAAATACATCAGCCATTTTCTCTACCTGGCAGGGTGTCATTTGCATTGATGCTGGGCTCATGTTCTAACAACAAATATCAGACTGTGCATCCTGCTCTGTGTGTATTCTTAGCTGAGGTCAGGCGAGTGTCTTCCTCTCCAGTTCCCTTCTGACACTTTCATGCAAGTCAAAGCTATTTAAAAGTCATCTCACTGTGAAAAGTAACAAAAGCTCAATGACAGACCAAGGCCTTATTCAAAATTCAATTTTTGTGCCTTCTCTCCCCAACAATAGAGACGTAATTTCTCTCCACGCTTGTTTGGAGAGCTCTAGAGAGGAAATGGCATGCTTTTGTTAATAAGTGTCTCTGTTTTTTCGCAGAGAGAAGATGATTGAACAGCTTATGTAGGTCACATTGTATTAATCTAGCTGGCTATCCTCCTAAATGTGCTCTAAATCAAACATGCCATATTAAAATCCAGTTCATTGCTCATTTGCTTAATAATGCAGTGTGGCAGCACTGAAAATGACTCCTCAGCCACAGAAATAGTGATCCTAGTGCTTTCGCACTTTGGCATTAAATTACTGGTCTGGATTAGAACACTACAAATGAGACACGCTTGATATCAATCTGACAGAATAGTTCAAACACCCTGCAAATGAATATTTATCAGTCACAGTTTATTTCAGGCACAGGACCCTTTCATCACTTAGCTGTAATGAGATCTGCATGCAGTCTAATAATTAATAAACTAGAAGATCTCCAAATCATTCAGAGCGAGATGTAAATGCTATCAATTATCTTTCTGGGTGATTCCGCAATCTTAAGCAAACTGGAAATTTCACAAGACAGACAACCTTAATGGGATGCAGAGACGCGGCCGGGGTGCACATGAATGTTTTATAACAACGTGAGATTTTAGATGGGATCAATGAGACGTCTGCTTCTCTACTGGATGAAGATTCTCTCGAATGAGGCAGGCGCCTCAGCAAAGCACAATAAATCTACCTGCTGTCACTGGAGCAGAGTGACGGGCTCAGTGTGACATTTCAGCATGTATTATATCTCCAGTCTTGCAGTATCTTCATACAATCTGCCGCAGATGAACTATTGTGAACACTGCTGGGCTACATGATATTGGACAGCGACTCCGGGGCCGTTTTGATGTGAACAGTCGAGCGGAACAATAAATCCCTTCTGGGCCATATAGAAATAAAAAAAAAATGCATGGATGAGTTGCTCAGTGATGGGTTTATATCAAAGGAAGATATTGCTGTAAGGTGCAGCAGGCAGTCAACACTGATGTTTTTGATCAGATGATTAGAGCTGGCTACCACTTGAGATTTGCTTTGAGGAAACAAAATGCGGTTTCTGAGATTATAGGGGTCAAAGCGGAGCCTCTGTGCTGCGCATTTGCACGTGTGCGTGTGTGTGTGTGTGTCTTTGTAAGACAAAGAGAGAGACCAAAATTGAGGGAGAGTGTGAGGGTGTTTGCGCATGCATTAAAAAGACAAGAGAGCGGTCCTTGAGGCAACCTGCACATCTTTTATCACATCTTTAATTAATTGAAGCCCATAATAGAAGCTGCTGCAATTCCACCGAATAGACACAGTTGAATGGAAAGTGGACAGCATACAACATATCTGCAGCTACTGTCAGTCTTTGCTTTGAGGATGAAACACATTACGGTGAAGGAATAAAGGTTTGCTTGTTGTAACTGAGTTGAGTGATTAACGCCTGCTTTCATCTCTCCCTCCACCAAAATTTTTTCCGAAGGACTACTGTAAAAACCACCATGGTCCTCCTGTGGTTCTCCAGACTCGCCCTGGTCATCCTGGCCTGCATCCCTCGACCGTCCCTGGGATGCCCCTCCGACTGCCGCTGCTACAGCCTCACGGTGGAGTGCGGATCTCTCGGGGTCAAAGAAATCCCACAGGGTGTCCCCTCCGTCACCGAGGTCAGCTGGCCAATCGACAATAAGTTAGGGCACTAGCTGCCAGCACACTGCCGCCCCTCCCGCATCAGTGGTTTTGTATCAGTTGACTCCCCCACTGATCCATTCTTATTACCCTGACATGATTGTGGTTAATCAATTCGCCGTGACCCTCTTTGATGTAAGCCTGAGGGAGGGGCTGCACTGTTAGCTGTGTAATTATTCATTCTTGCTCGGAAAGTGACTTTCGCACACCCTCTGATCATCTGTTTAGAAGATGTTTAACATTACACCGTCTTTTCCACTCGGGTTCAGGCCCCCCAACAGTACTGCAGCTCATGAATATTAATGAAAAGCATGTCCCGGATAAATTGTTCCATTAACCTCAATCAGCGGGTCTATCTCGTCGATCACACATCACCTCTTGGCCCGTGTTTGCTTCTTTGAAAGCATCACCAGTGAATGTACATTAGCAAGCAAGCAAAAAGCTCCACATTTTGGATCAAACACAGATTCCTAAGTAGCTCCAATCACTCAAAAATGTTTTGTTTGTTTGCTAACACAGGCTGTGATTTCTGCAGCATTCGGCAAAAGATCCGGACCACAAGAAGGGAAAAATACTGCACAACCCACATTGTCAGGGTTGTTATTATCCTGGACTGACTCATTCCACATTGTTTGTATTGCCTACATTTACATATATCCAAAGCTTTGCACAGCCTGGTGAGTGCAGACAGCGCTAAAGGTGGCCCTGTTGTTAATGTAATCTCTCCTCATGGTTAATACGTTTTTCTACTCAGTGAGCACAGCAACAGGCCACGCTCACTTTCTTATACGAAACAAAACACCACTTCAAACATCACACCCCCCTCCCTCTGTGTCTCTAATGCAATCAATCTGAGATCACTCCACTAATGTAATTTGCCCCGTCTCCCTCTACAGACCATCTTCCTACAGGACAACGCTATAGTGCAGATCCGTCTTCAGGACCTGACTCGGTTGGGCAGCCTCCATTACCTCTACCTCCAGAATAATAGCATCTCAGCCCTGGAGCCTGGGGCATTTCTCAGCCAGAGGCAGCTGCTGGAGCTGGCCCTCAATGGCAACCTCATCCATCTGGTCACCCCGGACATGTTTCGGGGTCTGGAGCACCTCCGGATCCTGTACCTCGCCGGGAACCAGATCACTCGAGTGCAGGACAACACGTTCAGGGGGCTGCAGGTTGGTGAGCTGAGACAAAGGAATGAATGGATGGATGGACAGTAATGTTTAACGCTCATTTTGTTTTAAGGGTTCCAAAAACCTTAACCCTAATCCTTTCTGGTAAAGTGAAAAAAGCTTAGCTCTTGCCAGCAAAGCTAAAGCTATTCCAAAATGGGATGCCTTTTTATGGATTATATAGAATGACGTCTGCAACTGGAAATCCAATTCCTGACAGCATGTCTGACTAATTCCTACCATACAGTAATACAGTACAGACTGAGTTGGTGGAATGAATTCATTCCGTCTTTACGTTTGTCATTTCCTTTAACAGCATGTTTCACATTTTCCTCCCTCTGCTTTATGTCTTTTCGCTGTCTGCAGCGTCTGCAGGAACTCCACCTGCAGGAAAACAGCATAGAGCTCCTAGCGGAGAAAGCTCTGTCTGGCTTGTCATCCCTGGCCCTGCTGGACCTCAGCAGAAATCACCTCCGCACCCTGGGATCCTCGTCCCTCAAACCACTCGTCAGCCTGCAGGTGCTCCGTGTCACAGGTAGGCAGAGCGAGGACAGAATTCCTAGAAACACATTATGTCTTACTGTAATGTCAAATAATCCTCCAAGATAGAATTTACCTCAAAGTGCCATGAAAAATGCTTCCATACCACAATGTTGAAGAACTCACTAAATAAATTAAATTATCATAAGCAAAATACATGTGTTTACCAAACAATACCACCTCAAGTTTCATTTAGCAGCTCTTCTGGAGCTTTCTATCCTATCACATGATCATCATTATTAGTTGGAGTTTTAATGTCAGTTTTCAGGGAACTATAGTTATCTCCATTTCTTTTGAGCACTTTAAGGGATTATCTGTTGACAAGACCATACACTTGGTTTACCCCTATTTCCCCTGCTTCCATTCCTCACCTCCAGAGAACCCATGGCGCTGTGATTGTGCTCTGGGCTGGCTGAGAACCTGGATCAGCGAAGACGGACAGCGTCTGCTGAGCTCGGCCGAACAGCGTCGACTGATGTGCTCTGAACCACCTCGACTCTCCCATCTCAGCCTGGTGGAGGTGGCTCCCAACAGCCTGGTCTGCATCCCCCCCGTGGTGCAGCTCGAGCCAAGCCATCTGACTGTGCGACTAGGGGAGAGCCTCCGGGTCTCCTGCCAAGCCTCGGGATACCCTCAGCCTCAGGTGACCTGGAAGAAAGCCTCTCATGGCAAGCCCCAGTTGTCACCCCGGGGCCTGGTTCAGGAGCTTGGACCCAACGGTGAGCTCTTCAGGCCCGGGCCTGGCGGAGTGGTGACCGCCCTGCCCAGCAGTGGAGGGATCAAGGTCGGAGGTGCTGGAGGAATCCAGGGGCTTGTGCGCGGGACTGAGGAGGGTGGCGAGAGGGACAGCTTTGATCCAGACATGGGCAGCGGCATGCTGTTCCTCAGCAATGTGACTGTAGCGCATGCTGGGCGCTACGAGTGTGAGGCCTGGAACCCCGGCGGCGTAGCTAGAGTTACCTTTCACCTGGCTGTCAACATGTCCTCTTCTTCATATTCATCCCAGTTCTGGCCTCGCTTGAACACACACTCCTTTGTTTCCTCTTCCTCTAACTCCTTCTATCAGCCGGAGGTTCTGGATGTCAGCCAGGAGCCGCTCTATGAACAGGACAGCATGGACTTCAATGCTCTGGGCCCTGCCACACAAACCGCCATCGCCGTTGGCATCTCCTTGCTGGCGCTCACTGCCATTCTCCTCCTGATTATGATCTACACCCGTCACCAGCAGTACCGCAAGGAAGAGGGCGGCTCCTACTGCACCAGCAAGGAAGAGAGCATCCTCTACGTGAACGACTACTCCGATGGACCCACCACCTTCGCGCAGCTGGAGGAGTACCGCGACGACCACGGCCACGAGATGTACGTACTCAACAGAACCAAGCCTGTCCAGGGCTCCACTTCATCCAGGTGTTCCATGATGAGCGGGTTTGTCCAGCAGGCGGGCATGAAGGACGCTCTCCTGGACCACGAAATGGTGCAGACACTGACCAGATCGGGGGGAATTGGGCTTCGCAGAAACCCAGCAGACGGAGGAGAGGGACCCCTAACAACAGATCCAGAGGAGCTCTTCCTCAGTCAGAGTCTCCTCTTTGGATCACAGGTCGCCTACGAGATCCACTGCTAAGGGGTTTTAATTGCATTCTGACATGAAACAATGTGTTTATGAACTTAATTAAAGACTTTAGAGGAAATCACCTTGGTGCAATGATTGGAAGCATCAGATTATTATGTTGACTTCAAAAGAGGGGAGAGTGTCAGTTAGTGGTTGCTCGGGGAAACCTGGATCATGATAGGCCTCTCAGAGATCCTTATCTGATTGTTTGTATGACGTTAGGATGGGTCGCAGGGATGAACAGTGATAATTAAAGGGAAAATAACAACTGAAGTATACCTGTCTGTCTCCAAGTCAACCCTTTAAAGATAATTATAAGTGGCTAACATTATCAGAAATGGTTAGTATGACAGTTAATCCTCACAGAAGAAGCTGAAACTGTGCAGCACATAGTGGCAACTAACAGTATGGATTCAGACAGTGATTCATATTTTGTACTTAGTCTTTTCTTTAAATTTTGTTTTGTGTGTTTTGTCAGTGTTTTGTGTAAATATATTAAAGCTAATTTTCACTGTGAAGTACAGTTGTTTTGTGGACCCTGTTGCAGATCCCATTAGAATTAGACCTAAACCAATCCTCTTACTGAAACTGCATTGTCATTATATGTGTGAGTGGGTGTGGGTGGGCGGATTTGTTTAAAGAGGTTCATTTTGAATGTCTTTTTTTTTTTTTTTACATTTCTACAATTGCATTGTATTCATTCATTTTAACATGTCATGTTTTTTCTACTTATTTGTTGCAACACTAGAAGAAGGAATTAACATTTCTATTGTCTGAAACTGAATATTTGGTGAAATTAATCCCATTAACATCAGTCTGTAACAACCATTCTAATGTGAATAATGTACATTTTCTCTTTGGTTTCTAAATAATAAAAAGTATTTTAAAAGATTCAGTGTTTCTTTTCTTAGATGGTTAACTAGTCTCTTCAACACAGCTGTTCTGCTAATTCTATAGGCTTATTGAAAAAAAGCTTATTGTATTTCTCTGTCTTCTTTTTCTTCCCTTCAACCCATGAGATGTAGCTGGTGAATGTAAAAGATGTGTTTTTATAGAGACAGTGGCTCTCAGTCACTGGGTAGAGGTCAGTCTGTGAGGGGTCCATGGTTCATAAACTCTTTATTCTTCCCCTCTGCTGCTAAGCACCGTGGTATCAGGTGTGCTTTCAGAGCTACTTGTGTACTAAGACAGGAGAGTGCTATTGGAACTGTGTTTTGGAGCACAAAATATTCGGCGCTTCAAGACCTAGAACCATATTGATTCTCATTCAGAAACATGTTAATATTCTTTGAAAATGACTGATATTTCAGTCTGTATGGTTTTATTCAACTTCAATTTAACTGTATTACATGTTATAATTTCATGAGAATTCAATAACAAACACAACTGAATGTCCCCATCAAAAAACTGTATTTTATTCATAATACTACATGTCATAGGCACTGTATAGCACCACTGCGATGCCAGTATGTTAATTTGAGTAAAACACTTTGAGACAGCATTTTAATGCATATTTAACCTGTTTCAGTGGTGAGAAACTTTCCATTTGCAATTGCTGTAAATTTCTGATCCAGATTCATAGAGAAATCTAATTTAAAAGAATAGTTCAACATTTGGGGAAATATGCTAATTTCTTTTTTCAAAGGAACTGACACACAATTCACAATTCCCAAATCTCAACAAGGCATGGCAGAGACAATTACATTAAGCAGGCTGACGGGAAGCGGGTTTTAAAATGACATGAAGAAAAAAGAAAACATTGTACAACACAAGCAGTTAAAAAAATTGAAAATTGAAGCCAGTCTCACGTTTGTGTGTTTCGTCCTCGGCTAGAGCCAGGAGTCAATTAGCCTAGCTTAGCATAAAGACTGGAACCCAGGGTAAACAGCTAGCCTGGCGCTCTCAAAAACATTGTCTCATTTGTTTGGTCTGTTCACAAACAGTAATGTACAAACGACAAATTGTGAGCTTCAGGGGAGTTATGTAGTAGAATAACATCTTGAAAACAACATCCAGGCGCAGTGACTTTCTGGAGTCTTGATGTTGCAGTGAAGTTGCCAGGCAACCAGTTGCCAGAGATGCTCGGGGAATGAATTGACTGTTCAAGAAATAATGAAAGCATGTAGGTCCCCCTAAGGCAACAAACTGTTGTTTTCTGTTTGAACAATAATGATCAAACCTGTTGATTATTCAGACTTTTGAGCTTATTTTTGCATATTTTTGAGTGCCAAGCTAGTTGCTTAACCCTGCTTTCAGTCTTTAATGCAAGCTAGGTTAATCACCTCCTGGCTCCACCTTTGTACGTGATGCACAGACATGAAAGTAATATTGATCTTCTCATCTAACTCTCTGAGAAAGAAAATAAGCGTAATTCCCAAAATGTTGAACTATTGCTCTGAATATCAATAGGTATTGATAATAGTGGCGAATCAGAATATAACAGAATACTACACAACTTGTCCACAAAAGTGAGAAATTGTTTTCTGCCATCTGGCATTTCATTAAAATATTAAAGCATACGTACACACACAACCCATGACAACAGCACTGACAGTACAAATACTCCAAGGAATTGCTTGTGGATTTTAAATGACTTCTTAAATATGTTCTTTGCAGCCGGAGGCATCTTGTAGCGCCTGCCAGGGTTTATCTTGATGGACTGATGGCAAGAGAGATGTTTTTGACTGACATTTCTGTAAAACTCAGCAGTGCATTTCAGATGACACTGTACGTATAGACTCAACAACAGCAGCCTCACAGCAGACAGCTGAGCTAATACCAGGGACCAAATTAGAACATTTCCCAAACACTGAAAAAAAAAAAAAAAACGACCTGACCAAAGCCCATCAGAGCAGCTCCTTATCACAGCAGAAGCTGTGTTATGCAGTCTATCTCACACAATGGAATGCGAAATACTCTTATTCCAGTTGTCCTATGAAGCAAATGGATTTCCTTTGTGCCTACTGTGATACAATTCTCAGGCTGTGTCATTACATGGCCAACAAAGCCTTGCTTGCAATGGTTGTCATGGGCACAATGGCAAAAGCCCAAAATGTCCAGTTTTCTGGTGAGACTAGCAGCTTGATTGTCGTATTGAGGTGTGTCTGTTTGTACAACCCCCCTATCACTTAATACACGCTGAGTGTACTAAGCGGTTGTTTCATTTTTATACAGGGTGCACCTCGTCTAATCACGCCGCATTATTTTCAAAGATCCCCACCAGTGTACCTGCAAGCGCGTTGATTAGAGACCTCCATAATTCATTGAACAGCCGGAAAAATTATGCAAAAATAATACTAATGATAGGAGTAATGTGAAAAATCAAGGTTTTAATGTACTGCTGCTGCTGCTAAAAGCACCCGACTAAGAAGCACAGTATGTGTTTTACCTTTTCCAAAATACATTAGCACTTAGTGATGCCACATAGGTCATTGTATATGGGATGTGTAGGTGGATTATTTACCTATTTTTGATGCAGAAAGAGGTCTATGGCTACAGACTTAATATTAAAGATTCTGGAAAGCACATTTTTGAGCTGTTTTCAAAAATCAAAATTTGTTTTATATGCTTGTGGGGGAGATTACAATTTCAGTTTGGGGCATTAAAACCATTCAAGGACAGTGAAGGACAAGGTTTATTTTCATTAAAAAAGAGGAAGCAAGAAAATCTAACAGTAATTTAGTAACACTGTAAATTCACAATACACATTCAGACAACAAAAATGTTGCATACCAATATTTATTGCTAGAAAGTTTTTACCAATGAGATTTTTCAGTTTCTCTTTTATAGTGAAGGTTGCCTGTGAGCCCATCAATCAACATGTGGAGTGAGGATGCAGCAGAGAAGAGTGAGACCTCATGGTTCTCATACTGATCCGCTGTTCTTTTTTTTCTTTTCTTTTTTTTATACCCGTCCACCTTCTTTCAAGTATCTTTTCTCATCTCTCTTCAAACTTGGTTCAACACAAGGGAATGAATTTTTGTACGAGGTCAAATATGAAATATCTGGGACTGAATTATTGATGCGTTTCTGCATGGCCTCTACAATGGATTTTCCCAGAAGAAGGGTTCGTACAAATGTACAAATGTTCTTTCTAATGCTTGGTGTCACCAACGTTGTGCACAGATGTCATCCACGCACTTTTGTTTTGTATTAATGCAGCTTTGATGCTATGTTGAATGACGTTGAAATTACATTAAGAAATGTAAAATGTATTTCAGAGCAGGCATCTAAAGGATTGAATGCCTGTGTAGCAAAGGTAGCCCTTGTGAGTTGATTCAAGTCGTAACGTTAGTAATATATATAGCATGTGATTTCTCTCTCAGGATTACATGGTTGAAAACCGAGAAAACCTATTATTTTACTATCAAACAAATATGGCGGGAAAAAAAAGATATAAAATCCAAGAAACACCTCTCTATTTTTCCCCTCACAGAAAGCCTACAGGGCTGACAGACTGTGGAGAGAAAGAAACGTCAATGAATCACACTGAACTTGATTGTGTTGCTTGATATCTGCAGAGCAATTCCAGCGTCTTCCGTTGTGCTCTCTCTTCTGATGGACCTGAGTTCTGCACAACACGAACATCGCAGTAATTGGTCCACCTGTGGAAAAGTGTGTTTTGCAGTAGGTGTAAAAACATCTGTTATATAATTTTTGTAAGGCAAAGCGCGTTTAATTATGTTAGTGCAGCCTATTTGGTTTGTTATAGTGCAAATGGAATTCATGTTTTATGGCTAGTTATTGTATATTACACATATTATGATTTTGTTTTTGTACAAATTGTGATTCTTTGATAGTGAGCAGATGTCATTCTGCATTTCACATTTATCAGTGATAGATTTTCACCATCTTGGCATAATTCAACAGTGATTGCCGACCAGGGGTACTACCCCAAAGGGTAGAGTACAGCAGTGCCAGGGGGTACAAAGTGTTGGTAGGCTGGTTAGTTGTTCATTGTAGAGTAGCACATTTAAAAAAAATAGAATTAACATTTTGATTAGAAAACAATATCCACATGTTGAGTCAGTCGCACTATCTGAACACTGTGTATGTGTTTGCAATTGAGCAGAGAAGTTGAAAAGGTTAAAAAATAATGCTAATAAAGGATTTAAATGGTTAGCTAAAAGGAATGGATAAATGGTTGAAATAGTTAGCTAAATTAACTGCTTAACTGACCAAGGTGGCTAAAAGTAACTAAATAGTAATTTAATAGTTACTGTGTTTTGCAGTAGCTTTCTATGGTGAAAGTGTTTTACTTTGTCGGTCTGGAATCTGATTTATCAACAGGAATTAAACCACAGTTTATCATGATCATATACATTTTATTGAAAATATAATTTTGAATAATCAAGATGTTTCATAATATGTCATTTTCTTCCAGAAAGTAAAGTATGTTTTGGTAAAGATTAAAACTGGCTGTAATTAAATGATTGTCCACGTCACTGTTTTCAGTGGACTGTAAACAAGGTGTACGTGAAACCTGCAGTCATCTTTGTGACACTGATGGAAATTCTATTCTAGCACCAGTGTGTGTCCTTCCTCACCGTCACGGTGGCTGCTTCCTTCCCATCATCCCTCAGCAGGCGAATGTCATATAGTGAAATGTGAATGGCTGTCCCGGATTGCAGACCTTGGCAGCACTTCTGATAGCTGCTAAGTATCGAGCCACTGAACACTGAACAGTGATGCTGCCGTCCTCCGCTCCACTCAGTCTAATGCTGACCACAGACACAAATGGGCCATAGACATGACCATAATCCATATGTTAAGAGAGGTTAACAAGAAAGTCAATTGCGTTTCACTGAAAGGTGGATACATTTAATCATGTACCAAGTATACTGCTATTGTTAGGTAAAAAATCTTGAAAATGTTAGCTTTATAGGAAGAATAACAGGCTTTTTGATGGATCATACACATTTTTGAGTTCATCTAATTCTAATGGAATTTGAATAGAGTATTGTCTCATTTTGCTTAGCACCATGTAATCCTTCAGTAGAGGCATTAGCATTAAAATAACAAACACAAAAGAAAAAAAAGAACAACCACTTTCATGTAAATTAAAAATGTCACAATGTCTCCATATCTATAACCCTTTAACACCCACTCCACTTGTTGGGGTGGTCCACCTACATTAACATAAATAAACAATTAAGTTTTCAAGGATTTTTTTACATTGCCAGACTATAGACAATGGATCAAATGACTAAGTGTAATGTAAAAGGCAGTGACAGTGACTCGCTGGCAGTGGCAAACCCAAAGATAATTATTTCCCGGTGCCGCAGTAGCCCTGAGCTCTACAGAGCTTTTTTAGTGTCTTTCAGATCATTGTTTTAGTTTTATGGCCTTTAACTTGACTGTTTTAGTTGGTCTCATTGCTCTCATCAGCCTTGTCCAGTGGCAGCTAGCAGCTGTTTTCACCAAGGAACCTAACAAAACCCTCTGCACAATACCTGCCCAGCATTACACAGTAGACATCAAGCATTTAGCTATTAAAGAGCCTGATATTTCCCTCAGGTGTTGGTGGAGAGCAAATACACAAAGCTAAACGGAGATGATTGGATTTTAAAGTTACATTGTAAGGGTTTCCAGAAAATTTTCTTTAAATGAATTCTAACACTGGTCCACGTCTGCTGGATGTGTAAATAGGAAACTGTTTGCTAACACTTTCACCATATCAATATATTTATAAAGTGTGTTTTTGGCTTGTTCCGCTGCCCCCTAGTGGCCAAATCAATTACATTTTTCTCAGTTGCTTTGGCTCAATTCTCAATTGAAAGTTGAAGTCATCTAAACAATATGTGACATTTTTACAATATTTTGTCACTTGTGCACAACAGAAAGAACGTTTTTTAATTTTTTTGTTAGCATTTGCAAATGTTCAAGCACATTTACACAAAATCATATGGTCTACAATTTAAACAATTATTGTTTGTATATGTCTTTGTGTTAAAAATATAATTCTTTCATCTTGTAAGGCATTACATGCAGAATAGTCCATCTAATTGTCAAAATCTGCCCAGCCCATATTTCCTGAATTGCGTTGCTATGGAGTGGCCGTGAATTCTGCGAAATGTATATGTTTGTTTTCAGGTGAAACTCTAACTTCACTAACGAATGGGGAGTTTCTCACATCTTAGATCTATCAATGGCACGTGCTGTCCAGTTAGCTTACAGGTGTAAATCATGAGTATGGGTATTATAAAACACATTTATAGAGCTTGAGCACAACAGAGTTACTACAATTTGTGAACAAGGAGGAGCATACTCAGATAAACATTGGATGGGGGCAACAGGAAGAGGAGTAAGGATGCATGGGTGTCGCAAGGGGAAGATAGCAGAATATAGGAAGAGTGCAAAGGCACAGACGTGGCAGAGGCTGCTCGCTGGGTGCAGCCAAACGTAGGCCGAGCTACAGTGTCATCGATCATCCAAACATTTTGCAGGGAAAACAGGTATGCATTCATTCAATACTTCAATTCTTCATGCTATTCCAATGACAGCAATGCTACAGTACAGTACAATAGATGAATGAATAGACATGAATTTCCATGTAAAGGATTACATGTCAAGCTACTGGTGGTAATAGAAGAGCACTCTTTATGCCTCATCAGGAGCAGGAGCTCTGCAACATGGTAAACAATACCATGAGACTCACACAGATCCAGACTGCAATTTCAGAGGTCAATGGCATCATTGCAAATATCAACTCCGCCAGCCTGTCTGCAATACATAGAGTGCACATCTATAAAGAATCATTTGAGATGAACTCTGACAGAGCGAAGGAGCTGCGTTAACTGCATGTACAGGTAAAGCATTGCTGTGCTCTACACACATTACCTACAATATATTGTATAGTGCCATGTCTTTTCCTTTTATTATGGCCTATTTACTTAATGTAGTTGTAGATGAGAACGCAGAGCATGTGCTGTAATTGTAAGATTCCACAGTATATTTGATTTGTTTTTGTTGTTGCTGCTGCTCCTGTTTATTGTAGAGAATAATGCACCCGGAGGGAAATAAAATCATTCACGCTGTATTTGTCGATGAGGATGGTATTTACCTGGCAAAAGGCAGGAGACATGGCCGAAACATCATAGGCCAGCAAGCCACAGTGTATGTGCCAGGCCAGCGTGGTGGGAGTATAACAATGTGTGCCACAATTTCTGAAAATAGTGTAAGTACACATATTCCCATCATTGGGCCATACAACCCCCCAACACCTGGAGACTGGGGCGACAGGGTGTCCAGTGATTTCCAGCACTGTAACTTTATTTTGTAAAATGTGAAACCTTGAACTTCTCTGCTGCATCCTCACTCCACATGTTGATTGATGGGTTTATTGGCAACCTTCTCTATGAAAAGAGAAACTGAAAAATCTCATTGGTAAAATGTCCCAGCAATGAAGATTGGTATGCATCCATTTTCTATGTTGTCTGAATGTGTATAGTGAATTTACAGTGTTACTAAATGTGAAACCTTGGACTCCCGATGACCACAGTGACTGAAAGATTGAGAGTCTAGTATACAGATGCATAGACTGCATGTTCATTTAACCTTTCAGAGGTCTGTGAAAGGTCTACATAGTGCTTGCATCCCTCAGGCAGAGGGAGTAGGTGGAGAATCTGTAATCATTTCAGATATATAAATACATACAGTATTCAAAAATCATATGCAGAACATTGTTTTAGAATTCATTGTTCTATAATCATACCAATGTTTCTAAGTATGCTTCACCGTAGCTCTGCAATGAAAAAATAAAAGAACAGCCCTACAGAAAGTGCCATCGTCCCAGAAAACATAAGGCCCCTGCTGAGCTGGGGCTGTACTCATGATACAATTACAATTACCAAACTCACCTTAATGTCCACTTATACACTCAGAGCAGGTAAAAATTGAATTGTTGCACCTATAAATTGTACAGTGTCAATGGCACTACATAAGCGTGAAATAGATATTGATCCTACTGTGTGCTTCGCTTCTCCTCAGCGTTTTCTCTCCAGCAGGGCTTGTAGATGGTAGGCATTTGATAACCTTGGGTCATTCTCCCACAAGACTCAACAAGACTATTTTACGTGATTTTATGATAACTGCGATTTATTTACTAAACTTTCACATGTTAAATGATAAATAACCAACTTAAAAGTTTGTTTTGAAGACTTGTACGGTTAGTTTGCAAAAGATGAAACCATCGTCTGGGTAATTAACTCTTCTAATCTGATCCTTTAGTCCACAGTACAGAATATTATATATTATATAGAATAAAGGTTTGAAGGCGCACTGTAGATGTAGCATCAGTCTGCAGTGCACAGTCTTCAGCAAGTGAATGTTCTTTCTGGAGCAGAAAGGTTTTTATATGCAAATAACTAATATCAGGAATTCATATATATTTGATAGGATTCTGAAAACTAACATTATCAGTGAGTGCACTGTTAGGACTTACATCAAACTCGTCAAAGTTATACTCTAAGGCTGACAAAATAATTGTAATCTCTCAATATAAATTCAATAAACGTTTTGCAGATAATTGATTTATATAATTCAAAGGCACTGCTCAGTCCAGCTAATATATATATTAACTGTACATCTGAATTGTACTTGTTTTTCTGTTTCTGAATATGGAAGACAGTTGTGTACCAGTGTTCAGATTTTCACTTTTGAAATTAGTTCAGCAGTTGTCTTCTTCCAAGAACACTGCAAGAGGCAGCAGCTCCTCTGAAAAGCTGATGTTTTATTCAAATAAGATACATTTTCTGCATTGTACAGTATGTCTGCTAAAATGAGAAATAAGCCCAAATATTTCAGGAACTATTCCGATGTTCATATTTATCGACGTGTAAGGAAACTGCCAAATTCTGGAATATAGATGGCGAATATTTCAGTCTTCTTCTTCTTTTTGGGAGGGGGATGTAGATATATAGCAATCAACGTCATATGCACGATGGGCTTCTGTCCACGCTCAGTGCCCATTGTTATCGCTATGCATTTTCTGCAGACGATGAGAGTACAGTGTGTCTTGACCCAGTTGGAACACATTGCAGGACTGCTGCTTCACGCTGGCAATGACATTTTAAATCACAATCCTCATTGTTGAAGGAGCTGAACCCTGACGTAGCCCCATCAGTAAATGGTCAAAACAGTCTCTTTTCCTCTGGCATTTTCCATGAGGAAGCAGCTATTCTGCCACTGTAAAAAGGAATCTCTTAACCTCAATTAAATGTCAGAAGAACCTAAAATTAATGTGCGTAACACATTATAATGTAATCAGTGCAAAGATGTGGTGAACTATTGGAATCTTTGTTAATAATCAGATGCCTGTGACCTTTATGAATGTTTAGGTATTGAAGAAGACTGAACATGTTTTGTGTGTAGCATCTTTGAAGTTGCTATTCTCATTCAATCATTTCAAGTGTTCTTCAATAACTAAGTGATTGAATTACCTCTGTGATTCCAGACAAATCTCAAAATGTTTGTCCAGATAGGTTCTGAGTGCTGAAGGTTCAGAGTGAATAAAACAACAAAGATGTTATGTCATTTCTGTCATTGTACCATTTTTTACTGTAAAGAAAATATGTTCTCAGATAACTTTCTTCTTTCTGAATTAACTCTTGTGACACAAACAAGCTGTTGTGGTTATGAATCTTCCTCTGTCAGAGCTAACTGTAATACTTGCTATTGTTTTACTTCAAACCATAAAAGATAAAAAAAAAAAAAAAGAGAAATAAAAGACAATGTCCTTGTCAGTGAGTTTGCTCAGCTGTCATGGAGACAATCATTTTTGGTTAAGGTCAGGAATGAACTTTCATGCTCCACATTATAATAGTTAGAATACCATTATAATGCATCATAACAGTGACAGTGGCATCATAGCTCATTTATTGCCTCTGTAATAATACAAATTATATTCTGATAACGTGTTAGCATTTGCAAGGCACATTGCGGTGTTCCTCAGGGATCAATCTTAGGTCCTCTTTGACTTTAGTCAAGCTTAGAAAGTGTGTATTAACTTTTAATTCAAACTATTAACAAAACCACATACAATCACACTGGAATCCAAAGCTTTTCCCTTAAAAATAACCAAGTAATAGTTTGTACAAAGCAGGAGACTAACACACACTTACTTTACAAAATAAATCAATCCAAGTAACCGCATAGAAATAAAACTAGACATTTAGGTAATGTCTAGGACAGGCAAAACCTTCAACAACTCCAACCATCCATTCAAAAGGTTCCCCACTGGTTGTATTTTATAAAAAATTTTGCAGCTTATTGAAGGTGAACATTTTCTTTTTCAGATGGGAAAGAATTATCTTACACTGAATACCACTCTGTGTTTGGAGTGCATATGGTCATATTATTGTCCTTTATAAAGCAGCTCATTTCCGTCTCAAGGTGTTCATCTCTTTGCTCTAACAAAAATACATTGAATATTACTTTATATTGAGTGAAAGGCTGTACATCAGGTCCTTGTTGAAGCTAGGACAAATCAAGTAAACAAAACTGTAATACATGTTCGTCCTCACTGGGAGCATCATCATAAAGACACAGTTGGTTGGAATAGAAATTCTAAAAAATGCATTCATTTATCTTGTTTTCTGTTCTAAAAATTAGATTATATATGTTTAGGAGTATTTCTAGAGTGGGTCTGATGTGAAGTCTGGTTTGATGCACACAGGAGGATTCAGATCTGGAGCACTGGAGCAGGACCAGTCTGTGCCCTTCATTCCCAGCCTCTTCATGCACTCTAAGCGAGTGGGAGGCACTCTGGTAAGTCACAGTACAGGATCTGGCAACTAGGTGCCATTTCATTTTGTTTGTGTTTTGTTTTTAAATCTACTGTTACTATAGAAACACTGAGGGGAATCATGCCTCTTTCTCCACACAGTTTATGTTAGGTGGACCTGTGATAGAATAACTGAACCAAGATAGAGTATAAAATGATGAAAATTTTAATGCATATAAATGAGTATTTTAGTTGAATAAAACTATACAACACCTGTGATCAGTATTACTACTTCTAAGGCTTTATATATGGACAGTCGACATAGTCCTCAAAACAGCAGTACAGAATACTATCAGCATCTCAAGCTTTCAGGTAGATAATATTCATGAATAATAAGTAATTTTTATCCTAATTAAGAAGCATCCTAATCCTCCAGTCCACTTGGGTCTGGGAGAACAAGAATGGTGCAGTATTTAATGGGGGAGGAGTGTGCATGCTTGTGCAACACTTGGCCTTCATACAAATTGTCACAGAGCATAGAAGAGTCGCTCGTCCTTCATCCTGGCCCTCCGTATTTCCCACTGATGCCTTATTATCTGCAACAGCTGCGCAAAAAATGAGCAGGAGTGTATTGATTGTTGATGCCCTCAAATGACCCGAATGGCTCGAGGGGACGGTGACAGATATGTAATTTCTGATGCATGTAGACATCTGCAAGAAGTGAAATGTTTTCATGTTAAATGGTGTTTGGTCAAGTTTTTTGTGCATGAATAGACATACAAACACACACCAGCAGTGTATAACAGAAAGAACATATTTCATTCAGGGTTGACCTCCATCTAGTGGCAGAACTGATTCTGCTTGAAACACGTTTAGATTATTGACTGAGCCCCTGTAACATCGAGACAGTGTTGAAACTCTACTAGATTGGACTGGCCTACAGAGAGAAAATAGAGTAGAACAGAACAGAATAAAATGAAAATAGAATAGAAGAGAATAAAATACAAAAGAATATGTTTAGTGTAATTCATAAAATATTTTTTAAATTCTTTTGAAAAAAACATACAACCAGAAATAAACATGTTTAAAATGATTCTGAGGGTACTGCAGATCATGGTGCATCTTCACACAAACATGTGGTACTTAATATGTGAGACTTTCTGCAAATCTATAAATAAGTGATCCACATATGCCATGGCATTTTAAATCAAATTATTTCCAACTGGGCAATGTAAATAGTAATTACAGCATACAGTGATTACATACAATGAACATTTCATTATAATGGAATGAAATGAAAGAAGAATCTCTACTCACACAGCATAACTTATGATGTTGTTATATCTTAAATAATCTTTTAAACCTGTTGCTCTAACTTGACCTTTAATTTAACATTTATTTAACCAGGTAAGTCCCATTGAGGTTGGTAACCTCTATCGAAACCAGAGACATGGTCAAGACTGCAGCATAAAACATTGTAGATAAAATCATACAAAATTAGGAAACAGATTAAACACTAAAAACATAAAACCACATTAAAATAAGTTCATAAAAATCAAGGAATCATAAAATGTCAGTACTATACTCATGAAACACAATAATTCAAAGTCACAAAACAGCATCACATGACACCACGAAGGAACACTGTATCTTTGAAATTTTATTTTGACAATTGTATTTTTCTGCATGACAAGATGGCCTTTACTTTACTTGTCTCATTTTACAGTATGAAAATGAGACAAAGTTATTATTAAGACTTCCAATTTCAAGTTGGTTCCACTGCTGTTTGGGCCGTCTCATTAGCTTGTTCAATTTACAATTCCAACACGTCGTTTGAGATTCAGCATGAGAACAGGCAGTTCAACCATGAAATGTAGAGCTGTTCTTGTTCAGAGTTCATTTGTGAACTGCTTCTAATGGTTTCTGTCTTCATTTGCTTACTTACTTCTTTCATTATATAAGTAAGTTTCATAACTGTGTTCATAATGTCTGAATCCGCCTCCACAAGTTTGTTTTTTTTGTCAAACAGTGGATGCCTAAATGTGTTAATTAGCCAATTCATTATCTTGTTATGAAATAAACACTGCAGTCTAGTTCTACTAAAATCACTAAACAAAAACTGAAAATGCACTTCTGTCAGTCCCATGGGCTTTCCTCGCAGACAAGACTTACCATCTTGCACTTATTATTCATTCATTTTGGACTTAGTTCTTTGAAACAGTTAGAGGCAACAAATAGCAGTATGAAGCTGACAGCAATTCCCACCATCTTGTCGGAATCAGTAGTGCATTACCAAATGTAGTCATTAGACCTGTTTTAACTGTCCATCTGATTAAAATACAATTAATTACATACTGTATATATGTGGACTTCTGAGCAGGGTCATGACCAGGAGTTTATATATTGAGTTCATGAGTCAGTGTCGTCCCCCCCACCCCACACCCCCAACACCCCCAAAGAGACCAATAGGAAAGTCTCTAAAAATGTTTTAATATTTTTCATTTTGCATTCCTTACTTTTTAATAAAACATGCTGTTTTTGCATGTTTTATTAAAAACTGGAAAACAAAAAGTACATATCACACTCTGCTCTTTCCCTCAGCTCTGTGGTCTGATTAGCTAATAAGTTTGCCGTATTGCTCAAAGGGTATTTTTCCCTCTAATTAGCATAGCATTAGCAAGTTCTTTCTTTCATAGAAAATTATCCGTAAATGAAGGATCAGCGTTATTATTTTATTTTCCCACAAAAATAACAATCTAGTGGAGAAATTATCAATCATACGTGTATTTATTTTGACAATGAGAATAGTCAAATTCAAATATACTCTAAAAATACTGGAATAAGCTTAAAGAATAACTGTAGACTGAATCTCTGCCAGGTTGCTAAAATCCCCAAATTCAGAGGACAGGACCTCAGTGTAGTTACGGCGCTGCTTCTGACCAAATTAAATAGAAGGCCATATGATTATATTTGATAAATTCGTCTTACAGGAGATGTACTGTATGCCCTTGTAAGACCTCCAGCCTATACCAGTTGCATATGGAAAGCAGCAAATCATAAATGTCTTTGAAAGTGTTTGTATATGTAATATACAAAAGGCACTGGAAGGAAAGCATGTGTTACGTGCAAAACAAAAAATTACATTCAGTTACAAAGAGGAACAATAAACACTGCAGTGACTATGCTCAGTACATATGTTCATTCTGGGAATCCCTGTTTAGGAAAACGACAGCAGGTCACTGACATCCCCTCGGTACTTCTGTGGGAGACAGAAAGAAAAATTAGTATGATAATCACCAAAGCATAGTCTTTATAATGGTGTTTATTTTGTAATAGTGTGTAACAGAATGGTGACAGATATTATAATTGGCTTACATTGGGCTTTGCTTTCGTGTCCTTAACTTCTCTCTGCACAGGTTCCTGCTCTAGAAATAGATATTGAGGATCCTTAAGCCACAGATAATAATGCAAATATATTTAATACATGTAAAAGATTTCATAGACCTATAGAGGAGGTTAGTGGCATGATACTGCCCAAATTTAATATTCAAAAAATGAGAAGTTGCCTTACTGTGCAGTTTCCACAACTTTCTAGCCAGTATGGCAATGCCCACGAGGAGCATTAAAGAAGCACAGACCACCAGCAAAGCCTCAAAGATGTGTCTAAAAGACAGGACGCAAACATTCAGTGGTCTGAACAGTCTATGAGATGAATATCACGCCATTTTTTCAAATTAAAAAAAGCCTTGAACGGTTGAAACTCAGAGTTTGAAATTGAAATCTAATAAAAAAAAAAACAAGATTGAAACTAAGTTTTGAAGGCTAGCATAATGTTTTGATAAGCTTATTTTGAGTTAGATTTTTACTTCTCCACAATTGCAGCCCTCTGTTTTAAAAAACCTTGTAAATGGTGATCTGAAAACTGGTGCCCATATGTTTGGAAAAAAGTTTTGCAGCGTTTTTAGTTCCAGTTTTGAAACATGGCATGATATTCATCCCATAATAGTCCAGCTCCAAGAGCAGCTGTCATTACATAGTAACATGACGGCCAAGATGTTTACACGTACATACTCCTGGGCAAGAAGATCATTATCTGTGCTTGAACTTAATGACAGTATAGATTAGCAGCATCCATAATGGTTAGTAGTGTGAAAGGCATCACATCAAACAAGGTAGCGGGGTAAAGGACTGGCACTTTGAGATTTAGGTTCAAATATGGATGATATGCATTACTCATGAACATTTAAATCATAAAGAAGCCCTTCACTCTTACCTCTGACTGTTCCTAAACTCCTTAGAGGTGGAACTGGGTGGAGGCAGGTGTGCAACAGACTGATTTGATGTATGTGGGGATGTCACAGACGCTGCTGCTGAAGATAAAGATATTGTACACAGAGCTAAAAAATAATGCACTGCCATCTGCTATAAGCAAAACAGTGTTTGTAGCAGCACCCGCAGAGTTCACAACATCAATATTCTTGATAAGTTACTCGTGATAATCGATACCTTGTACAGCTGGAGACCTAAGAGCTCCTGCCATCTGTCACATACACATATTGATCCTTAAAGCTGCACTTCTCATTTCAGCAGCTGCAAACTGACGTGGGGAAAAGGCCACAATTGTGCCCGTTTTCGTGCCTACAATACCTGGTTTAAATAGTTTTCAATAACATTCAGGAGTTTCAAATAGATCACCTTTTAAACAACTCCCTATAGTACACTGGTTTGTCAGGTTTCCATCCGCTATTTCCCAGACTGAAATTGCAGCAATATTTTTATATTAACAATGAGTCAAACAGGTATGCGTAATATGAAAGTGTTCGCTCATAGTGACAAACTTACAGATAATTATCACCCAACTCTGCAGATCCCCTCAGCTCAGTTGAGCTTTTTAGTGTCTTTAAGCTCATTGGCCTGCAACTTTACTGTTTTGATTCACTCTCACTGCTCTCATGTCACCAAGTGCCAAAGAATAATTTAATGAAAACAAACAAATAAATCAAAAAGGAATGGCTCACTAACTTTCCTTTCGATGCAAGAAATTAATATGAAAGGATGATTAGATATATACTTTTTTAATTTTGAGGGGTTCCTTGTCAACCTACTAGTCGTGGGTCGGGGTGTGACCAGCACATGCACTGATAGCTGCTGTTGTCCTGCTAAGCACCAGTACCAGCCGGTATCTTTCATCTGCAGCTTCTTTAAGGTTATAGTGAAAGTCCTAGTTCTGTCATCGCTGATGGCCACTGAAGCGTCTTCGTAGCTCCCATCAGAACCTGTCGGCAGACAGGAGCTCCAGTCTCCACTCCGACACCACTTTTTCTCACTTTCTCTGTTGACAAGCAGTCACAGGGGAATCAGTGAAGGCTGGCTGTCCATCACAGTTTGGCTTGAGTTGAAGATTACGAAACAAATAACCATGTTTCTCAGGTTTACTGATGCTTTATAAATGGTGGATTCTACATGGCCTGATGGTAAATAGAACTGACAGAACTGTAATACGATGAATGGGACAATCAAATACCTGTATCTCTCACTGTAGAGGCATTCAACTGTGATGCTACTCCCTTCTTCCCCACTCACTTGGCTGTTCACCACTGACATACCTGCATGAAAGAAATCAATTTCCACTCAGAGCTTGCATTTATAATCCAAGCACTTGAAATGCATGATGTTTTTTTTTCCTACAGGTGTCAAAAAAGGTTTATCAGTTCAAAATGACTCCATTTCTCACCATGAACGACATTGAGCTTAGTATAAGCGACATCATCAGCGCTCCACACACCGCCTATCTCCACGCCACACATGTACCAGCCAGAGTCCGCCTCCTTCAGGTTGTTCATGGTCACAGTGAACACCAGCTGGACTTGGTCGTCGAAAATTCTCACTTTGTCCTCAGCCGGATTGGCCGAATGGGGGCTATCTGTGCGTGCTAAGCTGGTGCAGAACTCCCTCATCGCTCCCCGACACCAATATTTTACATAGCTGGCATACTGAGGCTCATAATGACACGGCACTGTGACGTGCTGACCCTCCAGGACTGTCAGCTCTCCCGTGGTGATTACCCCGCAGAGGAAGGCTGGTGGAAAGTGGAAATGACTGAATGTTGAACTCTTGCTTGAACTTAAACTTTCAGTCACACTGCAGTCAAAACAGAACAGTTACTCACAGTGGACACTTATACGATTGAGGAACGTGAGGAAAGTGGCCTTGAGCAATACTTCTACCACATTTATGGTTTCAGTTTCCTTTATCACAAAACAATTTTCCTACTTTGACGTCCCTCTCCATATTTCTTTTTCCAAAATTGGATTATCCTTCTATAAAAGAGATTTGGGGGGACAAATATAACAGGCCTTTGGAGACTTGACAAAATAAACATCAAACATACTCTTGCCAAGGGGCAAACAGTACAGAAGCTCGAAAGATTTACCAAAACACAAAAGCCTTCTCCAGCTCCCGCAGAAAATGATAATTTTAACAACCTTTCTAGTCAGTCTTTAACCAATGATTAATACAGAAAAGTAATAAAATGGTTAAGAGAAGTGAAGCATAAGAAATATATAACACTGTAGCACCAGTATTTGCCAAAAGCACAATAATAAAGTCAAGGGACCGCAGAATAAACATGAGTCACCCTAAGAACTCTTTCTTCCATCAGTTGAAGGCTTATTGTACAACTTTTGTAAGAATATGACCTCAGTCGTCACCTATTATTACCTGGGATCCATGGTAACAGGCTGAGGGCGAGTGTGAAGAGTTGCACCATGTTTCACCATCAGTTTGAGATTCACTAAGTGAACTCTGTTCCTTGCGCAAAGACAGACTGGTTTCAGCAATGCTTGTTCCCCCTCAGTCACGTGACCATAAGTTGGATCCAGATGTCCCAGATATTAACCATGTAGGTGCTAGTTAGATTTTAAAGTACTTTCAGCAAGCTGTACTCAGTGTGGCACTGATGTAAAATACCAGGAGTTATCTCTTTCTGTGAATAATAAATATTTTAAAAGGTGTGGGGGAGCAAATTAGTATGGTTAAAATTACTACCACGTAAGGCAAAAATCAAAACAATTTCTGTAAAATGACGCATTTGCTAAGGTATTTCGTATTCTTTGACATCCCCCAAAGATTTATCTACATTCTCAGACATTCCCTGATATTCAAGAATCAAGACCTTTGGGGAATAGTTCAACATTTTGGAAAACAGCCTCATTAGCTTTCCTGCCGAGAGTAAGATGAGAGGATTGATACCGCTCTCATGTGTAAGAGTGGTCTCAATCTTCTCATTTTACTCTGGGCAAGAACGCAATTAAGCTGATCTCTGGAAATGTCGAACAATAGTTGTTGTTTTTTTTTAACAAAGGCTTTGACCCAAATGTTTAAACATGACATGTTTACTCCAATTCTCCTGATTTTATTATTTCAGTGTTTGCCATCTTTTTAATAACCTATTCTCCCCAAGCAACCAAACGCTCAGTGCCTTCCCTCCATGAATGCAGAGAATTCATTTGGCAGGCTGCACTGAAATTATTTGATTTTGATGCCTGAAAACTTTGGATTTGGTCCAGTCCTCATTTGTTGGATTAAGCTTCTACACAGAGCCCCCACAGCCACTGAATTAACAAACAATTATTCCAAGCCTCTCAATTTGCTCTGTGAAGGGTGTCAAGGATGTCCCTAAAGTCCTTTGCGTCATGCTTTTTGGCTACAAAGCCTTTTATGGTCATCCATTTCCTGGAAAAATTTAAGCAGAGCTCGGAATCGAAACTGACCATTCAGGCAGATTTGTAGAATCGAAACTTTACTTTCACATAACTAATTATTTCCAACCGGTCCAGTCCCATGACATATCCCAGTATTTCTGGCATTCCTTTCAGCTTTGTCAACAACTGGTTTACATATCAGTTTGTCTCTGTTAAAAGAGACTTGAAGTAGATTAGGTTTGGTGAACTGCTGCAACAGACTAAGCAAGATTACAGTCCCAACTTTCCTTCTGTCTCACAGGGAATGCAAACCTGATTGACATGTCAGGGACAAAAAGGTCTTTCTCTGTCATCATTCCTCACACGACTCCGGTATAAGCAAAATGGTGTCGTGATGCCTCCTAATGTTTGTTTTTATTATTGGGGTTCTAACATACACTGCTTAGTGGTTTGAATGTAGAACCAGTACTTTGTCCAATAGGCTTTTGCCTAATAGAGACTAGTCAGTTTTCTTCCAGTGCAAGAAAGAGCAGTTTAATCCAAATGATGTAGTAAGTCTACAGCATAAATGACTCCTTTACAATATTGTCTGCCTTCAGGAAGACATGTGGATTGCAATATGATTCCTTTGTGCACAAAGTACAGTAAGTAGTGGTGGAAAGTAGTACATTTAGTACTACTTTGAGTATTCAATACTCCACTACATTTTGGGGACAAATATTGTACTTTTACTCCACTATATTATTTAATTTTAGTTACTTTGCAGATTAGGATTTTAAAAACCCATAACATGTATATTAAATACAATATTGTCTTCACTATTAAAATCAACCGCCAAACAGTACATAAAATAGCTGAGACAGCTCTACCTCGACCAGTCACAACATTAACATGTGGCTTACACGTAAAGGCATCAGTAAGAATTATACCAGCAGTGGAGGAAGTACGCAGATCCTTAACTTAAGTAAAAGCAGCAATACTATAATGTAGAAGTACT
The DNA here is from genome assembly GCA_031216445.1 of Lateolabrax maculatus. Taxonomy (NCBI): domain Eukaryota; kingdom Metazoa; phylum Chordata; class Actinopteri; order Acropomatiformes; family Lateolabracidae; genus Lateolabrax; species Lateolabrax maculatus. The sequence goes on along the minus strand of CM062203.1, from coordinate 20,448,497 downwards.
CTGTTACAAGTCAAATATTGTCTTTATTTGGATCTGCAAAGTGACTACTAACTAAAGTTGTCAGATAAACACAGTGAAGTAAAATGTGCAATATTTCCCTCTGCGATGTAGTGAAGTATAAAAGAGAAGAAAAAGGAAATACCCAAGTGAAGTACAAGTATCTCAAACTGGTACAGTACTTGAGTAAATGTACTTAGTTACTTTTCACCAGAGTTATACAATAGTATAATATATAACTATAGAACTGTGACATGGGTCATTTTGCCTGAATAGTATTTGTAAACTTGAAGTAAATGTTGCTGATAATACCATCACGAAGAGGGCACATCCCACGTCAGACACATCCAAAATCCGGTCTTTCAATTCCCAGAATCCCACACTCTCACTACTTTATTCTAAGCCCTTCTCAAAAAGACCAGTGTTAATGTCATCTGTAGAGGTAGGTAGATAGACTGCCTCTTTCTCTGCTATTAAATCAACATAGGAAGAGATTTAGATCTGACCTTTACAGGGGAGACCTGGGATGCCAGCGTGATTCAGTCCAATTTTCATCTCTGTATGGAAAGACAGTTTCATATCCAGTTCAAAACCGCCCCCACGGCTCTGCGCAGTTAAAAGTGATTGAGCTGGAATGTGTTTGACTATCAGTTATTCCAGAACAAGTAATAGTACAGCAAAGTCTCTCGTTGCTCTGGGATGTAATGTTCTTTCTCTTTTTTCCCACTCTTAGCATGATAAGGCAGTATAAAGCACTCTCATTGGCTCGAGAATATACTGTGGTCTCAGTTCTTCAATTTTAAAATAAAAGATGTAATATGTGGGGTTCAAAGCAAGTTCTGCAAAGGATGGAGCCCTTTCCTGGAAATTTTCACTTTTTTTTTTTTTTTTTTTTGTCTTGTTGAACAGATATTTCTTTTTCTGCAACTAACTGCAGATGCAGCAGCTCCCCCGAACACTGATGTAAAGAGCCCTATATTTGAAGATGTAATATGACTATACAGTATATATACAGCTATGGAAAGATTTAAGAGACAGCTTCAAAATTATCAGTTTCTCTGGTTTTACTATTTATTGGTATGTGTTTGAGTAAAATTATTTTTTGTTTGTTTTATTCTAAAAACTACTGACATTTCTCCCAAATTTCAAATAAAAATATTGTCATTTAGAGCATTTCTTTGCAGAAAATGATAACTAGTCAAAATAACAAAAAGATGCAGTGTTTTCAGATCTTGAATAATGCAAAGAAAAGAAGTTCACATTCATTTTTAAACAACACAATACCAATGTTTTAACTTAAGAAGAGTTCAGAAATCAATATTTGGTGGAATAACCTTGATTTACAATCACAGCTTTCATGCATCTTGGCATGCTCTCCACCAGTCCTTCACTTTGTTGCTGGGTGACTTTATGCCACCCCTGGCGCAAAAATTCAAGCACCTCAGTTTTGTTTGATGGTTTGTGACCATCCATCTTCCTCTTGATCACATTCCAGAGGTTTTGAATTGGGATTCATGTCTGGAGATTGGGCTGGCCATGACAGGGTCCTTCATCCACACCTTCACTCACCTGGCTGTGTAGCATGGAGCATTATCCTACAGGAAAAAACACTCCTCAGAGTTGGGGAACATTGTCAGAGCAGAAGGAAGCAAGTTTTCTTCCAGGACAACTTTGTACTTGGCTTGATTCACAAAGACAAATCTGCCTGATTCCAGCCTTGCTGAAGCACCCCAAGAACATCACCAATCCTCCACCAAATTTCTCAGTAGGTGCGAGACACTGTGGCTTGTAGGCCTCTCTCGATCTCCATCTAACCATTAGACGACGAGGTGTTGAGCAAAACTGAAAATTGGACTCATCAGAGAAGATGACCTTACTCCAGTCCTCTATGGTCCAATCCTTATGGTCTTTTGCAAACTTCAGCCTGGCTCTTCTTTGCTTCTCGTTGATGAAGGGCTTTTTTTCAAGCTTTGCACGACTTCAGCCTTGCCCCTAGGAGCCTGTTTCTAACCGTCCTCGCAGTGCACTTCACCCCAGCTGCCGTTTGCCATTCTTTTTGGAGGTCATTTGATATCATCCTACGGTTGTTGAGTGACATTTAAATGAGTCGTTTTCGTCCTCTGCCAGTCTGTAGCTTTGTTGTCCCTAATGTCTGCTGCTTGACCTCTTGCTTATGAACCGCCGTCTTTGACATAGTAAGGATGGAAGCGACCTGACGCTCACTGTATCCCTCTGCCAGTAAAACCAGAATTGAACCCTTTTTTTCCTCACTCAAAACTTTTCTTTTCAACTCGTTTGGCATGGTCAATAGTCACTTTTTTTTTTATTACAATTACTTTTGAAGTACTACTAGCACTTTTTTCTTTCTGCCATCCAGCTGGTCCTATTGCAAGAGGATAGCGATGACCACACCACTGGTCTTTATACTTTTCTTCATTAAATAAGATTTGGTTCAAGTGATCACTTAATCAGTACCTCATTAAGTAGAACCAGGTGTGCCTGTTGCAATTCAACAGAATGGAATGGCTGCCATACACGTAGAGATGCTGATTTGAGAAAAAATTTGAATGGTCTCTTTATTTTTTCCAGGGCTCTGTGTGTGTGTGTGTGTGTGTGTGTGTGTGTGTGTGTGTGTGTATATACCTCCTAATAGTGGAATAGAATGAAGTAGGTTTCATTCAAGAATGCTTCATTATTCACAAGGACGCCATTTCAGTTGTTTTTATTTCTTCTCAGTGCAAAAGGGAATGCTTTACAAATTTTAACATTTTAAAAAAAGAATGAATGAAATCAACCATTATCAGTAAGAAAAATTGTACTGCATCATATGTGACAAATGCAACTTATTCAGTGTTGATGGTGGGATGGGACTCTCCGAATCAGTGGCACCGAAACAGTCACGTCATCGTGGCATCATGTCTTTGAGGGGAGTTTTGGTAACTTCTCTTGTCGTGTTCTATAGAATAAATAAGAAGAGGTGGTTGGGTTAGTGACATTAGCCCTTTTTACACAGAAATAGCACCGCAGTTGCTGCCGCCCCAGTTATGATTTTGCATCATTTCATTCCCGGGTTCCAGACGGGCATGACGTTTGACACAGCATGGATATCTAGTGTGACGTATAACATGGCCGTTTGGCAGTGAAACAGGCCATCCTTTGTCGTTCCTGTTATATGGCGGTCTGTGTCGTCATCTGCTGCTAGGAGGGCAAGGAGCTCCTGGACCTCGTTGTCTCCCCCAATTTGCAGACATTTTTCGGTTGCTGTTCTTCTTCCTTGAGTTAGCTGCTAACTGTTCCCCCAGTGGTGGGTCGCACACAAAACATGCCACCGAAGCGTGACACCCCTGGCCCGTCCTGCCTCTTCACCCTTTTTACACAGACGTCTATTTGGCTTTGTAACTACCATGTTTGCCTGCATGGCTCCCTGCTCATTTGCCAGCAACAGTCCGTTTTGCTGGCAAATTACAATCTGTAGTAGAGCTCTGGGTGCAGGCAACATGGAGGAAATTAAACACTGTTCATTTGCATAAACTACCCAAACTGTAATGACACAAAGCTGGTTGAAAGTTGGCAAAGTTCTGCATTAAGAAACCAACTATGAAATGCGAAATACACACCGTCTGAGAGGAGGACACGGTGAGTCAGATGCACGTCTGTTTCAACCAATGAAGTTCATCACAACCAGATGGAGGACAGTGTGAGCGAATAGGAAGTCAGCGAAGGCTCTCTCCGGGGAGATCGACAGGAACTCTCCCTTGTTCTGTGGGTTGATCTGGATACGAAGACACACTAAGAAAAAAGCAAACGACACAGAGGATTTCGTGTTAGTTTTGTACAGCTTAGACCCACACGTGACACTTAAAGGCGTTGTCTTACTAACAAAATAGTTTCATTATCAATTAATAGGTTTATTTTTCTTCAATTGTGAGTTAAGCACATACAACTTTACAGATGGGATGGCTAATCAGTTTATCAACTTATAAATGTATCAACTTCAGCACCAATGTTAGGTTTTTGAGCTGAAATTAAAGCTCTGCTATTGCTCCGAGGGTTACATTCTTATAGACAGGTGGATGTGGTGAACTTAAGAACGATGATGCATCTACATGTTTCCACCTGACAAACCTGGAAACAAGAAGAATAAGACAAGTAACGAGTAACCTAGAGTTACGTTGGAGCTCAATATGAAAACTTCTCGCTCGGTGGAGTCTTATCAAACGGTAAGGAAACATTTTAAGAAATATTACTTGGGTAGTTGCCGTATTTCTCTATTTTCTATCACTTTAACGGTTTATATGTTTGGGTTTTGGACCGTTGGGTCATCTTGGGCTCTGATGGGCTGTTTTTTTTTGATTATTTTCTGACAATTTAGAGCCAAACAATTAATCCAACAGATAAATCATGCAGTTCAATGCAGTGCTAAGGTACACCCAGCAGCCAGTTTATTGGGCGCACCTAGGTAAAACTGATGCAGCAGTCCTGCGATAAACGAGCAGTACTTATTGAAACCTCCAGGTCGTTTTGGAGGCTGCAGTTTGGCCTTGGCATTGGACGAGGTTGCTCGGAGCCAAGCGTGCCTGAAGCAACTGCGCCGCGGTGCGCAACCCCCCCCCCCCCCCCCCAGGCCGGAGCCGACAACAAACCCTCACCTGCGAGGATGAAGGCGCCCACACAGGAGATGAAGCCCGACAGAAAGCTGTTGAAGGGGAAGGTGCCGACGAGCAGGCAGTAGAGGAACTGCAGCGCTCCCGTCAACAAGATGTACAGCAGGTAGGCGTCCACCACCTTCAGCTTGTTGGGCGTCGTGGTGGTGTACTCCTCCAGGAACCGGGAAATGACCGATATGACGGAGTTCGACATGGTTTTCTGTCGTCCGATTTGCACCGAGAAAAAAAAAGCGGTGACGGCGAGCGGCTCTGTGCACCGGGTCCTCTTCCTCGGTCCAATGAGTGACGTGTCCTCGTCAACCGGAAGCGGCCTCGGCGTTGCGAGGAATATCTTCCGGGTCAGGACAGGGCTCCGCGGCGCAGCAGAGAGGTGGAAACGGAACAAGGAGGATTTACTCTGACGGTGTTTGCGGGCGAGGATGTTTTTTTTTTTTTTTTCGGCTACTTTCTTTGGGACTCGAGAGGCCCGAGTGCCCAACGTGTGAATCACACAGCTTCCCCCAGTTTCGCTAATTCACAATCCACACGAACACAAAAGATACGTTGTGCACAGTAATACACAGAAATAAAAGCATGCACTGGACCGTCCATTTGGCTGCTTGTGGCTGATAAACACTATAAAGTCTTCCAGGTATTCGCTTGTCACTGTCTGTGTTCAGACTTTGCATCGCATGAAAGAAGACGACGCTTTTTTTTTTTTTTTTTTTTTCTCCTCCTGCTCACCGTTGACGCATCTTCGCAAGAGCAAAGATGCTGGACGGTGCCCGGGCCCGGTCAGGTGACCCGGGCGGGGACGCGTTACGAAACGCCGGGAACTAGCCCAAGGTGGCGACACTTGAGAGTGCACGCAGAGCTCCGTGTCGGCGACCGAGCGGCTGGATTCAACGGGAGGCGACGGCGGGACGTGTCCGTCCATGGACCCCGCCGCCACCGCGGCCGCCCTGCAGAGCGACTGTGAGGCAGAGTGAGTAACGCGGACGGCCGGACTACATCTCATGTACACTTTTAAAGACTGAAGGTGTTCACTGGGTCGCCCTCCCTCCTGAAGGCTTGTGTCGGGCTCTGCGGTGCTGTGTCATTGTGCCTAGATGACAATAAACATATTTATTCAGTGTGTTATCTCCTTGTGACATTACACATCCACATGAGTGGAGCCACCTAAATCTATACTAATATATACACAATGGCTGTTATCAGTAATGTTTATCTAAAATTCGCGTAAGTTGATTATAAAGTAGCCCATCACTGGCTGACTGTAATTTCCTGAGGACTGTAGGAATATTAGGCTAATTATAAGTATGCATGACTCCGCAGCAGAGAGTATAATAGTGATTAGCCGAGGTTGTTTTGATCTGCCACTGCTGACAACAGGTCTTTCATTCACTGGAGGGAAGAGCAGCTGTGAGCCAGTTGTGCGGATGACTCAGCAAATTGTTGATTGCAGAACAGGTAGAAGGCCCGGTGGGATGCCTGGTGTGTTGGTGGTGGGGGTAGAGCTGTGAGACTGGACTGTTTCCGCCTCCAGTCCGAGAGGAAGTGGGGCCTACCCACCTTTTTGGTTTCCCTCCTGAAAATGTAAAGGTTGGCAAATTACTCTGGAAAGGTGAGAGGTAATCATGATTAATGTTAACCTCCAGGTCTTTGATTGACAGCGTGATGGTTGTGAAACGTGACACCCCTGGGCGTGCTGCACTGGTGCGCCACGCAAATAATGATAACACTGACTTAACCTTGGACTCCTGCTGAATATCTACGCTTCTACCGCTTTGTTTTTGTCCCTCAGGTCAAGTTCAGTCTGGAGCTGGTGGCCTTCCTGGCGTCCAACCTCCATGTCCCTTTTGAAGACCACAGAGTCCAAGATACTTGCCAGTAAGAATGCTTTGACTTATACTGGCAGATTATATAACCACTGGGACCTAATATAAATGAACCTCCCGGAGGCTTATTGGTCACAATAAACAACATGACATGGACAATAAACTGGACTGGTCCACCAACACAGAGGCCGTCTACAAGAAGGGCCTGAGCCGGCTTTACTTCCTGAGGAGGCTCAGGTCCTTTAACGTCTGCAACAAGATGCTGCAGATGTTCTACAAGTCTGTTGTGGCGAGCACCATCTTCTTTGCCGCGGTGTCCTGGGGTGCGGGCATCAAGACAAAGGATGCCACCAGACTGAACAAAATCATCAGGAAAGCTGAGTCTGTGGTTGGCTCTGAGCTTGTCACCCTGGAGGAGGTGGTGGAGGACAGGATGCTGGCAAAACTGCTGGCGATCATGGACAATCCCTCTCACCCCCCTCCACAAAACACTGGACAAGCTAAAGAGCAGCTTCAGCCACAGACTCATTCAACCCCGCTGCTCTAAGGAACGCTACGGGAAATCGTTCCTCCCAACTGCAATAAGACTCTACAACTCATCTACCTCTGTCAGAGTCACCACCACAGAACTGCACTAAATGTCTCCTTGCACTGTGTACCATGTACAACACTCCGCTCCATATACTGGAACATTTAATTTAATTTAATTTTATTCTATTGTATTGTATTTTATTGTTGTATTGTATTTTATTGTATTCAAATATACCGGCTGCTATGACAACTTAATTTCCCTTCGGGGATGAATAAAGTAATCTATCTATCTATCTATCTATCTATCACAACAGGTATTCAGAATGACCTATGGGCTAGGTTTGTGACCCTGCCAAACCAGGATCGCATATGGACTCTGACCCTCCCCAACAAGGTGGTGCGGAAACCTGCCGAACAAGGTAGCACCCCCCTCACAGCCTTTGTTTGTTTATCGGGCGGCACCAGCCCACAGTGCTGTATGCATTATGAGACCCACGACATAACTCATCTGTCACCCTCCTTTTCCTCTAGCACCAAAGACTCCCCTGGTGATGGTCCACGGCTTCGGAGGAGGGGTAGGCCTGTGGATCAGGAACCTAGAGACGCTGAGTCGGTCACGGCCTGTTTACGCCTTTGACCTCCTGGGCTTTGGCAGGAGCTCCAGGCCTCCCTTCCCCTCAGATGCTGCCAAGGCAGAGGAGCAGTTTGTCGACTCTATTGAGCAGTGGAGACAGTCTGTGGGCCTGGAGAACATGATTCTGCTGGGACACAGTCTGGGGGGGTACCTGGCCACCTCCTATGCCATCCAGTACCCTTCCAGGTAATAATACTAATGGGACACCATGTACAACATCAAACAATCAGGGGCAGCTACTGAACAGAAGCTGGCAGTGATTTAGTGTTTTATTTGAGTTTTAAAGACTTTAAATTCTATAATAGTCAAATTCAGTGTCACGCTATTGTTTCATTTGCTATAGTATTTGTACCTGATAAAATAATTTTCCATACATTTATTTAAAAAAATAATTTTATATTATTTCAGTTGTTCGGAATTAATATGGCAAATTTATGGACGAAACAAGGCTGAATCTGTTATCTCTGGACTGAGCCAGGCTATCTTTTCCCCCATTTCCATTCATTTTGCTAAGCTAAGCTAACCGGCTGCTGGCTGAAGGTTTATTTTACCCTACACACGAGTGATATCAGTGATATCTTCTCATCTAATTCTCAGCATGAAAGTAAATGAGCGTTTTTCCCAAAATATAACTGTAACTGTAAAATAAAACCTAAAGATGCACCAATCAATATTTTTATCTTAACAGTGGATCTAATTATGATGTGTGTGCTCTTTCTGCTGACCCCAAGTGGCCAAAAAAGATCTGTTAATGGTGCTTTAAACCTGTATTTGTACTAAAACATACAAAAACAGAAATAGGAAGACATGGGTGAGAAATATCAGATATTAATATACTATATTTCCTGCTTTGCCCTTTAGAATAGTACCTCCATAGTGTCTAGTTAACAGTGGGTAGTATCCAAAAAGGCAGCAATGAAAACCACCTTATGCCATGCATAAGCTGATGAGAAGTAAATGCCAGTTCATTATAATGTATTCTGATCTTCTCTTGCAGAGTGTCACATCTTATCCTGGTAGACCCCTGGGGTTTCCCCGAGCAACCCCAGACACAGACCCAAGTGGGTCAAGGTCAGGGGACGGAGGTGGTGAAGAGGCCGCCACCGCCACGCTGGGTGAAAGCCATTGCAGCAGTGGTTTCACTCTTCAACCCCCTGGCTATCATCAGAGCAGCAGGCCCATGGGGTAAGATATGTCCCTGTTTATCTAATGCGCTGATCCACATAATAGTCTTTGCACTCACCTTACAATATGTCATTGATTCAGGTCCGGGTTTGGTGAACAAATTCCGTCCTGATTTCAAAAGGAAATTCGAAGATCTGTTTGATGATGACACTATGACGCAGTACATCTACCACTGTAATGCGCAAACCCCGAGGTAATAAGTCTACACACGTGTCACTTCATCACATTTTCAGTAACACAACGTAATGCCTACAACAAGCTCACTGACGTCCTACCAACTTTTCCATTCCCCCCCAAGTGGTGAGGTGGGTTTCCGGGCCATGACAGAGTCTCTGGGCTGGGCCAAAAGGCCCATGCTGGAGCGGGTCCACCTGCTGCCCCCCTCTATGCCCCTCACCATGCTTTATGGAGCACAGTCCTGGATGGACAGCTCTTCTGGGGACAGAGTGGTCCAGATCAGGAACCAGGCCCACACAAAAGTTCTGGTGAGTAGAGATGCAGAGTGAAGATGGAGTCATGATGGGGATATTATCCAGTAGTGTCTAATTGCTGACTGCTTTTGTTATCTTTTTTCCCGTTATCTATTCCACTGTGCAGCTGATAAACGAAGCCTCTCACCACGTGTATGCTGATCAACCAGAGCAGTTCAACAGAGTGGTGGAAAACATATGTAACTCTGTTAACTGACCGTGTGTGTGTGTGTGCGTGCGTGTGCGTGTGTGTGTGTTCGTGTGTGTGTGTGTGTTAATGTGTGCACACAGATTAATAATTGAACCACTGCTAAATTATGTTGCCCATTGTTATATTTTTAGCATTAAGTGAAACACGCACACCCCTCTGGATGCACTGGGTTTATGTGTTACAGAGCCACATGGCTTCTAATTCACCCACTTTTTACATGTGCCTGACATAAAGCATTAAGTACGATACGAGACATTTTTTGCATTTTTCCCTGTTTGTATTTTATACCTTAAAAAACAATAAAAAGCTTATATGACAAACAATTTATTTGAAAGCTGCTACTGTACAAATCAAAATGTGATGCACTTTGTGACCCAACCAGTAGAGGGCTGTAACAACTGTAATTTCTATTAGTTTTAAAGTGTGCTTTAAGGTTCTGCCTCTGGAAAATGGATAGTAGAAGTCCTGCATTCAAAATGTTGAATCAGTAAGAGTCAGCGATCCTTTACCTAAGTAAAAGTTAATACCACACTGTAAAAATACTCTATTACGTCTTAAAGTCCTGCATTAACAATAAGTATAATCAGGAAAATCTATTAAAAGTAAAAGTACTCAACATCAAAAAAATGTCCTGTGACTATTATGCTATTATATTTTAGAATATTATTACTCTATTACTATTTTGTATGGGACTGCAACTAAGAATTATCTTCATTATGGATTTATCTGCTGATTATTTTCTCCATTATTGGATTAATTGTAAAATTCAGAAAATAGTGAGAAATGCAGTCACAACAGAGCCCGAAGTCCTTCACACCTTCACAATGGTTGTTTTGTACACAACAGTCCAAACCTCAAACTTTTTAAAAAACAAAGTAATTCAAATTAAGAAGCAAATCCATGAAAGACGACTTACAATTGATACAATTATCAAAGCAGTTGCAAATACATTTTCAGTAGTTTTAAACATTTTCATGTTTTATGTGAAAAAAATCTTAATTTGAAATAACTAGTTATTATAGCTCTGAAATAAATATAGTGCAGTAAAAAGTACAATATTTTGCTGTAAATTGTGGCAGAGTAGAAGTATAAAGCTCCATGAGAATACTATCAAAATTGTAAATAAATGTATTGGTGACATTCCACCACTGGTAAGAGCCATAGGTAATAGCACATAAATATCAGCAAAAAGCATAATAAAAGTACTCATTATGAAGGCAGAATTGTTACGGCGCATAAGCCGTTTGGTAATGATAGGACCCAAGCGCAGAGAGGAGACCGGCAGGTATGCTGACAGAGTTTATTCACTCATGACCAGGTAACAGAGTCCAGAGCCGACACAAGCACATGGAAACAGGAAACCCAGGAACTCACAGAAACAAAAGGATCTCACACCCGACAAGGAAAGTGAACTGGTATATATATGGTGGCTGATGACTGAGTAGAGACAGGTGAGGGAACAGGTGAAAGGAGTGAGGCTGATGAGGAGATGGGGAAAGAAGGAAAGACAGCGGGCACCTGGTGGAAGGTGAGGGAATGGCAGGTGAGGGGAACAAAGCAAAAGTCCAGGCAGTGAGCAGAAGTGACAAACAGACAGATCATGACAAGAATGGTCCCTATCAGTCTTATATTTATTATATAACTACTACTACTACTGATAATGTTTAACAACATTTTAATGTTGAAATTAGTCCAGGTGGCGATAAAGGGAACTATTTTACATACTGTTGGTTTGTTTAATGTAAAACAGTGTATCATATTTTATAAGCTGACCACATGTTTTGATTGTAACCAGTTTAGCTATCAGTTTACATGTACTTAAATCTTTCCCTCTGAAAAGTAGACATAAAGTATCATGAAAAAGGAAATACTCCAGCAAAGCACAAGTATATGAAAATTATACATAAGTACAGTACTGGAGTAAATATACTTGATTACATTCAACCACTGCCGCCTGTGCTCAAACTACAGGATATCTTATGTTCTAGTACCTGTTGTTTCACCCTACTGAAGAAATATTTAAATGTTCTATTTAAGTAAAAGTAGCAATAATACATTATAGAAATACTTCCTTTCAAGTGTACGAGTATAAAAAGTAAAAGTACTCCTTAGTCACCTGAACCGTCCATGTTATATTATCATATGTTATTTGATTGTTATTACTGATGTATTAATGTTTCAATGTTTTATAAAGTCATCGTAGGTTTTGTATGTAAAGTTTATTGTGAAAAGTACAGTGACTGGTAAATATAGGCTAGCTGTCAAATAAATGCAGTGGAGTGAAAAGTCAGAATTTCCCTCTAAAGTGCAGGGGATCAAAGTATAAAGTAGCATTAAGTACATCACAATTGTAATACAATACTTAGTAAATATACTGTTATACTAGTTAGACTTCCCTTCTGCCCTTCATCCCATGAAAGACAGCAGGTAATGCAGCTCAGGTTGCACAGTTGAAATGAGTCACTATGCAGCAAATCATCCCTCATGCAATGCAAACTTTAATCGAGATGAAAAATGATAAGAAAATACAGGGAGCGGCATGCTTCCACTTTGATCTCTGGGTTACCTCATCATTTCACCCTGTCTCACCTCCATCCAGTAAAGACTTGTCTAACGACGTGTGGAAGAAGGAAAGAACTCAGTCGGGTCATCATGTCAGTTTTATTACCAACACATACGACATACATTACAAAAAAAACCCATTCCAGGTAGATAAGGTAGATAAATATTTTAATGTTATTAAAATTGTGTCCTTCACATTGTACTTCGAGTTTCAACAAGTTCAACAGACGAGAACCAGGTAAAGCTAAGGTGAATTAAGGCCACCGTGGTCTTTGTTGATATGGTTTGCTATGGTTTCACAGCAGTGACAAGTCCAATTTTGTAGGTAAGTTGCAATATAATATAAAGCTGACTTCAGTGTTATTTTACACACACACACAATGAAGAAACACACACAAGACATACAGAACAACATCTGGTAGAATTTATGTACTTTTAAAAGTACAAAAATAAAGGAGGCGTTATGAATTTGCACTTCACCTGATGATTAAAACAACCTTTCCGCCGGTTCAATTTTTGAAAATCTACACTGTTAACTGGTGAGGGAAAATTATTTTCTTACAAATTTTCCAGTCAAATTTAACAGAAAAAAACGTGGTAAATTATAATTTGCCCTTTGCAGAATGTCAATGGCAATTCCAACGTCATTCCCTTTAAAAACATCTCACAGTACCCTTCCATCATTTAAGCCACGTGATGTTCATTTTGTCTGACAATGCTTTTCACACACTTTTCACCTTAGGACAAGCTACACGAATAATACACATACAGTATTTACATTATCACAAAATTACGACTTTTTATAACTTTAATATGCGAATGCTTGTTAGTTAAAGCACTTCATTTGCTGTGCATGCATTCAACCCTGCTGCATACTTTATCACAGTTTTCACATTTCAGAGCAATGCAGAAGTGTGAATTTATATTAATTCAAGTTAAAAAAAAAAATACTGATAATGCTACGGTTGCTAATTGTCTATTCATAGTTTTAAAAATATCAAAAATTTAAATTTCGCTGTAATACAAAATAAACAAGACAGTTAAAGATACAGGAACTCAGCACACTTTTCATATCGTTAGAGGCTCTCAGTTTATATTTTATAAGGAAAAAGTGAGGACAGGATGTGAGGTTGCCATGGCCCTCTCATTGCTCAACAACGACAATATCAGCCACTCCGTGCACTTGTGTGAGCTGTTTACAGTCAAGAGACGCCACCAGCTTCCTGGGTCCGGGCTGGGTGGGGATGAAGTGCTCTGTCAGTGTCACTGTGGAGTGACCGCTGACGTCACTGAGGGAAAAGAGGAGTGGAATGTGAGTGTGGAGAAGGAAATGCTGGGGGAAATGTTTGGGTGAAAGACACAATGAGGCGAAAGAGAGCGAGGTGTCCCATGTTCTTACCCCACAACTACTTCATGGCCCTTCTGCAGACCCAGACCCTCCACTCTGAACACCACTGCCTTTAGTGTACGGGGCAGGGGGTTGGTGAAGGTGATCTTGGCTGCCATCTCCTTGCCAACCACAGCTTCTCCCAAAGGCTGCCAGAAGGTAATTCAAAATGAGTCAATTTTCTTATGTTCCAGACTGAATAATGTTCCACAAGCTAACAAGCAGTGAATCAAAAACCTACCATGATGCTGAGATCCGGTGTACGGAGCCTGAAGGAGGTCTGGTTGGCTAATACTTGCTGGGTCTCGCTGACTCTTCCAGACAGGGTGAGCATCAGAGCGGCCTGATCCACCAGCTGGTCTTGGTAGTGTTGGTAGGGCAGCACCCACTCAATGGTCTTTTCTGCATGGAAAAGGTACAGAGAACAGGTTTCCCAAAATGTTGAGCTATTCCTTTAATGAGATTCTGCTGAGTCTTTGACCTGAATCTACTGTAATGTACAGTAGATTCACTGCAATGCCACCATGCACATAAAAAAAATCTATTTGACTGTAACTCCAGTCCATTTATATCCTAGACCTCTGTCACACCTTTATTAGCAAAGCTCCCCTGGCTGTTCCAGTTCATTCAGTTGCATCAATGCGAAACTACTGTATTCACTGTTGACACAACAAACAACTCATTCTTTCCTTTACAAATGAAATGTTATAAGCAATAAAACTCACCCCAGCCCAATTCAATATTCTCAGGGAATTTTGCTGCTGCAGCCTTTTTTGGTTTAGTATGACCAGTAGCTTATGGTGGCTAACCTTAGCAAATTTTGGACAGACATTCATATGTAACACTGGCCAGCATTCACCATTATATTGTGATTGTCACCTGTGGCCACACATAAGCTTATTTAAAACCTGAATCCACAGATTTTTTGGCCACACGGGGGCAGCAGAAATAAGCTGTGAACACATCACTGAGCTACAATCACATTTTAAATTGATTGCAAACAGTTGCTTAGATAGGTGCAGAAACAACGCTGATGAGAGCATTGAGAGTGAATCAAAACAGAGAAGTTGCGGGCTTTCAAACCACAACCATGAGTGAAAAGAGGCTAAAACTCTCTGAGCTACAGCTGAGGGGAAATGCAAAGTCGGATGATAATTCTCTGCGAGTTTGTCACTGTGAGCGATGTCTTTCCCATACATGTGGCCAATTAAGCCATTGTTAGTATAAACATATTGAAATATAGAATCTTTGAAGCTTAGTGGAAAGCCGACCTTCATTGGCCAGAAGCTCCACAGGTATCTGCTCCTTCTTGATGGTGCCCTTCAGGACACCAGTGTAGTACATGACGGCCACCTGGCTGTGCAGGGTGGTCCGACGAGGATGCGAGCTCATGTTCTTCACCAGGATGCTCAGCTGGGCGTCAGCGCCCATCCTGGGCCCCTCACCCTCCATCTTCACCTCAACAATCACATCCTCCGCCAAGGGTGTGGAGTAGGTGTCTGGCTTGCTGCCGTAGCGACTGGCAGTCTCCACAGCGATGCGTTCCTCTTCCGAACCTGGTAGAGAGGGAGGAGAAGGAGATTTAATGATAGATACAAGACATATGGCACGCATTGCTCCAAACTAAGCAAACACACAGATATTTTAACTTTGCGAAGAGCAGATGAACAGTTCACAGGGTTCAGATGAGGGGAATCTCTGTACAGTGAAATGATCTATGCAGCAAGAACCTATTAAATCATTACATTTTAAGATAGTTCCAGGTACATATTACATAATTCAGTCTCGTTCTGGAACATCAATCTGGGGTGGAAATGCAATTAACAAAGCACAGTAATGCTCGCCAGTACCTTCTTCATGTTTATACAGGTGTGTGATGTCTGCCCGCTCGTCAGAGCCCACTGCTTTGGTGCTGATGCAGTGGCCCACAGCTTTCTTCTCACTGTGGATCTGACTGAAAGTAGCGTCCAGGTTCCTCTGCCAGTAGATCTTGTCACTGTTGACCTGATACCAACAAACATGATCAGCTCAAACATCACAGCACATGAGACGTTTGCCTTTCATACCCATTAGCTTCCTACAAGTGGATAGGGAAGAAATTCCTTTTTGTTATTCCCCTGTGAATAACACAGGTCAGTTTTGTTCTTGATCTAACATGAATAAGAGACCCCAAAAAATAGTCTAGCATGCTGCTAGAGAAGGTACCTGCTGAGAAGCACTAAATCATATCTATTGAATCTAAAGTTTCTCAATTTATGTCTGATATAGTTATTCCAGCTCCAAAGACCACCTTTATAAATGCTGTATACCTTGCTCTCAATTTGGTAGTGCTAAATAACAAAGATCTCTGTTCAAGTGCACTTGCCAGTTTCTAGCACTCACCTCAGCGAAGACAAATGGCGTGTCATGTTTGAGGTAGACCTGGCCAGAGCGGATGGCGTTGACAGAGGCGGGGCCGCAGCGGAAGGTGCCCTGGCTTGTTTCCTGGGGAGTCGAGTCAACAGCCTGCCAGCCTCCGTGACCGGGGGGCAGGTCTGGTCTCGCCATCCAGCAGTCATTCCATACGTGGAAGTTCCTAGATGGGATTAAAATATGTTATTTTGAGGTCCCATTTAAAGGAATAGTTTGACATTTCGCGATGAGCTTTGCCCAGAGTTCGATAGTTCAGCTTAGCATAAAGACCAGAAATAGTGGGGACCCTACAAACAAAATGTGATTGGGGCAACGTACTATTAACGAAAGAAAAATTATAAGCATATTAACTGTTCCTTAAAGATTAAATGAATATTCCTCATTAGACTTTATAGAAGCAAAAAGTGTGCAGGTTAGGCGAAAGTGGTATCAAACGTTTGTGGAGCAAGCGTGAAGAGAATGCTGTAAAAAGACATTGTAATCAAGAATTAAATTACATTGCAGGTGGACTTTTGCTTTGCAGTTATGGAGGAAAGGTGTAGAACTTATAGCCAGAAGAAACAAGAAATGTCACCCAACATTCTAAGGACATTTAAGGACGCGGCACTAGCACAGAGCAGATAGATACCAGACGAGCCTCTGCGGTCTGAGAGGAGTTGCAAATAATTGAAAGAGCGTGACGTCCCTGGGGTTTCAAGTTAGAGCGAGATGCCTTCGGAGCAGACCTTAATGTACAGTGCGTTCCTAAGGTATGGATTTAGCAGCAGGCAATTTCACAAGCATGGTGTCCAGGGAATGTATGGTTACACATCCTACCAGACAGAGTCACTGTTGAGGTAATCGATCGGCTCCATGTTCTCATCTAAATACACATCTGTGGTGAGGGACACGTCAGTGTCATGAGCGGACTGGAAGTTGGTCACACTTCGGGCGGGAATGCCAAGACACCGCAGCACTGGAGACAAAGACAGACAGATAGATGGATTAAAACGGAATTTACGAGGTCATTTAATAGTTTAATCATCTTCCCAGATGCTAAGACCTGAGCCTAACGACTTCAGACATTTCCACTAAGATGGAATTTGCAGGGTCGCATGGGGCTTTATTATCCTGGCTGATTGAAAGCTACACATGTGGCTCTATGGGTGACAAAAGTAGGAGGTATGACAGGAATGCCAAGGCGAGGTATTTAGGGTGTACATGAGCTACTGCGTGCTATCAGGGGCAACGGTACAGAATGCGCAGCGGTCAGCTAGCTGGCATGTGAGGGACCCTGCATGCACTCTCAATGAATGAAATATTCTGTTACAGAGCAGTGAGAGCTAATGAAAAGGGCCTGATAGACGTGAAGCCGCGATGAAGGCCATTTGCAGACTGTTAACCAGTTTGCACGTGCACACACGGAACACACACATGCAGTGTGGTCTCTCCACATGCCTCTGTCCTACAGTGCAGCTTCCCACGCTAAGCTCCAACCTGTCTCCATAAACGCGCATTTTTCTCCCGCGCACACCGTCACATGCTCCCTCTGTTTTATTCTTTTCTCTTACTCACCCGTTGTGGTGACCCCGGAGAAGACCCAGCACTGTCCATATGACACAGGCGTCCCACTGGAGGAGTGGTATTTCCTCAAGATCTCCACGCTGCTGCTCCACGCCGCAGGAGAGACTCCATCAGAGTAATTCCCGGACCAGTTCCCCACCAGAACCCCAAAGTCATCCTGGGCATTTATCTGAAACAAGAGGATGGTGACAAGTGTCAGTTACACGCAACTGCTCTCATTTACAAATTGAAATCATGATTTGCATGTCCTCTTTGTTTTTCCTGGAAATTTGGGGGTTTTAGTAACATGAAATGAAATATGAGCATTGGGGGACTTGGACTTATGACCTCAGTATTTCTAAAATCCTGGCCAACCCCATGGAGATGGTGGGATGTTAATATCAATTTAAACTCACCATGGCAGATATGACTCTAACAACATTGATGGGATCCGCTCGACCAGATGCAGGCATGTCACTCTTCTCCAGGATAAACAAACAGGCTTCCAGGATTCCCTCATGAAACTACAGCGAAAAAACACAAATCCTCAGCAAAGGAAAATAGCACAGTCAAATGAAATTATTAAAATATATTTCTGGTGATTATATAGTTTTCTTATTGTCGAAAAAAACCCAGGTGAAGACCAACACCAACACTGAATTCCTCCTAGTGTTGTATTGCCTGATCAGTCTTACTCCTCTGTGCCATACAGTAGAGATCTGTTGTTGTCCGAAGTATATTAAAAACACATAAATTTTGCACTGCAGTATATTTGTGTCAATCCAACGTACACCGTCCTGCTGCTGGAAATACTCGTTACACAAATATGTGTCTACCTGCAGCTTAAAATACATAGTTTACTCCTGTTTGAGTAACATTTAAGAAAAGCTGCAGTGCCCAGGTGTTTTTAGGAAATTACTTAGCAACACTGATCCTGCTTTAAATAGTTACATCTTCAGTAAGAACAAAAAGGTGCCACAGACATTGATGTAATGATCATTCAAAACATTAAGAGTTCAGTCCTTTCAAGTCACATCTTGTCTTGTTAGTCCATACCTGCCCAAAGTTCCATGTGCGAGCACCTATTTGTTTCTCCGTGCCGTAGTAAAGTCTCCCGATGTCATTCAGGACGTACTCCTTCCTCTCCTCCTCGTCGTCCAGGAACACCGTGTCCTCTGGAAAGACATGACAACATTATATCTACATGCTGTAATCTGGTGTTATAATACTGACAATTTAGCACTGAGAGAACAGTTTTTCATCCTACATTGTATGTTATCCTTACTTTTACATACAACAGTTATCTCTTAAGTTGATCATTTTAAACCAACCCTGCCATGAAACACAAGTAAACCCTTTCCTGTAGAACTGTAGGATTTACTTTAATGGTATGGAACAAGGCTTCCTCCTTGTCTGTGAAAGTGACCCAGAATCCATGCTTCAGTCAACTCCTCAGTGACCGCATTACTTAAGAATGTGATTTCTTTTGACAAATAATGTGAAAGAGCTCCCAAGGCCAGGAAATGGTTAAGAAACACAATGACTCCATGAACCTTGCAGTGGGGCCCACATTCATTTATGGGAAACAGTCTGTTTTGAAGTGACATCAGCACTGCAGACTTGGGCGTGCACCATGGACATGAACTCCACAAATCTGAGTCTTTGTTTTTCCCATTTCTTTTATCTCCACGCGGTTGCCACCGTGATTACCGGTGGCCGTGAAAAAGGAACGTGACAAAAAGAAAGAGAGGGACAGCAGCAAAAGTATCAGTATTCAACATGGGCATGAGAAAGAGCAAATGGAAGGAAGAGGCCAAAAGTCACAAGGGACGAATGAGAGAAAGAAAGGAAGTTATGCTTGGGAGGGAAAAGGGTGGAGGGAGAGAGGGAGACTGGAGCGTAACAGAGTGTCTTGAGATTTCACAGGAGAAAGCAGAGGGAGGTGAGGCTGACAGTATCTGGCAGCTGTGATAATCGTGGCTTTCACTTCTTACTGAATATTTCTGCAATGTAGGGAGGAGCAGACACACACAGGAGGATAAGAAGGAGGGGTGAAACAGAAAACAGAGCAATGGGGCGTTGGAGTGAGAATCGGGTCAACAGAGATCGAGAAGGGAGCAAGGGGCTGGGTGGGAGAGGCATATAAAGGGTTAGGCAGTAAAAGCGAGGGAGAGGACAGGTTGTCACCAGCTGCAGGATTACTGTGAGCTTGCCCCATGGCGGTTTTTATACAGTAATTGTGGGTTTTTGACTTTTATGAGCATGAGGGAGAGATTGGTCTCGGGAAGAAGAGATTGAAAGAGGGAAGAGGAGATTGGGCTCGCTGCCAAAAGCAGCAACCCCATAATGAAAAGCTGAATTTTCTTCTTATCAAATCCAGCTCCACGGTTTATTTTGCTGCGTTGCAAACACACTTCTTCTCGTCAAATATCCTGTGCGGATAGTTTGCAAGTGCTCAGCAAACTGAAAGCAAAAAATTGACCTCATTTCCTAATATTTTATTAACTGAATAAAACAAGACTGACCTCTATTTTGTTTCTAAATTCAAGTTTTGAATTTGTTCATGTGCGAAGTTTGAAAAAAACACACACACAAACATTACATAAATGAGACCATTGAAGGTCTGGGTCATCTTAGACCAAAAACTGCTTTGGTCAACAGTTCAACATGGTTCAACAGTCTTTAAATCGCAGCCTGTGGGGTTACATAACTCCCACAGTTACACTCAGGGTCACGCTGTAGCTATTTGATGGACAGCAACACGCTCATGGATCGAGTTAGCCTTTCTCACCCATGTGTAACATTATAGCAGGATTCCTCTCAGAGATTGGATGGCTAAACCGACATCTACTTTGTGTCAGTATTTGCTGTCAGAATGATTGGGCAGTAGGGCCGTATCAGACAGTTCTGCAAAAAAATTATAGATGTTTTGAGGATATTCTACCTCAAACCTAAGAGTAAGCCAGCCAGATAGCATCTAATTTATTCCAGACATGTTATGCAACACTGTCTGTCTTTTTCTTTCTTCATTTTTCTCCTCTTATCACCTTTGACTTGTCTTCTTTCCATTCCTCTCTTCCACCTTCCTGCCCTCCATATGTGCAAACCCTCTACCCCGTTCACACCCACTGCCAATCTTACCTTGACACCAAGGGTTGAAGAGCAGGACGATGTTCTTGCTGGAGTTGTGAGTAGTTGCTGCCTCGCCCTTCATGTTGCTCGTAGTCACCGTGAACCCGTAGAGGCCAACCACAGCACTGGCCGGCGACTTGACGGACAGCTGGATCTTGTTGCCGTTCTGCTCCGTGACTTTGGCCACCCAGCGTTTATTCTCCAGGTGATCCACCAGTGGAATGATGACATGGGTGTCTTTGGACACCATGGGCAGGGGACCTATGCCACACAAGTTATATTTGAGTCATGATGTACCAGAATGATCCAATACAGAAGACATAAAAAGGAAACAGTGTAACAGAATTTTCTTGGAGAAAAGCCGGATGTATTTACAATGCATTTCATGTTATGCTTTCAGGTGGTATTAGAGTAGATTAAACATCATTGTCCCAGATGGGACATTTGTCTAAGGCATAGTGCTATGGTCTGTTGCTTCACAAAAAAAAACATCTTAAAAACATAAAAGAGAAATGTGACTGTACATGTGACATTAACAACACAATGGCTTTAAAAGAAACAGTAAGAATTAAGGCACAAAAGGGCTTGTGTATTTATTGCACTAAGATTTAGCTTTAGAGTTTGGCAGCTTGATGGAGGCTGCAACAGTTGTTGCTCGTTTCATGACTGCCCACTCGTACATGCTCTGTATGGCCTCACATTCTTTCTCCCTTATTACCTTCATAGCCGCTTTGTGCGTGCTGGCAAGCCTGCTTCTCAGTTGCAACGTTAGGTTGCCAAACCATGCTGTAATTCCATATCTGATGACGCTCTTGAGGATTGCCTGGTAGAACATCAGCATGCTCTGGCTCCTCACTACATACAGCCTCAATCGCCTTAGACAGTAATGTCTCTGCTGCAGTTTAAATGGTCAATGTGTGTTTTACAGCAGAGAAGGTTAAAAGTTAAGTATTTATACAATGACACCTGAATGATGAATGTCTGGCTTTTGATGACCACTGACTCATGGTCAGTCAATTTCCTCTGGACAAAGGCCATCTCCTGTGTTTTGATGGCATCTAGAATGTGATGCTTGGTGTCACACCGCTTTATGAAGGTGTCAGGTGGTACACAGAAGGGTCCATGTCCTTGTGGAGATGGCTTAAAATATCATCATCATGAGCGAATTTTAAAATATAATTATTGGGGTGTACTGTCCTGCAGTCATCCGTGTACAATGTAAAGAGTATAGGTGATACCACACAACCTCATGGGACCCCTGTGTTGCTGTGTTTGGCCTCAGTTATCGACTGGTGCCCAGTCCAGGGTGCACCCTGCCTATTCGCCTAACTTCAGCTGGGATTGGCTGCGACCCTCTAAGGATAAGTGGTGTAAATGATGGATGGAGCACAGCATAATTAGCATTGTATGATTATCTCAGCTTAGTTTAGATTAGCTTAAAGACTGTAAACAGAGGTAAACAACAGCCTGGCTCTGTCCAAAATTAGAGAGAAAGATCGCCTACCAGCACCTCTAAAGCGTACTAGTTAATAAGTTATATTTTGTTGTGTCACATTGATATTCCTGGGCAGAGCCAGGTTAGCTGTTTCTCCTGCTTGAAGGCTTTGTGCTAATCTAATGTAAATAGACAGTCTCGCCGTAGTTTACATGTAACGGCAGATGTGTAAGTGTGTAACTCTTGGCAAGAAACCGAATGTGCTTATTTCCTAAAATGTCAAGTGAACTGCTGTTGAACTACTATAGCTATTCAAATATCTGGCTAACTAAATATTATTTTATATGAAAAATTATTATTAATAATAATAATAAAACAATAAGAATATTTGCTTTTAAATTAAATATTTGAATAACCTTTCAAAGCAGAACAACATATATGCTCCTAGTGTTAACAAGATTAAAAACCCCTATTAGTGAAATAGTTGGCCTACTACAATCTATCCCAAAGAGAGTGTATGTATATGTGTGTAAATGCACATAAACATGTACATTTAATGTTTGGGTCATAAATATCTGTAAAGGGGATCTATTATGCTTTTCCGTATTTTGTGTCAAAGTGTCAACTACTGTAATGAGGTAAACGTATGTCAAAGTAATCTCTGTGAGCAAAAAGCTCAGGTATCAGACTGCGCTGAACGCTTTACATGTGTGAGAGAAAATTCCAGTTGTGCAGCTTGACAGAGTGCTTTTCAATTCTCTTTTCAATTAATTAAAGTTAAATAGCAAATGTAGCAGTGGAAGGTCTGCATTGGATACAGAGTAAACCCACAACCACATATAAATCACAGCCCTCCACCCAGCTGTGCATGGTTTTTCTGAGTAAACAACATTTCTGGAAAACCACCCACACTGTACATACACACTTGCATCTCTGCAGAAAGCAAAGCACATTTGTGAATATTTTATCTCATGGCAGTTAACTTGGACGTTCCCTTTTATGTGACTTGATGTTTTTGATAAAGGCTTTACCAGCTGCAAAAAGCTAAAACATCTTTGTAGAAACTTTAATTCTAACCCACTAGCTGAATGAAGACTTATTGGATGCTTTCCTCTGAGCTATTTGCTTATTGGCACCCTGCTGGGCTTTAGCTGTCATTTGGTGAAGCGAACATGGAGTTTATCAAGAAACCATTGTTCTCCAGCCGACCAAAGCCAGGACTTCCTCTCCCACCTCTGAATACTCGTTCAAAGGGAAATCAATGAAAAACACTCTCTTTTCTGCTGGAGCGAACACGCTTTATCTATTCAGCTTCCTATAGCTGAACAAAATAACAGTTTAGGAGGCTACGAAATTGTGCTTCTTTAAAAAAATAAACCTTTTCACAGCAAATGGGACCATGGAAGCAAAGTCAATGAGAGCCTGTCGAATGAGGATGGATCGGATAGTTATGTGTCGACTCTTTTTTCTCCTCCCCTCTTCCCATGTAACAGCAAATCCCTTCTCTGGTTATGTAATGGCCATTTATTCCCAAGTGCATAGTTGATTGTTGTAGTATGAGGCCTGTAAATACCAGCGCGAGGTGTCTGGTGTCCTGAGGTCTGGAAACTTTTAACACTGTGGGGCGGTTGTGTGGAATCCAAAACTTGTGGTGTACGGTTGAACTGCTGCTCGAATTAAATGTGCAAGCTATGCGTGGCATTTTGAACACATTTCCCAAAGCTACGTTTTGAGTCGGTCGTCCGTTCTTGTGCGTTTCACTTGAGCTTAGGTTAATCAAGATCAGTTTATTTATCATGGATCGTACTACTCACCCTTTGAGAACAGCTGTCTAATGTCTTCTGTGGCTCTAGTACAGTGGTTCCCAACCTTTGTTTGTATGACGTACCCCGACAACCCTGTCAGATGAACCACCCACTATGTTCTGAACGTTTTCTATTTCAACCATTTATCTGAAACATCTAGCCATTTAAACTATTTATCCATCACTTTTTGCTATTTCACCATTTATCCATTACTTTTAGCTATACATTTTAATTATGTTTACGGCCACTTGCTGACTCAGTATGTCTGCTGTTTTGGATTTTGTTCATTCTTTTTTCATGTCTTTAATTTTTTTACATTTTTTTTTTTTTTTAGTTTTTACATTTGTTTTTTAGATTTTATTTTAATGTTTTGCTTTTCTTATTGTTTCAGTTTTGAGTCCCTGTTTTCCTGCCACTGCACTCCACAGGTTGATCAGTCGATGAGGCATAGCACTTGCCTTCTCTCTGAGTGTGTCTGTGTGACGGACACTGTCCATCCATTCCATACCTGTTTTCAGGTCCAGGTGCAGCTTGTCAGTGTCAGCATTGAAGGGCCTGTTGAGCTCCATCTCTATCTGGAAGGTCTGTCCTCTGCGGATGATCAGCTCGTCCCCGTGATACAAGTCGGTGTGGTGCTCCTGTCTGTTCTGACCCTTCTGGGAGCTCAGCAGGTCCACAGAACGCACCGACAACTTTATTTCTGAGAGAGGAATGTTTAACGTACAATGTAAGTGTGCTTCTGTCTCACTGCTGATATGGATTTGATATTCTCTGTAGGGTGTCATCATGATATGTGTAACGTGCTAAAATAGCCCAGAGAGTGGAACAAAGTGCTTACGATTTCATAACACAATTTACCCCAAAAGTCAGTGACATTACCTTCCATTTCTTTTGCTTCTCCATTTTCGGGTTTTGGTTTGGCAGGCTCCGG
Source organism: Lateolabrax maculatus (assembly GCA_031216445.1). Taxonomy (NCBI): domain Eukaryota; kingdom Metazoa; phylum Chordata; class Actinopteri; order Acropomatiformes; family Lateolabracidae; genus Lateolabrax; species Lateolabrax maculatus. The sequence goes on along the minus strand of CM062203.1, from coordinate 20,423,779 downwards.
GGCTGGGGTCGGGGTCGGGGGTTTGACCATTTCCACCTTGTCTGTAACATCGTAGGAGGTGCTGTTCTGTCGCTTACAGCAACACGGACACATCTTCCTGAACCAGCGACGACAGCCTCCCTCCTCCTGTTTCTTCTCCCCCTCTTTTTGAATGCTCAACTCCACCCGGGTGGGTGGGGCCGCTCCGGGGAAACGCCCCACCTCTGAAGTGCCTCTTACTGTCAACCGCTCACCTGGCATTCTAGGAGACATAATAGAAAATTGCTATTTCAATTTCAGGAATAAAACTGCAGATAAGATGACTAAATCATCCTGCTTTTCCTGGAATTAAGATGTGTGTGTAAATGAGCAATTGAAAGGTCTAAATGGAAACTAATAAAAAAAGATAATGCCTTGGAGAAACGATAATTAAAGGAATCCAAGCAGAAAATAGAACAAGAAAATGACTTAATGTTCAAATGCTGGTAGACTTTTGCCTGTCAAATCAGCTTTCATTTTAAGCTACATGTTGGGTTTCTAACACATGAAGTGCCCTACAATAGGAGAGGGCTCTATTTCAACTGAAATATATTATGGAGGATGTGTTGAACCTTGCTTAAGTGCAAGTAATTTATAAAAGTAATAATAATAATATTGGGAGGCCTAAAGATTTGAAAGTTGTTACAAAGAAAAGAAAAGAAACTTACTGAAAAAAAAACACATTTTGGGTAGCTATCAGATTTTTTTCTTATTATTCCTTTAATCATCTTGTGACCCCTTAAAATTACTTTGGGACCCATTTGGGGGTCTTGACCCCCAGGTTGTGAACCATTACACTAGTGGTATCTATGAATGCAAATAGTTTGGGGTCTATTTGACCAGGTTTTGAAAGACTTGCCTCAAATTAATACCCAGACTTGGCTGTAAACAGTTTTTATTGGAAATACTCTCTACAAAAAAAAGTCCCCATAGCCTGGTGATTGTGTGGTGGTATCCAGAGTAATGGGGACATTGTTTCTGGAAAGAGATGTTGCTGAATTTCATCATTTGTTTTTTTTATGATGAGCGCACCACAAACAAAATTCCATTTGGATTGTACCAGTGTGAAAGCAGAAACCTCAGAGCGGGACAAATAAACCCAGACCTATCTGAAGCAACTAGACGTAAGAGAGAAAATGTTGCATTGCAGGTACAGTAGACAGACAGACACAAAACATTGTATCCACATCGCAGAGGTTATTGGCAGTGTGCTACAGCAAATTTTATTCCAGCCAGACTTTGTATTCATAACAATCTGATTAACAAAAGATTCCTTCACTTCTTCTTCTCTTTTTCTTTCATCTCCCCACCACAAAACAGCCAATGCACTTTCTCTTTGACTTTTTCCCACAATTACCACGTTCCAGAAATGCACCCTCCTCGGCCTGTGGGATTTCCAAAGCATTCTGGGGTACTTAGCCTTTCGTCCTTGTCGGCTACAGCAATCTTACAAGCCTCCTACGAGCAGCTGGACTCCATCTGCCTCACCCCAGCTGTTGCAGGATAGTGTAGTTTGTGTGTATATATCTCTGTGCGTGCACATACAGTACAAGGTGTCCAGTACTGTAGATCATGTGAACATTTATCACACTAACATCTCCACGCTCATACAGTGCACTAACAACCACAAGAGAATTAGATCATTTGTCACACTGAAGATAAGCCTGGCCTTCCTGCCCATCCTCAGAGCTTCAAATTGGGGGGTCAAATGTCAACATTAGGAAAGTGAAAACAAGAAAATGTTTACTAGAATGAAAGGCAGAGGGAGGAAGACTTTCCCTCTCGTCCCCCTCTTTCCCTCCTTTTTCTCACCATCTGCATCACGCAAAAATAAATCTGTATTACCAATGCATCAAAGCGCCATTGGAGTTTTGTTAGCTCTTGTAAAACAGCCATAAACTGCACTGAGTTGTAGTAATGCACATAGTCAGGAGAAATGCAGCGTTGTTGAGTAAACTCATATAGGGGATGTTTGGTTTATAGGGTAATTATTCTCATTTTTACAAACTCCCTTCGCTAAGCCCCGTCCCCCTTGGTTTCTGTTGTAACTGCTGTCAAACTTTCCATTGTAGCACAACGCCTTTTAAAATGAAAATTATACAAAAGCATCTTAAACATGTACTTAATGGCTGCTTGCATGTCATAATGCTACAAGGGTAAAGCGACATGTCCCACACAAAAAGTCAGCATCCTCAACAGTTAATGATCCATGTAGGACACAGGGTTAGTATATAAATAAAAATGTCATAAAAATGTTATTTTGTTCTAACATAACCCTGTGTGGATGTTACTATAAGAAAGCTTCATTGTTTGTATTTTCAAGCAATATTTCACTTTTAAAAGTGAAATACTGTTTTGAGGGTGATTAACCAGGGAGTTAGGCTAATGTAATGCTATTATGGTAGGTTTCGGCTGGGCTTGCTGGAGTGTAAACCTTTCAGGTGATGTGAGGGGTCCTCTGTGAAAGCTGCTGCCCCTATTTCATACAGACAGGCGGCGGTGGGAGACAAAGTGTCGCTACTTTCCTGTTAATTTCATGGTTAAATATTTGCATGGCACAGGCATATCAAAAAGGCAGTGGTGGTGAAGTTATGTGGGGCGGGTCAAAGGGCAGGCAACAGCTGAGGAAGAGGTAGCGGGGAGGGGCGCCTCACAGTACCAGACCCTGAAAATCTATGTGTAAGTACAGAATGTGTGTGTGCCATTATGTTCACTTCGTTGAGTTCATCTCCAGGTCAGATTACATTTCCCTCCCTTCAACTGTTTCCAAACCCTCCAAATATTTGTCGAAAACCTTCATAATCACTGTGACAGACACAATGGTTGGGTCAGCTGTGTGTATCGCAACTTGAACTCCACCCAAAAGTCACACTTTCTGACCCGTTCAGTGCTGCCTACGCTCCGTCTCTAATTTTAGAAAAGAAGAACTACCATTTAGATTAAAATCAAGTGAAAGTAAGCACTGTTCAATGCATTTTGGCTAGAGAGCAATGAATTCAAGTTAAATAAAATTAAGTGTTTTCTACTCACTCACGGGCAGTGGGTGACTAAATATTTGGCATGATACAATGCCAGATATCATTTTAATTGGCCAAATTATACTGGAAATTAGAATTCATTTGAAACGTAACAACTGACGAAAAAGCTTTTCAGGCTGTCTTGTTAGTAATTTGTGTCTTTGTAGGCTTTAAAAAGGCCAAGTTATCTCACTATGGCACCTTAGGTGGCCTAAAATTCCCCAATTAGAGACATCTACTCAACACCCCCAAAACCACAAAAAGCCATTCCACTAGACTAATTCTTTTGGCAGCCTTGCTCTTCCCTCACACTTTAATGAACAAACTTAAATGGATTGCTAATAAAGCCATCCACTGAGCTTGAAAACAAGTGGCGCTGTGCTAGTGTTTCATCCCCCCCCATCAAAGCCACATGTATCACCTCTCCCCCTGCAGCTCTGTACTTCTCTTCAGTCAGTTTGTGTTGGCATGTTGGCGCGGTTGGTATGTCCACTGGCCCCTCAGATAAGCCCTGTGAATTCAAGTCTCCGTGCCCAAACAACAGCACCACCTTTAAATCGCGGGGCCTGTTTGTCTGGGGGTATTGGTAATAATTTAAATTAAAAACATGTCACAGTGCAGCAGATAAGCCTGGAATGCCATCACATGCAGAAAGAAAAAAAAAAAATCAGCTGCAGCTGGTTGGCCACCAACCAACAAGCCTGAGGGGCATGAAAATACCTTCACTAATTGACTTATTACCATGGAAAATGCTTATTTTTAAAAAAAACAAAACAGCAAAACAACTTCTGGCAGTTTGGAAAAACTCCTTTTTATCAACTCCTGAAAACCATTCAGAGGGAGTTCAGGGAAGTTCAAGGCTAAACTAAACACCCAGAGCTGCAAGACCATGAGAGAAAAGCAAGGATGTCAAGCAGATCTGATGTTGTGATCCAGCCTATATTTTGATATGGTCTGTCCTTGTGCATATGTGCTCATATGGCTATTTCTCTCTTCATGAGACTCAGTGTGTGTAGAGGATCATCCCACAAATCTTTTACTGTAGGAGAAACTTGTCTGAAAGAAGAAACCGTTAGCCCATGTTCACACTTGGCTTAACATTCCCTTATAAGAGGAGCAAAAAAAAAAAAAACTTGTGGGGAGAAGGAGTGAGTGAGAATCTTACTTTATCTGTATGGATCCTTCCCTGGATCAGCGACGAATCGATTTCTTCGTTCAGCCCGCAACTTTTGGAGAGTTTCCTTCCTTCCTTCCCTCGCTCTTGCTCTTGGATCAGGACACTGAGGCGCTGTGCCCGTCCTGCTCGGCACTTTAAGCGCGCACACCCACGCCCCTCCGCCGCGCAGCTCAGCCCACCGCGCCCCTTCCTGTGCGGGCTGAAGTTTCACTGTCTCACTCACTCAAGTGCAGTGCATCACCTCATGATGAGCAGCAAGCGCGCACACGCACAGAGGAAGAGCGCAGATACAGTCAGTGGAAAGCAGGAAAATGTTGTATTTATATGCATGAATGTGTGTGTGACCAGCCAATAAAACCAGTGAATCAGAGGCGGTAATTCCAGCAGTTTATACAATGATTTGGTGCAGAGAACCTATACCCTGCACAATAAAGCCAACAATTATAATATGAAGCACATTCACAACATCAATTTCAGCCTATAAGAATTCATATCTATACTCCTAAAATAGACACGGTTTGAGTGACATGTGGCTGATTTCAGGTTGAACCTCCTCTATAGGAAACCCCCTGTGTCAGTGTTTGAGGTTTTGTCACTCTGTAAAAAAACAAAAACATTACAAGACATTTAACTTCCCCTGCACACTTTCAGTTCTCCTGCCTTAGTCAGTTTACAGAAAAACCTCAGAGGACAAACCCATCCTGACCTCTCATCTGGTGAAGCCTTGTCTGATTACAAGCCCAAAAAGGCCAGCTTAAAAACACAGGAACAGATTCATAAATTTAGAGGATGGCCAGAGAACACATATTTGCTATTGTGTGCGGTTGATTCTGGTCCAAAGGCCTCAGCACAAACACAGTGTGATACAACGTTTCCTTCAGATGATTTGTCTCATGGATTCCAGGCTTGGGTAACTTTGTGGTTTGGCAGGAGATCATAATGAGGTCACCTCTGATCAGTGGTGATGATGACAAGGGAAAACCAAATGAACTGAGACATATCTAAACCTGCCCTCCTCTGTCAATCATCCTTAAATGGTTACATCATGCCAGCTAAAAATTGCAGCAACAATGCAATGAAATAACAACAAAATCATTGATTTGGACCTGATGATCCTTTGGATCAACAGTCCAGGGCAGCGTTGGAGAGGATCCTTTAGACAAGATAGGTAGGGTGGCACTGAGAGAAATGCAACAGAAAACACAAGGTAAACCGTATAGCAACAACAAGGACACCACTAAGTGTAACATGGAACATGTGGCACAGACATACTTTTATTGAATATATGCGGTATATAATGGTCAAACACAGATTTTATCTGCTATTCTAATTCCTTTTGAAATTTATGTAATCATGTTTTTAAATAGTAGTAGTATTGTAATGAACTTCACTGGAACAGAGCTATTGTTAATGTTAGCCTATTAGTTACACCTTTTTTTGCCTGCTATAAGGAGTAAAAAAGTGTGAAATGAAAAGGTTTTATTTTGGAGAAACCCCTTTGTAAGAAAAAAGTAATAAGGTAACCTGAAGAAATTGATTTATAAATTTGCGAAGGTGCTATTTGGACAATTTTTCGGTTAGAAATTGTAGCTTAGAGCCATACATTACATTTTTGTCAGGGCTATTTGTATTTTGAAAAATGCAGACCATTTACCGGTCTTATTGTTCATCTTGCTGGCTCGACACCAGTGTGATAAATGACACGGACAACACTTGCAGCTTCTGCAGAGCAGTGGGCGTGAGAGGAAACACAAAGGTGACTCGGGTTCGCCGAGTATCTGAGTATAACAGATGGGACCGGGCCCAGGCCCTCACACAGTACGTGGGAAACCAAACAGCCAGCAGCGGGCCAAAGGAAACTTCCTGACTTTGGGACATTTAGGATTAGGATTGGGGAGAAAGGTGCCTTTCGTGTTGTATATGTTTTCACTGAGAACAGCAAGTGAAAAATATAACAAACAAATCAATTATTGTTCACTAGGGGTGGGCAAAATAGGAGCACCAATCATTCTGCAAACATAGAGGACAGTAGGATTGTCTCTGCGTCAAGGAGTGTCGGTGAGAATATTTTTGGTATGCGCTGTATTGACACGTCTCTGTTAAATAATAACCAAGTTCCTCTGACCTATTCTGTTACCCGTGAGGATAAAAAAAGGCACACAGAGCCACAACACACGACTAAATAATCTGTTTCACAAACAAATAGTCTGATAAAAAATAATTTAGTGGATGAAAACGGTACGAACTGCATGTGTTAAAGGAATAGTTTGACATTCTGCAAAACGTTTATTCGCTTTCATGGTGAGAGTTAGGTGAGAAGATGGATACCACTCTCATGTGGTCTGTGCACTTAATATGAAGCTACAGCCAGCAGCCCCTTAGCTTAGCATAAAGACTGGCTGCAGGGGCAAACACCTCGCCTGGCTCACTAACTCACATTGTATCTTGTCTGTTTAATTCATACAAAGGTGTAAGGAAAGGTTTAGTCTATTTCTAGCTGTTTTTCTCCCCTGTTGTCAGTCTTTAAGGTGAGCTAGTTCAGGCTGGGTCTTGTTTAAAACTAGAAATAGCCAAATGCAGCATAAAGACTGGAAGTAGGGGAAATAGCCATAAAATAGTCATAAAACAAAAACTTGTGTTTTTGCACTTTAATTTTAAGCTTTTGTATGAATTAAACATAAATACGTGTTAATAAGCAAGAGGCGCTGGGAGGCATTTTACCATTTTTACCGGGAGCTGTTTCCCTCTACTTCCAGTCTTTAAATAGAGTTTAACTAACGGTGTCCCCGCTGTAGCTTTGCATTGAAAGGACAGGCATGACGGTGGTTCAAGTCTTCTCGTCTAACTCCCGGCAAAAAAGCAAATAAGTGTAGTTCCCAACGTCTCTAACTTCTCCTTTAACACCCAATTTGCAGTCCATTGTCTAACGTAGGAGGTTTGTTATAAGGGTCAGCCATTGAAATATCAGAGGTCAAATCATTTGCAATAGTGTTTCCATGACTGTTATGACTAAATGTAACCTCTCACCCTATTTCACAAACAAATTGAATATATCCTCACAGGCAGCCAAACCGGACACAGATAAAGGGAGAAGTTACAGCAAACTTCCATGTGTGAAACAAAAATGTGTATCAAAATGATTTCTAAAGAACTGTTCACTACTATAAAGGGTGCTGTTACTCTGATTCGTATGATTCATACTAAGGTTCAGCCTGTGACATCAAGACCAGTGTTTTTACAATGGTGTGATGAAATATGTGTGCGTACGTTTGCGTGGTCTTAATCACTTGCAGTGTTCATTCAGTGTTCTCTGCGGGGGCTGATTCATGCCCCGCAGTTGCTCTGGAGACGAATACAAAACAGTCAAAGCCAACAGGAGCGCTGCTGTTGAGCAAACGATTTATCTGTGAGTCTGCCTCTTGGCTGTAAGTCCCATGCTCCCACCATTCAAAAGTCTCTTGAGCATGAACATTTTACCTCCGTGTATTAATGTTACAAAGCTATGTGTTATCTGAACAAACTTTAGCTGTATCGTTGCCGTTCTCTCTAGATCTAGTATCACATGTACCTGGATACGCATCATTAGTGGATATTGTGAAGAGAGTGTTGGTATTTGTACATTCAGCATATGAAATTGTATTCACTTTCTTCCTCTCCAGCAGTTTATCCATGGAAAGATCATAAATGACAACATGTCATCTTGCCTCACCTCTGACTCGTTTAACTTCATGCCCACATATGAACTGTGTCAAGGGGTACGTCACTTTTCAGACAAACATAATGCTGATATTTACTGTCACAAAGGGGACAGGAGTGCCTTCATCTCACAGGTCAAAAGCAGATCATAGTTCCTAAACTTTAGATTTTGAGTCTGAAAAATATACTATTTAAAGTAAGTTTTAAGCTGTAAATAGCAACAGAGCAGACACATAATATCATCATTTAGTAGGATATCAAATTCTTTTATTTTTATTTTACTTTTTGTAAAATCTGAGTGAATTATTTTTCCAAATGTATTGAGATGCTTTGGTTTGTTATCAAAAACTGTACATGAAATGTCAAATTAAACAAAGTATGTGCCACTGACCTCCACAAATAAACCATCAGGTTGGGAAAACATGAGAGGAAACACAGCCTATCTATTATACGTTGGTACAGGGGAAAAAAACAACAACATTGTGCTCAACCAAAGACCAAAAGAGAGATGGGGTGCATGTAACTATTTTCTTAACTGAAAGAATAGAAATAAAAGAGCACTCTGATTGATGTTAACCATGAGATGAAACCTGTTTTCATAAAGTAAGGGTACCAACACAGACTCATTCTATAACCTCTCATTTAATGCCACTTTAATGAAATCCTGGCACAATTTTATATTCATTCATTAAAAGGCTCATCAAAACCAGTGCGGATGACCTTCTAGTAGGCCGACAAATTGAAAAATGGCTGTCGGTTGGAGAAGATATAAGGTCTTTCATGTAAGAAACCCTGATAAAGTCATGAGTCACTGGTGTTAAAGTCTTTGATTGAGTCACACGCCTTAGGCTCCAGTCCACACCTCTGATCGTTACCAACTGCAGTGAGGTTTTAGGTGAGCATGGTCATTGCATCGTTCTGCCAGGAAAGTAACCATGCTGCCCTCTGGTGGTTACAACCAAAGCTCTGTGCACTTTATGACAGTACAATTAACATGCTTCAATTTTGACATGTTTTATTGTTGAAAGGCCTAATGTGCTATCATGTAAGGAAGAGAAATATGATTTATGAGGTGAATGCATTATCAATAGGCTACTGCTTAATATATTGTAATTACCACTAATAAACATGAGGCACTTCTTTTTATTATCCTCTTTTAATTAATTAATCACATCAAATTCATGTTTGAACACAAGACAGTTTTCAATGGGAAGTGTTCATTATGTGGAAAAACATAAGTCATCACTGTGCGCATGCACACAAGGGCAGCAGAGACGCAAATATTGCAGCACCAAGAAGTGTGTCCATGGGCCCAGGATGTGAGCCTACGTGATGGATCAATTTTTTTTATTGGTATCCATCCTATTGACACTAAAATAAATACTTTGGGGATCTTTCTGCCCGCTCCTATTTAATAACTGACTGGAGACATATTGATAAATATATAAATAAATAAATGACCATGATTAATTAGAAATAAATAAAAACATTTGCATTTTGCCAAAAAAGGCAAGCAGGTTTTGGGCCCCCATAAAAACTTGCTCAGTAGTTTAAAAACGTAAGTCAGAAGGCGCCGCCCAATACTACGTCATCACTACGCGTCCACAACACACCGCCTCTTCAGCGCTACACCTCTCACACGTGAGTTAAACTACATCTTGTTGCTTTCCACAAATTCAGTTTGTATCGGTTCATATTTAGCACGGATTTAGCTAAATGTCTAACTTCCACTTACTTTAACAATTTGTTAAAAATGTACACTTGTTTGGAAAAATATCGACCTAGTTTGTGTCTCGTGCAGGGAGTTAGCATGGACGCCTCCTCGGGTACAGTCTTCCATAGGTCTCTTTTAGCCAAACTCCCTTAACAAAATATATCTGTCTAACCTTTCACCGCTTGTCGGCAGCCATGTTGACTTCCTAAAACATGACTTATGACATTTTCTAGTTCATTAGTAGCCAGAGGTAAATTCGGCATACACTGCTCTTACCCAACAATTAAATATCCCTTGTTTACATAGAATTTCCAAATTGGCCAGCCTGACATCTCCCTCAATCTTCGAGCACACCAAGATACTTTATTTAACAGATACAGAAAAATACTAATTTCTTAGTCTCACCTATCTACTAAAATGTATTGATTAGAGAACAACTCTAAGACCTTTTTTTTGACTGAGTTTTAATTAGTGTAATAAAGTTTGGGTCTGTTTGTTTTATGTCATTTGTATAATCAGATACAGACTGACCAATAAATAATTTCATATAATTCACTATTGCAACCAGTATATGTACAATACTCATAGCTACAGTACCATATTGTTAATATTATTACTATTATACTATAACTAATAACATTAGTGTACAGTGTAAACCACTGCTGCTAAAGTAAACTTGACCATATAACCCTAATGACTACTTCATGCTTCCCCACATCTGTTCCCTATTTCAGCCAGAAGATCAAACTGAGCATCCTTAACAAGACCGAGACATTCTGCTTGCAACCTGCATGTTGCAAGCTCTAAGCAATGCTGTCAAAAGCAGAGGAAAGAAAGCCACCAAAGAGGAGACACCCCGGCGGAGATGGAGGAGAGAAGAAGAGGAGGGGCGGTGAAGAAGGAGAAAAGGGTCAGGGAGACGGTGGCAGGAAGCGTCTGGACGCTCTGAGTGTGGGCTATTTCCGCAGAGTTGGGGAGAGACTCAGTGAAGGCTTTGAAGATAATGAAGAGAGAGGTGAGAGGGATTATTTGAGCAAGCAGAGGACTGGAAGTTGATTAAAGTTGGGAGTGTGCAGTTGGAAGGCTTATTACACTAGTACACCATCATATTAGGACAAAAATCTGTGCTTTTGAACTCTCCCAGCAAAAAAAAAAGGCAAATATTTGCTGGGTTCAACTTTTCCAATGTTCTTATCATAGTTGGGTTATTGGTTGGACAAAACAAGCAGTTTAAAAAATGTCACCTTGCGCTCTGGGAAATTCTGATGGGAAATCTTTGTAACATTTTATAACAAAAACAAATAGATAAAATGATTAAAAAAATAGTCGGCAGACATTGAAACTGATCTTCAAGTGCAGCCCTACTCAGTCCAGAATTAGTTAAAGTGAAATCAGACATTGTCATGACTAATATTATCCAGCCCTGCTGTGTTTGAATTGCATCATGTCACTCTTCTCTTAAACAGGCAAAAATGTACCAAATACTGTCAAGTCACGAAAGTCGGCATCAAATATCTGGTCACGTTAATAATCTCTGTTACTTATTATTTCATCAGACACATTCATTGATATAATATTTTACAGTGTTTTATTTATGCACAGTTATTGTACAGCTGCTTGGGTTTAGACATTCAACTTTACAGATAATCAGGTTGAAATTCCTTAAACTAAGTTATCAAAAAGTAAATAAATATTGTTTTGGTATCAGTTCCAAACTCAGGTACCATTTCTAAACTGTTATCTAAAACATTCAAGCTAGGGTGCAGCTAACAATTACTTTAATTGTCAATTAAAATACAGTGGAAGTAGGTGATTAATATGAAGTGCTGCATCTGTGCATGTCTTTACAGTAACCAGGTTATTACAGAGCACGTAAACACTTCACTATATGTCGTTCTTGTTGTCATATTGCCTGCACTTTGGTTCGACATTATTCTGCTTATTGCAGCCATATTGCATCATTCAACCTGAAGTATAACAAGCAGGTTATGCTGCCTCCACCTGTCCAGTTCCATTATAGTTATATTTTTAGTTGATTCCAACCACCATCAAAATTTCCCATCTCAAATCTTTCTAATGACTCAATATTTCTCATTGAATATATAATAAAAGCTCTATCTCTAACTGTGTATAATTTCTTGCTGTTTCTTCATATTTCTTCTGTAGATATGTTTGTGGAGAATGTCCTCACGGAAGTTAAAGGTAAAGCGACCCTGGTGGCGATGGACCAGACAGGAAGCATCACCCTGCAGCGGCTGCTCCCTCTGTCCAGTCCTGACCAGGTGGGGAAGGTGCTGGCTGAACTGAGTGGAGAATCGGGATCGGAGTTAAAAGCGGTGTCTTGTGACCGGTGCGGCGGCCACGTAGTGGAGAGCGCGGTCAGACAGATGTCCAGGTGGATAGGTAAGTTAACGTGTTTCATTCGGGGAGTAGTAAATAGGTCAAATCACACAAAACCAACAGTAACGGCTCAGCTCTGCGTGTCTCTTCTGTATCCATCCATTTTTAGAGTCGTCACAGAAGGAGCCGTCAGCTACCGCAGATGAAGAAGAGGAGAGTTGTGGCGCATTGGAGGCCCAGGTGTTGTCTTTCAGTCAGGTGGTGAGAGACAACAGCGCAGAGTTCATCAAACATGTCCACGGCTCACACGTGGTCCGCACACTTCTACATGTCCTGGCAGGCTGTCTCGGACCGCCCCGCACCGACTCCCGCTCAGGTACGCGCACACACAAAATCATTGGTTGGCCTAACACAAGTCTGACACTAGCTTTGCCAAATTGGCAACATAAAAAGTATGCCGAATTAGCTATTAGGAGTTCCTGTTTGCTGTGTTCACATGTATGTACAGACACATGTATCAGTGGATTTAAATTAAAATTAAAAATTAAAAACGTGATTCTCATGCAAGTTCTGGAATTATGAGAAGTATATTTTTTTCTAAGTGGATTTATGGACATTTATTCACAATTAACATCAAAGCTAATGATATCCTTGGAAGGTGTAAATCACATTGAATCTGAAACTACGTGTATAAAGTATGTGTGTTCAGTTGTGACTGAGTTATGAATTGTGCAATCAGGCGCTAAGGATTCTAAAGTGCCCTGAGAGCCTTGATAAGCTGCCAAATCAGCAGCCAAACTACAATAACTACCTTCCAGTTGATTTCAGAACACTGGCATTCACCTGTCCCTTTCACCTCACGCAGCATCTTAGCCTCACGTCTCTTTCTCCGCACCCATGTTCATTTCATGCCAACTCACCCAGAATTCAGAACTTTTCCCAGTTTACGTGATGGATAAGAAATGCTCGTTTACAGAAAACCATTAAATTAAGTAGTAATATAACATCTTTAATTTTTTATTTATCTCCAATGAATATTAACACTTTCCCATAAAATAGTTTTAAGTACATTTAAATAATCTTTCTTGGGAAAATATAGGTGCAGGCAGGCAGATTATCTTAAAAGGCGTGTTTTTCAGCTCCGTAGCTGTATTTAGCCAGATCTGTGGCACTCAGTTTTTTTATGCAGGACCAAATACCTTCCAAGTGTGATAGAACTATAATAATTCTACACAGAGGCAAATTTTTGTTTCTTTGGCAGACTTTGGTTTGCAAGAAGGTGAAAACTAGTGAAAACATTCATTTTTGAAATATTCTTTGTTTGGGTAAACAAAAATATTTATTTTTATTAATTTGATTACCGTTAAACATTCAGCAACAGCAACTTTCTTGGATGTTCAGTACAAATTTCAACCCAATCCGGTGAAAAATAAGCAGTTGGTGAGGCTTAGAATACAAAGAATCACAGAAATTATTAAATAAAATATTTGGCTCAAAGGGCCACATTTCAAAAAATCATAACTAAAAAAGTGTTTTGAGTAGAGTTACAGGATTTTGCAAGGTCGCAATTTTGAAGCTTGATTTATTTTTTCAACAAAAAAGACATGAAGTGGGAGTTCCTAGGTGTGTTGGTGTGGAATGACCCACTAGTCGACCCTCACCAGACAGAGAGCTGTCTGAGTTGCTAGAAAATAAGTGTTTTCATCCAATTCAGTGTGCTTTTTCACCTCAGTCTCCACTTTGTGGTTTTCTACTAGAAACACAGGAAGGAAATAAAGCTTTTGATCTGTTGGCTTTGACAGTGCTGGTTCTTTGAGGTCGGCCCAGTCTGACAGGACCTCCACACACAGAGAGGCTTCTCGCATTAGAGCTTGTATGCATGTCATCTTTAGTCTTTTGTTGTTCCTGTTCTTTTCCAGGTGCAAAAGAACGTAACATTGTTCCTCAGCTGACAGACTTTGAGATTCCCACCTCATTTTGGTACGAGCTGAAAAACCTCACAGACACCTTGATTGACAACATTAATCGTGAGTCATCTTTCCTCAAACCCGAATACATGTATCTTCATCATTGTTGTTGCCAGAACAAAGAAAATTATTAATAAAGTCAGGTTTATTACAGAGTGCCAAAAAGAAAAAAAAAATCTAGTATTGCAATGCAAAGAGTACTACCTGTATCTATTTCTGTTAATTAAAAAAAAAAAATCTATTCACATCTGTTTAGGGGGTGTTAACTGGGAATATGTACAAATAGGCTAAAATGTCAGGTTTACTGTTTTAAATTGCTTCTGCCATTTAGACCCTGTTTTTAATAGTTCATTTATGACTGATTATTTTGAAGAAACTGGTAAAAACCTTTTGAATATCATATCAAGTATGTATGCCCCATAGGGAAAGAAAGACGGAGTGTTTCAAATAATCTGGCAGACAAACACTGCGAGCAGTGCTGCCTTTCTCTTCTACTCTGACTGCTCTTGACATTTTCCTTGGAATCTGATAAACCTCTAAGCCTGTTAAATGCAAGTGAGAACTCATAGGAGAGTCAAGGAGGAAGTGCTGCTAAAGGGCAGCTTTTTTTAATAGAACGCTGTCTAGATTGGGTTTAGAATTGATATGATAAATCTTACCTTGCACATCAATGCAGTGAATATGAGGTTTAATAAGGGCGTAAGTGTAACTTTGGTACAAGTGTTTTCTGCTTTTGGTTAGTAATCGTTAGAAAAAAATATCAGTCTGAATAAATAATCTATTCATTTATTCATTCAGAGGCCATGCATATCTGCTTAAAGTGCATTATCAGTTAATGTCCAAACGGATATATGTGTATTTGATCTCAGTTTTGAAAATCTGTACAATTTTTGCTACAATTGCAACATTTAATAAAGCATTACTTGAATAATTACTTGAATTACTTGAAGTATTGTTATGGTCCAGGTTTTAGCTTAAAGGTAACCTGTGAAGTTTTTGACCACTAGTAGCACTATCGAGAAATTATTTTGTTTGTATCGTGCACATGCACAAAGATGCACAGGTTGCACACAAAGTTCCTGCCACAGGAGTGCAAACTAGCAAACATGGACATAAACGTTGCACGATTTAAAACATCGACTTTAAAAATGTTTTTCTTTTGGAAGGAAATACATCGAGACCGGTAATGGATTTCGGATGCTGATAATGATATTTTACTGTTTAACGATATTTGAGCCAATAATAATTCTTTTGACTTAAACAATCTTGATATGGATCCATCAGATTAGTTTTTTTTTAAAAGAATTGTGACTAAAATTCATACTGAGCAGGACATTTTACTGGGGAAAACCTTCTTCAGTGCTCTCTGGTGGACAAACTATGTAATGATGACATTGTTTCTAAATTACCTAAAACCTCAAAATGTCTTGACACTTATCTGCCAACATATACACCCACTGATATATATCTGCAATGACCTAATATTAGCCTGGCAAATCTATCGGTCTAGCTCTAGACGAAAATGCAGTCAACGCATCTCTGAAACTTAAAGGATACACACGCTGTGTCTTGGCGAGAAACACTGAATGTAAATATAACTGTTTTGTTTGCTGCAGACAGTTGTAAGAAGTATTTTTCTCTACCTTTGTGTCTCTTTCCATTCCAGTAAGTGTGACAGATGCTGTTGCCAGTGCAGTGTTCCAGACCATGTTGACTGTGTGTCACAGAAAACGGCCCAAACTCTGCAAACAGCTCATCAAACGCATCATGGAGTACCTGACAAGTCGCAACGCCGCTCCAGGAGTTAGGTCCGAGACAACTCTTGCACTGTAATGTCCACGAATGTGTCACTACACCTTGAAATGTTATGTAAATACCGCCTTTATTTCTGCATTCCTTTTAGTCCACTCCTGGTCTTTCTGAAGGACCAGGCCTGCAGTCGCCTGATTGAGACGATCATACAGCTGTCCCACAAATCCCTTCTGCGTGACCTGTACAAGAACCACCTCAAGGGTCAGCTGGTTGACTTAGCCCTGCATCCCATCGCCAACTTCCCCATACAGAGGCTAACTGCTGCCGCGGCCAAATGCAAGCTGGTTGGTCATAATGTCTGCATGTCACACGATAAATAAATAAAAAGATGGAGTTTGTCATTGCAAGGATGACTCAATTTTCTCTCTCTGTCTCTGTAGTTCCCGAGGTTGTTTGATGAGCTGATCCAAGGTGTGGAAGCCATCTTGGCCTCGGGTCACATGGGTGTGATCGTCCAATTGGCAGAAAGCTGTGCCGAAAGTGAAGAGAAACAGGAAGAGTTGATGCAGTGCCTCCTCCGTGTAAGCATCAAAGAGTTGTTATTGAGACGTAATGGCCCACACGGGTCTTAAATCAATAGAACAATACCCTTGTTTCCATTTATTTCTCTTATTGAAATCAAAGGAGCATAACAAAACAATAAAACTACTTAATGTTAGATTTGTGGGTAATGGGAACCCTGTTGATGTGTTGCCTCCCAGGCGTTCCACTGTGCTGAGCCCGGGTCTCGACACGTCAGCTGCCTCCCTCTCTTCATGTCCCTGCTCACCTATGAGGTGTATTACCACTCTGACACAGCAGAGGGCAGCACACAGACAGAGGTAAACAACTGAGAGAAGTACAATCTAATCATTTTTGCAGCTGGATTTTAATTATAGTCTTGACATTTCAGTTTAATTACAAGCGCAGAGCTGCACCACAGACGACTGACTGCACTGTATTGATGTTGAACAAATGTTGCAGATGCAGTGAAGCACAGTTCCGCTCTTGATCATTTCTAGGTCCCGCTGTCCTCCATCTGTTACCATGGCTCACGGCTGGTCCAGGCGCTGGCCAAATTCAAGGAGCGGTCACTCCTCCTCAGCAGCCTGCGGACCCTGAGCCCTGCCGACCTCCTGACGCTGGCTTCTGACCCCTCAGGCAGCCATGTCCTCCAGGCCCTCATCACCACATCCAGTGACAAGGGAAGAGGCAAGATCCTCAAGAGACTGGAGGTACGAGTACAGGGACATTTTAAGATTTTATAGAATAGGAAGCTGGTTAGTGACGTCGCAACGTGATCATTTTTACTTTTAGGTATTAACAGTTCCTGTTTGCGGTTTTAAATACTACTACTGACATTTAACTAATACATATATGTATTGTCTGTGTAGCCAAAGCCTGATATCTCATTCATCTGTGCCATAGAGCTCCACTGTTGTCCAAAAACTATTAAAAACACATCAGTGAGTCAAACAGCTGCACTGGGTTCATTCATTACCATTAATGTGGGCACTGATGTTTATTAAGAGATGATCCCACATACACTGCCCTGCTGCCAAAAATACTGCTCACAATCAGAAGCTGAAAATAGTCCTCCACAAATACACTAGTTACTGTTTGCTAAAAACAACAGTGACCAGCTGTTTCAGGGAATTCCTGAGCCTTAAAAAAAAAAAGAAAGCATATATCTGTGTGCATATAACTGATTGAATTTCAGAGTAACTGCTTCAGTCCAGTCAAAGGACAGATTGCAGCTCTACTTCGTGTGCCGCGACAGCTTCTTATAGTTATTCAAAATATGATTCCAGTCTCTCCAGACTCTATCTTTTTTCTATTGTTTGTGACCTCTTGGTGTAAAGGAAAAAAATTCTCCTTTCTGAGTGTTAATCTCACTGTAATCATGTTCACACACCATATTTTTCCATGGATCATCCCCCTTTCTTAATTTTTACCATTTGTCCCCCCCAGGGCCAGTATGTCCAAATGGCCTGCTCCAGGTTGGGTAGTCGGGTGCTGGAAGCCGTATGGAACAGTGCTTCAGTCAGTAACAGGCAAAGCATCGCACAGGAACTAGGTACTACAAATCATCGCCCGAAACCTGGCTTTAAGGGGTGGCTAGATTCTTTTTATTTGGTTTTACGCATTGCCTGTAGTTCACATACCCTGTTAAAGACTTCCTCTCCCATCTCTCTTTCCCTTCCAGTGCAGAGTGAAAGCCAGCTGAGGTCCGATCAGTTTGCTCGCCATGTGTGGGCCAAATTTGCCCTCTCACACTTCATCCACAGAAAAGCCCACTGGCAGGAAATACAGACCGGCGAGTCCAAGAAGCGGAAGCTCTTCAGTGACATTCTTGAGTAAAAAAAAAAAAAACACACATGTAAATAATCTGTTAGTGTTTTTTGCTATGTAATTGGATACAAAAATAAATAAGAAATTCCCTATTGGTGTCCCAGTTTTTAACTCCTCAAAAAGAGCAGGGATCCCTAAGAATGGCAATGCAGCTGTATCCACATTTGTAATATTTGATGTAAGGAGCAACATGGCCACTAGGGGGTGCTGGCATAGCATATATTCTCTGAGGTGTGTTTGCCCAATGGGCCATGTCTTCAAATGAGTAGAGCAACACTATGAAATGTGTGAACATAAGGTCCCGTAGAAAACAAAAGCTTACACTCCACAAGTTATTTTTTTGGTTGGTATTGGTGAATAATAATGGAAATAACACATCTAATACAGTGCATGTCTGTATTCATAGTTTTAGTATGGTTCAGACTATTTGGGAAAAAATCAGTATGAAAATGATCAGAAAATTTACAATTGCTATAATTAAGTCCGGTTCACCAGTAGGTCAAACTTCCTCTTATAAAAATGGAAACAAACAAATTCAGGCTGTAAGAAATCGTTCTGTGCCTCAGCAGTGAGCTGCTTTTGTCGCAGGCCTGTTGAAGACACATTAGCTTAGTCACAGAGGAGAACATTGATTACATATTGATTTGAAGAAGGCAGGCCTTTATCTTGGCAGATGCTTCTCCATAGAGGAATATCATGGGGCCAGGAAGCCACGCTGCAAGACAGCACGTGTTATCCGTGTTGGAACAACAACAAAGGCCACCATACCCCTAAAAAAATAAAAAAATACACTGTCAAGTAATTTACAGTTTGATTTGGTCAACATTTGGTTTTCCATACTGGACACACTGCACTGACAGTTTCCCTATATGTAAGGTGTAGACCACCTTATAGAAAAATTACAGGGCTCTAATTCTAGTGCCTTTTTACATTCTTTAAATGTAATTATGTGTGAGGCAGAAAAATGGAAAACCATTCTATGTTGTAATTCAATCCTGCACAGTAGAATAAATACCTTTTAAAACTGTTGACACTGTGTTGATTCGACAGAGAGGTGCTGGTGTGATCAAGGCTCTACTTTATTGTTGGATTTTTTGTTTTAAATTGCCCTTCCACATATGTGAATTAAATGGAAAAAGTCTTTCAATTTAATACAGTATAATACATTAACACGAACGTAGAGTCTCAAAACATAGAATGGAATTGTAGACCGCATAGAGGACGTCTTAGCAAAGTGAGGTAGTTATTTGATGCAGGTTCTGCATTGTATTGGATTACATCATGAAAGGGTTTCTTGTCCAGTGTACAGAATGTACGGTGATGCCCTTGCTCACCACAAAAGTGTCACAGAACCTGAAGAGCAATTTGAAACGCCATTAACACTAAAGAATATTTAAAGAATAAGTTAACTCAAAATTGGGGGGAAAAAATATTTTCCCCACTTTCCCTAAACAGTATTAATATGAAGATGTTTGGGATTTTTGTAGTGAGGTTTGCCAACAGCTCAGTTCAATTAAGCGGAATGGAGTTTTGTTTGCAGTGATCAAAGCAAACTCAACATCAAAGTGTCATGAAACGCTGTCCTGGTTGCTTAGGATAACGCAGAGATGATGAGTGTTTATGGCCTCCAGAGGACAAACCTCAATGTCAGATCCTTCCTCTTGCAGAATATGAAGCCAAATTGTCAACTATGCACAAAAGATATTTAGTAACACTTTGTAATGAGGATTCAAATCACATGTGCAATTCATGTATAAATAATGACTCATGATTTAATTCATGCATTGATGCAGGAAGTGAATGAATTCCTGTTGCTCATCATTAACAAATGATCAGGTCACTATGAGTGTATGTGATTAGTTAACGCTTAATGGATCATCAAGTAATGATTATTAACTCATAGTTACTTCATAACTTAATAATTATTCCACCAAATTAGTTGTAATCCTGTCTTTCTGCAGAAACGTTCTGTAGCAATGTTGAGTCACAATCAGTTTCGTTACACATTAACACCCAGTTTTTTATTCTCACTTCATTATAATGTAAATTGTTGATGTATTCTTAAACGTGTCTGCATCCGTCCATTCTCCCCTGAGTCGTCAGGTGGCAGCTGCTCAATGTTTTTATTTTGGTTGCATATAAATTATGAATGAATGTATGAAGTTACTGATTGACAATCATTAATTGATGATCCATCAAGCTTGAGCTAATCTTGTAAACTCACAGTGACTCGATCGTTTCTTAATAGTGAGCAACAGGAATCCATGATGAACACATTACAGATTCATTCATGCATTGAATCGTAGACACTGAATAGTTTAAGGTGGGCAGTAAATTAAGATTTCAGACACTTGTGTCATCACAGGTGTAGAGTTGTATCACTGTAGTTTTTGCATCTTAAAGATCGGACACATTGCACTGTGGGATTCTTAGCAGACTGTAGCGTTCATGTGATGGACTTTTTTTTTGTTCCATTGTGGGAATTTTTGAGGGCACTACATAATGCACAACTATCAGACTAATTTTGGGCATACAAATAAAATGTCCGACAGTAAATGTAGTGCACTATATCGTGAATATGGAGTGAGTGCTCCTGGTTAAGAAATAGTCCCGCATTTTTACACCTTGGTTTTTATACAGATTGAAGAAACAAGATATAACATGTTAATTATTGAGCTTAAGAGGTGCTGGTAGGTGGATTTTGTGACCTTTGTACTGAGCCAGGATAGCTGTTCCCCCCCACTTTCAGTGTTTATGCTAAACTAAGCTTACGTCTCCTCCAGCTTCATATTCAACAAACAAATATGAGAGTGGTATCAACCGTTTCACTGCAAGAAAACCATTAAGCATATTATCTGAAATGAAAAGCAATTCTATTAATGTATGTGGTTTTGCGTGTTTGCTGTCCTGTTTTTGCCATTGTTCAGATGTTAGGACACTACTTGATGGATGCTCGTTTTACTTGATACATTGCACAGTATCCAACATTCCCCATTACATCCATGTAAGCTAATGTCGAAATAAATATTACTCCCGTGACGGCATCTCGTTATAGTTTATATTTTGCAGAACACATGGTTTTACTCTCACCTTTTGACCTGCTATTAATCAACATTACTGGAAACGTGGGGAGCATTGCATGACGCATCCAGCCCATAATGAGGTTAATTTGTGCCTTCTACTTCAACCCGCTATTACAATCACTCGGCCTGATGTTTCACTGTGGACTTCTTGCTATGACCAAACCAGTTTTAATTACACAGGCTTCATTCTGAGCGTGAGATTCAAGCGAGACTCCCTTTTGTTGTTTGGTTATTATAGCTCTGTGCATGTATAATCAGCTCTGCGCGTTTGGGAGACAAAACAGAGGAACAATGACCTTTAGGGTACAAGGAGCCATTGCTCCTTGAAAGCAAATCACATGGCTTCCCCGGGGATTCACTGATGCTTCCTTCAATGCCACTCTGGCCACACCAAGCGTACAGCCATCACTGCAGCCTGCACGTGCCCTGGTCCATCCCCATGTACACTACACAGACCAATTCCAGTATAACCTCCCAGCTAACATTGCCTACACCCACACTTCAGGAAAATATGCATCTCATTAGTTATGCACAGTGCTCACTGAAAATAGTGCAAAGTGAGGAGTTAGTTCGACAGGCTTTCACTGGCACACAGTAGGTGGTTTTTCGTCTTCTAAGCCCCCTCTGTCTTCCCTGCTCTCGAGAAGTATTCTTTTGCCCCGAAAATCACAGTAAATACCCACCGAATGAGTCAGCGACAAAAAGACAGAGAGAGGGAGGATTTCTGTCACGATTTGAGAGACTGATAGGGTGTCACAAAAAGAAATTGTCTCATATTGTGCTCGTTTCCCACTCTATTTCCTGCGGGCTTCTGTGCAGCTGTCAAATGCATGCTATTATCTGACAGTTATCTGACCTGTTTAAGTGTGATAAAAATCCTGTCATTGTGTCATTTCCTGTTCTGTGGGACATATTGTATAAAATCCAGCCTGTCTATCTGTTTGAAGAGTTTGTCTTATCTGTGTGCTTATCACCGTCTGTCTCCTATCCACCTATTGAAGGAAAAAAGTAAAACAAACATTAAGACCTCTTTCTCAACATAAAAACCAACACAAATATAGGACATTTGAGATGCCAAAGGAGTCTAGGACTCATCGTCTCCTTGACAACAGTCTCCAAGCAACCATTACTCCTCAAAGCATTTCTCCAACCCCGTCTCTCTCCCTCTCTCTCCTCAACCCCTCTGTCTCTTTGCCAGTTTGCCTTCCTCTCAAGAGTCCTCGCGTTTATCCACTCGATGGTTACTGTACCAGCATCAGAGGCTGAAAACCACAGTTATCTGATGTGATCGCCTGTGATTGGCTGTAGGGAACAGTGCTCCTGCTTTTCAGCCTGCAGCACTTCTCTGCACCTGCTGAAACTAGGGTGGAGCAGAGAGAGTGGAGACTGGCTGAGATGTTTTCATAGTTGTTTGTGCCCCTCTTTTGTAAAGACTCCAGCCAGTGAACAAAAATGCTTCTTCGGTGCATTGTGTAAAAGTAATAGGCTAATCAAGTATTGATGAATTTACCCGTTAAGTGATGAGGAATCCAAAAGAACTGGCTTTTAGTATTTGTGAATCTACTTAATCCCATCCGGACTGTCAATTCATAAATCCTCCATGTAACTGATGTAGTTTACTATTAAACTATTTCAGGTAACCAGACACTGCATAGTTATTTTTAGCTGTAGACAGTCCCCTATCAGCCTAGGAGGGAGGAAAAGTAATACCTGAAACATCCAAAAAATAGGTTGTGCTTTTAGACCAGACTCCATGGAAAATACGACAAGTATGACGTAAAACTGCGGCAAAAATATCACATTAGATTATGGTCACTTCCATTTAGCTTTGGAAGGGCTGCAAGTTTTCTATCATGTACTTGCCTACATTTGCTAGACAGATTATGATTTAACTTCAGTTCACCCAGATTGCAAAGAAACATGTTTTCTCACTTACCTGTAGTGATATTTATCCATGCAGGTAGCTTTGCTTTTATTTGCCCATGTTTTAAAGTAATGGCTGATAGAAACAGTTGAGATAAAAAGCTTAAAAGTGGTAAATATCCCAAGATAGATAGATAGATAGTGCAAATGCAAATTTAACCAAACTGACCTTAACAAGTTTTAAGTGTGTTAAAAAAGACTGTAACATTATACACTCTATATGTTAGTGTTAAACTACATCCAGTTTAAAGTCATGACGGGTGGTGTCGATTAAGGAAGAAAGAAAAGAAAGCAAAGAATCTGCTGGAGATGCATTTTGGTTTTTACATTCTCATCATTAAGAAGGAAACTTGATAGATCCTCCCAAAATGCACGTGTTCTGTGTATATCTTGAGTTCAGGACAGTTGTATATTTTTTTCCTCTTGGTTCATATTCTCTCGATAATCGACCTGAGATTTTGTTACAGCCACAAAGTGTTGACATTGCATGTTTCTGCAGCTCAGTCCTAAATGGGACAACCGTCCCGAGGGGCCGTGTCACAGTCTGTCTAGAGGACCTGTGAGTCATCCGATGACCTGTCATGCCGTCCCTCAACCTAGTAACGGCCGTGATAAGACATTCATTTTGTGACGTTGTGATAAAAAAAACAGGACAAGACGCTCATACAGGATGTCAAACAAAAATGAATTTATTCTCAGTGGAAAGACGAGAGTGCTTAGTAGAGGGTGACAGACGAGTGAGCATGTGTCAGTGACGCCGCCACGCTTGAGGAGATATCCCAACAAACGTTTCCAGAACGTTCTCTTTAGGGTCACCTGTGTGGCCAGCCCCCACAGAATCCAGTCTCAACGCACATAATAATGCCAGTGGGTAAAAAGAGAAAAATGAAAACATCAAACAGCCACAGGTAGATCAGGTTTTTCTCTTGTTTGTCCTCCTGTGTTTCAAGAACATCCCGGTGTTCTGTGACTCAGATTCCTTTGAAGAAAAGTTCAGTCTGGTCATCCCTGCTAATGTCTCATTCCTTATAGCCAGTTTGACCTTTTTTCTCTCTCTCTCTCTCTCTCGCTCCACATCCCAAGGTTAAAGGGTTCTTTGTGCTGATCGCTCATGATGCACTCAGCGGAAATATGGCTTGGGCGCTGATGTTTTTATCCCCGTATAAAAATCACAGATGAACGAAATGCCATTGGTGGTATCATCAAAACACTTCTTCAAAGTACGGGACACAAAAGGCGGACGCAGTGTGAAGATTGTGGCTTACAAAATGCACAGAGAGGGAGCTTTTTTTTTCTTTTTTTCTTTTTTGTCTTATAAATAAAGGGTCTTGCCTTAGAGATGGCATTGCTAGAGACACTAGCCAGATTGTGCATTAGCTATTGGCCACTGAGGTACAGTCAACCCAGTATCATGTAACTGTACAACCTACAGGGTCATGTCTTAGATCGTCTACTCGGCATGCTATAAAACAGGGTTTACAACAGGCATACATTAGATTGCTATCAGTCTCTACATAATCAGTGCGTGCTACTTGGTTGTGTGTTTATTTGTGACCCCCCCCCCCCCGCCCCTCCTGTTTCACCACGCATCCAATTAGTATCTCTATGTGACTCTATCCACTGTCACTAATTTTCTCTCTCCTGCTCTCATCAGGTAATGAGTGCTCGCTGATGCACCCAAGCTGCTCACCTCTTTATCTGCCTCTCTGTTTTTCCCTCCAACCTGACCTCCTTCTCTCTCAGACTTCACTGACAGAGAGAATACGGTTCAGTGCTGCGATCCAGGCTGATTCTCCCACTTCCTCTCCCCTTTCCCCTCCCTTGACCTTTATCTGCCATTGCTTAAATTTCTCTGCTTCCACCCCTCTAATTTTGGTGCGAGTCTCCTTCTCGTCCCTGCATTTATCTCATCCCTCCTCTGTCATCTTCTCCTCCCTAACATCTTCCATTTTGCCCTCTTCTCCTCCTCCACCTTTTGGACCTCCCCCTCCCCCATGTCCTTCAATCTGGTGTGTGTGTACATGTGTGGGAGTGTGTCCCTTTGCCCGTGCGTGTGCGTGCGTGTGTGTCACAGTGCGCTGAGGTCGTGGCAGGAGCGGGACTTCTGGCGGAGGATCTTGCTGCCCCGGTGGCGGCTCATCTCCCGGTAGCGGCCCCGGTCCCGGTCCCGGTCCCGACCGTACGAGCGCGGCACCAGCCCCGCCAGGAAGCGCTTGGCCCGGCTGGTCAGGCTCTCCCTGCGGCCCGCCCCGGGGTCGCCGTCGGTCCAGCCGGGGCCCACGCAGTCGCCCCTGGCGGCCCGGACCGCCGCCTCCAACAGCTCGTTGGTGCCGTGGTCCAGGGAGGCTGAGAGCTCCATGTAGACGCAGTCGAACATCATGGCGCTGGACTGGGCCTCTGGTGAGAGAAAGGAAGATGGGTTTTCAGAAAACTGTTTGCAATGGCGCACGTTTGAAATAATTGAGGCCTCACACACTGGCAGCTGCAAATGGCAATTAGAGGCAGTGGTTTGAAAGTTAAGGACATTAGCTCATGAAACCAGCGAAGCGTCCACAGCCTGTTCAGGACCCAGCTGCTGTGTGATGTGCATCGCAACAAGATAATACCTCTGAAAGGACAGCTCACTCACTGCTGTTTGGGAGACTCTGTTAGCCTCTTAAGTGTTAATTTGTTGCTTCTTCTGCACCAAATTGTGACAAATGGATAAATCTATAGTATCTCACTTTGTGGGGAAGGGACACTCGTCTCTGCTTAGTGCGCTTTTGAAATCCTGTCTGGCTGCCGCGACAGTGAAGCAGAAATAGTCATGAAGGGTGAAATATCATTTTGGGATTGTGATTTGTTTAAACTAAAGAATTATCAATTTGTTTACATTCTGTATGATTGATGTCACATTACAGATCCACTTTTGACCGTGGACACAGTAGTCTGACTAAATAATCCCGAGGTCCTAGGGTCTCAAGGTCCTCTTTTTTTTCCAGAGATCTCAACCACATCACACTTTTCATTATCAGATAGAGTTTGCTAAGTTGCAATGGAGATACATCTGTTTACTGAGGACAGTGTGATACAGATGAACACAACAAAAGAATCTAGTAAGTAAACCTTGAGCTGGGATTGCTTTGTCAAACAGTTTACAGTTTACCAAGGTCAAGAAAAGTACCGTGGAAGACATCACAACCGTTACTTAGCTCACATGTCACCATATATGTCTCCATGACAACTGAGCAAACTCCATCCACTGATGAAGGCCGTGTGATATGGTTAAAAGCTTTGTACAAAGCTAATAAGTGGATCTTTAGTGGGATTTTTTTGGTAGGATTCACATTTAGAGATTCTAATTGGCTGATAATCATGATTATGTCAAAATGTGCTAATTTTTCAATAGGAAATTGGTTTAAACATGTTTCCTGCTGCAAAAGGACACTGGTCACTGCAGTTTAAAGTTCCCCCAGCAAAGAGCACTGTTCAAACAATATTAAGTTAATACAAAGGGAAGAGAAAAATTAGATAATTGGAAATTGCAAATGAAAATTCACAAAGCAAGAAATGGATAAAACTAGCATTTGGAGCAGAGACACTACCAAGTATTTGTGCTGCAAATTTTCATCAGTCTTTTAATATTACATCATAATTTCCTTTTTTCAATGAAACTAATTATTCTTTCTTGCATTGTAATGTTGCTAAAATTAACATTCTTTGTATCATAGAAGAAGACAAAGAGCCAGAAAGAGACAGTGGGGTTACGGTTGCCACTATCCGAGTTGTAGGAGCTCAAATCTCTTGGTTGTAGCTAAAATGGGAAAACGGTTTCTATCTCAATGTGACTCTCCTGGATAAGGACAGGTTGACTAAATGTGTTGTTGACAAGGCTCAGTATCTCGCCTGTTTGTTCCTGGTCAAACAAGCCTGGATGATAAGGAGAGCTGACAGATACATATCACTCTGCAGCAAACAGGCTTCATTGTCAGCTCAAATGGCATTTTCTTTTCTACTACACTTAATCTTTTTTGATTGCCACTACTCTGCTCAGTCAGTATCTAAGAGCTCTGGAGCAGCTGCGTGCAGAAAATGCTTTAAGCTTTTTATTGGTATTCATAATAACTAAATAAAACGTACACTGCATGACTGCAAAGTGTTGGCAGCAGGAAGTCCCTTCCTTAGACGAATTTTGAGTGGGTTTCAGAAAGATGAAAGAAGAAATTAAATGACCTTGATTCTGTGCTATAATGTAGAGAAATGATTTCATCAACACAATAATACCCTGTAAGAGCTGATAGTAAACTCAAATCATCTACTTCCAAGGGGATAAAGACACAGAAGAAAAGTAAATAAGATAAGCACTTCAAAACTTTAATAGAGAATAATTTTAGGACTAAAAAATGGCTACTGCCTAAAATGTGATTTTCAATTGAACATGCCAAAACTACTGAGGAGATGAAATGTTTTTTCCTTTAATTGTCACCATTAATACTTATTTTCTGCTGGCAAGTTAGAAATAAGCATTAGCAGACTTGAGTTTATCTTGAGTTTAGATTGTTATGTCAAATTACTATCATGCCAACAGGGAGAATAGTCTTAAAAATGTTATGCAGTCATAGACGCTACTAAGCTTTCATGTTACCAGATCCATCAGCATGACAAATGAGCAAATGAAGACCATGTGATACGGTTGAAAGCTCTGGAAAAAAATAGTAAGTGGACCTTGAGTTGGGATAGGGGGGTTTTGTCAAAGTTGTGAAATAAAAAATGTTCCTCTATGGTTAGATATAACAATCTTAACTCAATGTCCTCTTACTTACTTTTTCCAGAGCTTTCAACCCTACGTTCTTTATCAGTAATTGGAGTTTGCTCAGTTGCCATGGAGATAGATCTGTTGACATGGGACTGAGCAAACTCCATCTGCTGATGAAGATCAGGTGATACGGTAGAAAGCCACAGAAAAAAACAAGCAGTTCATAAACTGTACCTGTAGATGATTGACTAAATACTAATGCCACATGAAAACTAGTTAAAACCTTGTTAATATTCTTAACTATGGTTATTGCATTGCAACATGTTAATCTGGTTTTTGTGTGGCTGCTATTACACAGCATGAACTGATTGTGCCAGTGTCACAGGTATTACAAAAAAACAAGACTAAAATTAATCTGGGTGTAATAATCCAGCCGCACGGCAGCTGTCGACCCACAGCAGTGTCACCTAATAGTGGGTGAGGTAAGAGTGGGAGGAAAAGAGACAAATCCCAAACCAGATCAACAGGGCTTATCCTAATACCTACGACAGCTGATTAAATTGAGCTGAGTCTGTTAAAAAGAGTGTTCGGGAAATTGAATTGGAGAGGTGGGGAGGAGAAGAGGGGAAACAAGAAAGGAGAGGACAGGAGAGGTAAGGAAATGGGGAGAGGAGATGAGCAGGGTAGAGGAAAGTAAGGTAAGAGAGGAGACAAGCGGAGGGGACACGGAGAGCAGAGGAGGATAAATGAGAGAGGAGGAGAGGACGCTAGGAAATGAGAGAAGAGGAGAGGAAACAATGAGAGGGGAGGAGATGAGAAGAGGGGAAGAAACAAAAAAAGAGAGCAGACGGGAGGAGAAGACAGGAAACAAGGAAAGGAACTGAGGAGGAAAGAAGAGAGGAGATGAAATGAGAGGACAGAAGAGGCTACTAAGGAAAGAGAGGAAACGAGGAGAGGAGAGGAGAGGAGGCAGAGGGTCACCCAAAGGTCCCTACCTGTGTGCCCACTAAGAGACAGGAAACGAGGGAAGGAGAATGAGACAGAATGAAGGGAGAGAGGCATTACGGATGGAACGTGTGAGTCACAAAGACAGTGGAAGGAGATGCTGAAAGGAGGTGACAGGCAAGATGGCAGAAGAAATGAACAAGCAGGAGGAGAGAAAGGAGACAGGAAGAGACAGACGGACGGGGGGGGGGGGGGAGGAGACAGACAGAAAGAAAGAATGTCAACTAAGCAAACGGAGCCAGGGTGCATATTAATCAAAGCCCCGAGGAGCAGGGCCACACCACAGCCGTATTGAGCGAATGATAAATATGTTCCCAGTGTGACAGTGTGTGTATCACTGTGTGCATTAAGGACGGAGGGGGAGAGATGTAGCGAGGGATGGTGGGGTGGGGGGGGTGAGAGATAGCAGAATAAAAGTGTCACAGCACATGCCATAAATAGACTATATAACTTCAGCACTCTCAGCCAGGACCCGGGTTCTTTGAGGAGGATGTTAGGTAGCCGGGGCAGGCCAGTCAGCTTCCTCTGTCAGGCTCACATATCAGAAAGAATACATGTGGCCTGTCCTGAGAGAACATAAGAGCATCTTTGTCAGGCTCCCCGGGAACAGCGATGGGGCATTTCCATATCGCTGACCACATCGCTGCTCATGGGTCGGAATATGCTGAGTATAGGCATCTCTCGTTATTCATTCCTCGCCTCCCTCCCTCCCTCCTTCCACTTGTGTTATTAAGTATACACCAGAGCCGTGACCGAGCCTGAGTCGACAGCGGCGTGCACAAATTTTACACTTGCTGCCTCTGTTTAACTTGCAAAGCAAAACAAACCAAACAAGATTTGACCTCAGACTGTGGTTTCCACACTTCCACACAACAAACACAGACACTCGCACGCACTTTTCTATTCTCATGTCCCCTTGCAAACCTTCCACTGTATCCTTTCTCTCAGCATTACAAGCCTGACGTTAACACCAAATGCACAACCTGACTTGACCTAATCATACCATTAATGAAACCCCAATCTTGTTAGACCTCTAATCATCATCCTTAATCCTACATTTAACCTGGCTCCCTGTAGGATTAAGCCAAAATACCAAAGGGGTAGCACAATGAAGACAAACTCTATACTGATTGTATATACGTTTTTTTTTTAAATACAACTATTATTTTCTAGATATTTTCGTAAATCTTAAAATCCCCAAAATGATTTGCCTTTTTGTAGAAAAATATATCAAATGCAAAATACACCTGTTCTGGCCTCTGGTAAACATGCACGCACCCCTTGAGTATATAGTTAAGATCCAAAACTTTCAAAGCGCTCAACCTGAATGAAGTGCTTTCTGAAGCACCACTGACGTTTGAACAGTCAAGCGATATTCTTCGTTTCACATGAGCTCTGACACAAAGCACTCTAACAGTGTGCCTCACAGGTGTAAAAAAAGCTTCGGTGCTTCGCCATCATCTGCTTGACTTGCAATCTTTTCATGTTATGTCATTTGTCTCAGTGGTGTAACATCAGAAACGCTTTAACATTTAAAGTTGAGTCAAGTGAAGGCTAACATTACATCTCTGTCTGAACGGATTCTTGTACGGAGTCAGAATTCAGACTGAAAGTTGAGACAGTTTAAAGCCTTAAAGCCTCTCAGGACCAGCAGCAGTGGTTTAGGGAGAAAAAATGATACCATAAAGGGTGGAATTTGAGAAAATGGGCAGACCAGCATGGTCTTTCATAAGAGGACTACTGAATAACCTCTTGGCAAGGAAAGACGGACAGAGACCTCCAAAAAGAGGTTAATTTCAACTCACGGATGGAATAAACCAACGCACTGATGCAACACTACACCACATAGCAGTCCGTCTCAATGTTTCTTTCAAGGACGACAAAACAAGCCCCACTCTCCCCTGACACACACAACACCCACACTCACACAATGCGCTTCGCACACCTCTTTGAACGGAGACTCCCATTCATACACGCACACACACGCACACACACACCATTCTCATACATTCGCCCTTCCCTCTGTTACCCCTCGTCTCCTTGTCCCTCTTATCGCAGTCCTCTCTTTGAAACAGGCCAGCTGACATCAGGCAGAGAGAAGATGGAGAGAAATGAGGACGCGTGTCTGCTTGTTTGGCCGTTTCGCCGTGTCTGTGTGCATGCGAGCAGTTGTGCACGTATGGCGGGTACAAACAGACATAAAGATTGTAAGTCCTGTAAGAGAGAGATAATCCAAACAGAGATTTGCCATCTGGAAAAAAACAACAAGAAAAAAAAAAAAAAGGAGGAGCCGGGGGACAGAGATGGAGCCCCTCCATAGAATTAGATAGAGCTATGTGTCTTTATATTTGATGTATATGACAGCGCCAGGCACATTTACACACTAAATGTATACTGTCAACGCTCAGAAACTGCAGAGATGACCATGAAGTTTTGAATTTATATACCATATAAGGCGTGAATGCGAGTTCATATCAAGGTCAAACTGTGATTCCTTCCTCCCTTCCAACTACAGTCCCTCTGCACCCACTTTCTATTTGAAACGTTAATGGCATTCAGACAATGGGACGGCCTGCCCGTGCTGCATAGAAAATTCACTCATAAAGTCCAGCAAAATCATAACCTGCCTGTGGTCTGATCTCTGTTCAGTGGATTTTCAAGCATCACTAAGAGGATTCAGTACAGCACTGTTTGTTTCTTCCTCAGTGAATTTGTTTGGCCGAGGCCTTGCTTCATTGTCGCATGCCAAAATAAAAAGGTCCGCAAAGCTTGCTGCTCAACAACAATGTTTAGCAGAGCAAGTTATTCATTTTGCGTTGCGTATAGTTGCAACAAAGCAACACTTTCACACGCCTATTAAAATTCTCATCCCCACGTTTAATTTTTTTAATCACATTCAATCACAGCCGATGGAATTAGAATGATCAAAAAACACACCTCTCACACAAAAACAAGTGTCAAACACCTGTCAAAATTAAACATATTGAACATACAACACGAAATAATCAACTGCATTAAGTATTCATGGATAATCAATATTTAATAGGAGCAACTTTGACAGTACTTCCAGCCTGAATCTTCAGTTATCAGCCTCATTTTGTATCCACTGTGCATGCCCAGACACTCTGGTTTGTACCCTTTATGATTGTGAGATATTCAATAATCTCATGGCGGATTTGTTTGAATTACCTTAATTTACCTGGATATCGGCAGTTTATCCTTCAAAAAGTAAGGGTGTATTTAACCTGAAATTGTCTGGCTTATTGGGTAAATTACTTTGTGTTTTATTTTTATTGTTTTCTCACACTAAACTTTCTGTGCTTCACTGTCAAAAAGCCTAATTACACCCATTGTAAATCAATGTGGTAAAACAATAAAGCTTAACAAAGCCATGGGGGTGAATAGCTTTTATAGAAAATGTGTATTTTCCCACCCGTTTTACAACAATAAAACATGATAGGATTTTTCTCCCCATAAGGAGTTTACCAACAGAACATTTATCGCTGGATATTGTAAACAGTGAAGAAACTGATTAAAAGATAAATCCCCCAAGAGCCTTTCTAATGGAGACGATGTCGGCTTGGAGGAAGATTTATGGTAAAATACCAGGGCAGAGAGATGGATGAGCCAAGACAGAAAAAAGAGTTAATAGAAGATGAGTAATGGCATAAAGCACACTACCATTGTTCTCTAGGGGAAATGGGTATGCATGTGTGTGCCTAGTAACTACAGATTTGCATTTTGGGCATTTAGACACTGTTATCCATTTAGGTTGGCAGGTAAAAAAAAGCATCAATATCTACCAGATCCCGATCCAGATTACAAAACATGTTAAAAAACATTTAAATTTTCCCTTTGGAGAGCTGCTTCAGAGGCATTTAAAAGAAGCAAACAAAAGAGTGCACTTCAAGTATTTCTTGTGTGTTTCTTTTCTTGCGTCATTCGCCCAGCAGCCTGGTGTTTCTTCATCACTGCTAATGCCTGGGCAGATGCAAACTGACTGTTTTCCAAGCGCTCCCCGCGGTTACTTTTGCTAAGCCTGTCCAGTTTTCAGTTCTCACACAGCACATACGGTATGCAGTTTATTATGACAATGGTAGTTTTTGAAAAGTGATGTAATGTCGTTGTTTATTTCATATTTCAATTTTTTAGCGGCCTTTTTAGCAAACACCATTTCCCATAAGCCCCAGACGTTTGTGGGCTAAACGTCACAGCTCAGCAGTTTGCGGCGAGTCCGTGGGTGAGTCGAGGGGTCGCAGTTAGGTGTGTCGGTCAGAGGAGATAACAGCTGAAAGATTGGAACCATGACTTTAGAATAGAGAGTTATATGGAGATGGATGAAACCCAGTTACAATGACGCTACCTGAACTGCCTATTTTCTGTGCACACAAAGTAATTGTTTAACCTAAAATCACAAAGGTATCAATTTCTAATTCTACTACTGTAGACAGCAAGGTAGTTAGCTGGAGAAGCTAACGTTTGCAGCTTCCATTACAGCAGATAAACACACTGTTAGGCCCATGCCTGGCCTTTTTGATTGTGTTTCGGTTTTTGAAAGGCTAAAACAGACACTACCCTCCGTACTCTCAAAATACTGACACGCGCACCACTCCAGCATGCGGGGAAATCCATAGCTTAACGGACGTGGCATGCCAGGTCTGAGCTGTGATTGGACAATCAGGGGACGGGTTCAGCCAACGGCCGACTGACCCTGGCCCTGCCTCCACCTACCGTCTGAGCTGATCTCACGAGAGCGGACAAGGTCGCTCTTGTTGCCCACCAGGATGATTGGTGTGTTTGGCTGGGACTCCCTGAGGAGGAGGCGGAGCTGGGCGGTGCGGTGGAAACTTCGCCGGTCAGTCACCGAGAAGACCAGGATACACACATCACACTGCAGGGTGGACAGGTCCTGGGGATACAAATACACACAAACTCATTAATAAAACAACCCCTCAGTGGAGCCGATTAGTACTAAATAAATAAAGGAGAGATCCAGTGACAGCTGAACAGGTGTGGGACGTCACACGAGATCTTTTGAATGCCATCAACAAATTGACAATTTGTCCTTGAACAACATTTTAAAACCCAGATTCCACCTCCAGTCCTTGTTTTGCCGTGTTGGAGCTTAGCCACTGAAAGGATATCGGTGCCAACGCAGGCCGGAGCCACACAAGTTTTTATCAGTGTCCCATGAGAGGACGCAGAGGAGGCTCTGCTCGACTTGACTGTACAACCGTCACGCTTCACTTTGGATCTCCTGACCCTTTTAGCAAAGCAGTGACCACCAACGTCCCATCGGGGCTTCCTGTCACAGAGGCTCAATTAGCCCTGAGTGGCTCTAGCAGAAACGGCAGCTTGGAACTGCCTGGGACCATCTTTGTCCTCTCTCGCTCTCTCTCCCCGATTCTGTCAGCCACATTTACATCGGACTGAAGGTGGTTCATGGGTGCAAACTAGGCCATGGCAAGGTTCTCCTGGCTGCACCTGGCTGTAACTTGAGCGAAATCTAAACTAACGTGATCATATCCAGGGCGCGCTCAAGGCCAAATCCCTCCCAGCTGATTATTTGTCCACCTTATAATCTACCAGAGTCCCCAAATAATAATGACACGTCAATATTTGTCTGCTAATGTGGTGAGTCAGTTTATATGCAGGGACTTTGCCATATGGTTCAGGGTTTAGTGATTATTGCACTGCCTGTGGTTGTGAACTGCAGAGTAAAATGCAGTCCAATTTTGGATTTAAGTCTGAAGCCTGTGGTCTTGTGAATTAGGTATGCACCATTTGTGTCACACAGCATCATAGCTTTTTATATGATTCCCTGTCTTTGTGCAGAATATGGCCAAAGAACACCAACCTTTTTCCACGTGGTTCCTAGTATTCCCCTTAAAGCTGCACTGATAAATATATTTACGTGAACAATAGGTGAAGAGACTATGCGTAATATGAATGGTGTCGCTGTGTGAGTGAGGAACCCACTCAGAATTATCAGCCAACTTTGCAGTTCCCCTCAGCTCCATGGAGCGGTTTAGCGTCCATCAGCGCAATGTTTTGTTTTTACCGCCCTCATCAACCCTGT
The DNA here is from genome assembly GCA_031216445.1 of Lateolabrax maculatus. Taxonomy (NCBI): domain Eukaryota; kingdom Metazoa; phylum Chordata; class Actinopteri; order Acropomatiformes; family Lateolabracidae; genus Lateolabrax; species Lateolabrax maculatus. Next base: position 20,388,882 of record CM062203.1, on the reverse strand, counting down.
ACTAGTCAGCTGTTTTCAGCGAGAAAAATAAATGATAAACTGACTGTACACTAACTTCCCAGCTTCAAACAGCAGACAGACTGCTGGTTAACATAGTCAAGGTTTTAGCTGCTGAAGAGCCAGATATGTCCCTCGGGAGTTGGTGGAGAGCATAAATGAGGTAAAATTTATTCATTTTACCATTTTAATGAATATTGCAGTGATAGGTGGAAAGAAACATGACTCCAAATGAAATGCTAACCTTGTCTGCTGGATGTGTAAATACACAAATGTTTGCCAACACATTAGCTGGGAGAACTCTGAGGTGATGATTTGTTAATGTTGTGTTTACAGCGTATTCCACTGCCAAAACGCATCCAAAAATCTATTAATACTGCTTCAAAATCCCTTTGATGTAACTCCAAAGTTAGATACAGAATTGTTCTTCTACTCTAGTTGACAACACCGCATTTTCATTCATCAGCTTGATCCAGAATTTCAGTGATTTTACATACGTAGAACTTAAGTTTTTGTACCTGGAACAATGCATTGAATGTAAATTTTGGACGTCTTGTGCATCATCATTGTACTTCAAGTTTTTAAGTTCTGTGGATTTAGCAATGCTACTCCAGGCATGTGGGGTTGAATAGGTTAAAACATCAGGTTGGACACACACAATCAATACAAACTATTTTTCACCCAAAGACAGAAACCTGAGACCAGGCTCCACAGTGTTATGCCAGTCAAGGTCCCATTCTGTGTCGATGAAACAGATGCCCAGTACAGAATAAGAAGACATAACAGAAACAATTGCTTTATATCCTGATGGGTTTCTTGTAGTGAAGCACAGACTGTGGCTGTAGTCTTCAAATGAAATTCGAAGTATTACCACTTTGTCAACAAAGTGTTTCTGCTCACTGTTTATGGGGCAATACCAGAAAATAAAGTTTATATTCCAGTCCTGAGCCCAGACGCTTTTCACTTGACTTAACTGTAAAAATACTCAGGGGAAATTGGTAAAATTTCATTTGAGGATTGGTTTAAGCTTTAATCTATAACTTTCCATTGCCTTATTTCCAAGCACTGCAAACACAACTAAGTTGTATTTCAACTGGAAATGGGACTAAACACTGGTGACTAAATCAATATGAAAACATATTATTCCCACCAGATAACCCAATCTGCCTGCTGTCTTTGGACTGTATGTTGTCTGTGTGTATGTGTGAATACGCCGATGGCCTTGCCCTACATCCACAGCCCCGCAGGCAAAGGCAGACGCCTGAAAAATTCACAGTCTCAAGCGGCCAAGTAGTATTGGATCAGACCCCGGAGCAGGAAATTCATGGGGAGGCCCTTGGCACTCAGTCTGTTTGACGGAGCACAGGAAAAGACAGGGAGCGGAGAAAGGAGGAGGGGAGGGAGGCATTGGCGTGGAAGGCGGCTCCGCCACCTGTCACTGTCTGATTTAGGGATGAGGAGGAAGAATGAAAACAACAAGACAGAGAGGGAGGAATGGAGAGAGAGAGACAGAGAGAAAGAGAGAAAGAGAGACAGACACTAATCTTTGTAAGCAAAGAAGCACAAACAGAGTGGACATCGATTAGGAGTGTGATGGAGCGCTTCAGGAGGAAAACTGTGACCAAGTAAATACGCCTCTCTATCAAATGAAGGTAGAGCTACTCAGGACAGTGCCAACTCTCTCCCTTTCTTTCTCTCTGTCTCGCTTTCCTTCTCTCCCTCTCTCTCGATTAAGCAGCTCCTCTCTGTCCACAGAGAGCAGGCCATCTGTCAATACCTACTCCCCCCATACACAAACACACACACACACATTCACATGGACTACCAAAAACAGAAAAGCCCATCCCACATGCGGTAATATACAAGTCATACGCAAATTCACACAGATCCGTGAGTATTCAGGAAAATATTAATGACATCATCTTTGTAACAAAGAACTCTTATGGCAATTTTCTTTGGAACATTGATGCTTTGTGAGATTGGCACCTTCTACACCACATGGCCAAAAGTATGTGGACAAATATTCGGTTTTCTCACTTCAGTGTACTTTCGGCCTTGGGCTGTTTTTCATAGTTTGGTCAAGGCGCCTTAGTTCAAATTAAAGGAACTTAATCGTAAATGCCTGGGAAACCTATTTTCTCTATCATCTCCTAACTTGAAGAAAGGGGATCCGACACAAACACAACAAACCAAAGTTCAAACAGTTTTGGTAATTTTACATGCAAGATTTCTTCTGATACTTTTCACTGGTCTGAAGTGGGCGGGCCTTGACTGGAAAAAGGTGATGTCACGTGCTTCCATGCACCAATCGGGATTTAGCAATATTTTAATCCAAGTGACAGTTGTAGCCTTGTTTGCTTATGTCGCACCCACGCAGTTCTGATATAGCAGATCAGGCGAATCCTTTGAGTGAATGTTTTATGCATATTTATATGAACACAGATTTAGATTTGCCAAATACTGAGGCTGATCTCCTCATACTTAGATAACTACATTGCCATAAGGTCACAACTTCAATAATGACACCTGATTTGTATTCAAAGCTACACTCACTGCTGGCTCTATGATGACATTATGAATAAATAATGGGCTTATTTTTGGTGGGAGATTGTTGCTTTGGGCTACATCCTGGAATGCCTCTGCCAAATGCCTCATGTCGTTGTCCATCATTTTAGACTGTGTACTACTATCCATCTTACTGATAGCTTTGGTTTCAAGAAATGTGCTATAAATTTTTGACACAATAAACATATATTGTAAACAAGATTTTGTAATAAGGATCCCTTACATTTAACAATATTTACCGAGCATATTACATTAAACTATCTTCATCACTTCTGTACTACAATTCTGTTACTTAATGGCCTAAATATACAGATATATCTGTAATTAGTTATAATCTGTGGATAATACACCATGCAGATACATTGTTCAAGCTCTTCTTACCACTCAGCTGCAGCTTCTCACTCTGTTTAAACACAGTCCAATGGGACACTCACTCGGGCCTTCAAACAGCATGATAAATATTGTTTTCAAAAGAAGAAGGCTCACAGAAGAGACAGTGAGGATTGATCTGTTCCACCAGTAAAAAGGGCTCAAACCCAGATTTTCACAACTTTTTGTTTCTGGCGCAGATGTAAACAAGAAAAACACATCTAATAAAACCTGACAGAATTTATGGTTTCTGTGAGTGCAGCAAACAGAAATGGCACTTCACAAGCTTTTCAAACGCACAGAAAGCACAATACACGTTATGCACACGACATGTACATTACCATCCACTCAAAAACACACTCACACACCAACTTGCGAGTGCCAGGCACCACATCAGCAGCCATTAACAGTGAGGACAATGAATCACTTATCAGACATGATTTGCATAACATGCTGTGGCCCTGTGAGCACTCAAAGTATTATTCATTCCAGTTACGACAAAAGGCAAAAAAAACACAGCATTTGGCTATATTTTGAGAGAGTGCGTGAGCATGTATGTGTGTGTGTGTGAGTGTGTGTTCATCCCTCATTATACAACATGCTTCCCACTGCTTAGAACACAGAGCCTGAACTATGGCAATCTATTGGCTCCCAAGTCATTTGCTTTGCAGAACAAGATACATGAGCAAAGCAGCTTACGGCCTTTACATAGAAACGAAAGGTCAAACACATTCCCACCTGCTTCCACCAACATCCACGGCGTGCGCACACATGCACAAACAAATACACAGACGCTCGTGCTACGGTGTTTGCTTTGCACACATCTGATTCCTTGGCTTGTGTTCTATCTTGTCTGACTGCCTGTCAGAGCAAAATGAAAGAGCAGGCAGATCAATAAAGATGCAGGGGTGATAAAGGAAGGGAATGACAGAAAGACAGGGAAGGAAGTGGAGGGAGGAGTAGAAGCAAGGAGACAGAGGAGCACCTTGCTCTAGAAGCTCAGTCAGAATCTGATAATAGGATGACAAAGCTTAGTGCACATGGCATGCTGAGTTGGTGGGTTTGCTCTTTTTCTCTCACTTACTTGTTTTGCTGCACAGAAACAACGTTTCCCTAAGGAAATATATTACAGAGGCCATCTGGCCTGCACTGGCTAGGTCACACACACACACACACACACACACACACACACATATGTAAGCACTGCTTAAGCTGAGCACCAATGACCACGAATGACCACATCATCAGCTGACATCACACCATAGACATGGAGCACCATGACGCTATTACATGTCGTGACCACCAACCACCTTTCTCTCTCTCTCTCACACACACACACACACACACACCCACACACACACACACACACACACACACACAGGAGGGTGGTGTAGTGAGTGTCCCTGCATGACCTAGTTTCAAGCTTTAATACGACAGCATGTGGAGGCTCCACCTTGCTGAAGTGTCCATTAGAACATTGCGGCTTCAGGGAGGCTGTTCTGTGGTTGTCCTCTGATCTCCCAATGGACGCAGGTCAGAGGTCAATCCTTGTTTGATCTGGTTGATCCTTGATTATCAGCCAGGATAAACAAGGATTTCCCGCCAGGACACAAGTATCGCATCATTAACAAAAACATTTCGTGACCTTATAATTATAAGGTTCTATCTGACTTTTTTTGTCAAAAATGAGTTGTTTACATGGCACTATTCTTTGGCAAGTTATTAACATTTTGTGTAGCTTTTTTGTGTTTTAGCTTTATGCATAAATGATTTAAAAAATAAAAGGAAAAAACCTCTGTAGTAATCCTCTAACTTGGTTCTATAGTATAAGGTTCCAACTGCCAATCAGTACACAGGAGGACCAATCAGGTTCTGCCTCTGACACTGACTTTTTATCTTTATCTTTTTTATCAAGTTTGAACTTGATAAAAAAAAAGCTGAATTTTAGCATTACCCACCATGCTAGACAGCTAGGTAACCTAATTACTTACTTTGTCAATTCAACTCAGGAGTTGGATATAAAGAATTAATGTCATTATTAATAAATTGGTAAATTCAGCTGTCTAGCAGGCTAACTGTAGATGCCATCTCCACCTGATCTAGAAAAATCCATATAAAATTGTAATAAGATTTTGATAATATACATTCAGGACTTAAATACAATGTAGCAGTTGAGATTTCTTCTTTAGCTTTTGTATTTTTTATATTTTAAGTTCACACAGAGTATTTTACACAAATAAAGTGAGTAGTGACTCCAGCAGAGACTAAAACAAACAAACTGTTAAGGTGTAATAGCTTATTTGGAATAGGGCAAGAAATGAGACACTGCAAATAGTCCAGAACGACTCTCATAAGGATGCAGAACAGAAAAACAGGAAAGAGAAAAATTTCCAGGGAAGGAACTCCCTGGACACAAGTCTCCATTCCAAGAACTGGATGGTGGAACGATGTTTTTCTTCCCTCCTTATCGAGCAAAAGAATGTGGTCAAGCAGCAATTATCTTCCTCAAATTGAATCCTGGACTTTTTCTCTAATTTGCTTTAACATAATAAACAATCATGTCCTCTGGGGCTGCAGCAGACCCTCCTCACTGCACTTTGCTAAACACACACATACACAACACTGGCCTACATTTTTCCAGGCCTCCGGCTGCACCTTTTGGTTGCCTTTAATAAATATTTTAATTTCAAGCTATCAAATAATAATGGGGACTCCAAGCTTGGAACAAATTCAGGCACACGCACGGACACACAGACACCCAGACAGACAAACACACATTAGATTAAAGGGTGAGAGGGCCCTCTGGTCCTCGGTGACCTCAATCTCCTACTTGGTTCCCTGCAAACAGAACCCAGTTGGCTGTTTAAGGATACATTACACAACCAATGTCAGTCCAAAGGCGAAGGACAGCACGGGCCGCCGAGGTCAAGGCCAAGTGTGCCAGTGTTTCTGCCAGTGCTTCTATTTTGGGTGCATGGATAACTTATTTAAAACCATCCAACCCCCGTGACATCCACAACACTCCGTTACAGCGTCTGGCTGCTCAGCAGACTCTCACCCTTCTGTGCATGTGCATGCTGGTATGTTTTACACATTTGACCATGCCCGACACACAGTTGGTGTATGTTTACGTGTTTCTGCACTTACAGTAAGCTCTACTTGCGGCCTGTTGTGCACCGCTGCCTGCACAGCAGTGGAGAAAATTACAGCTCTAGCTGGACCTCCGACCGTCAATCAGCTGCGAGTCAAGCCAAGAAAGCACTTGAAGGAACAATCGCAGAATGTAACAGCTTTTCATCTCGTTTGGCAGTTTGCATTGCACAGGGAGTGATGAGGCTCTGATCGGGCAGGCCGGAGAACGGATGAAGCCCAACGGCCGACAGCATCAGATGCTGACTGTTCTAGACTTATCTTATGCACGAGTGAGTGATTAAGTCAACCCTGTGTGTGCGTACGTGAGAGTATGTGTGTGTCTGTATTTGTGTGCGTGTGTCTTTGCATGTTGCTATGGCAACTTGGGTGTAGGTTGGGGTGCCCCATGGAGAACACTTGCAGCGAGGCCAGAAGCCCTGCCTCTTGGGACGGGTGGTGAACGCTGAGCCAGTTTGAGGCCCACAAGACATGATGGGCAGCTGGACAACATCTGTCCGCACACCTGACTCTGTGTGTGTGAGTTTGTATCTGTGCATGCGCGTATGTGTATTCCATCTATGGGCATTGCCGCGGAAGAAATAAAAGCACAAAAGCATGAGCATGAATTGGTGGATGATTTGGGACACTGTCCAGTCCTCTCTGCCTCCCCCCACTGCTGACGGCCCTGGAGTTATTCCAAGCTTCCCGCTGGCCTGCGTCTGTTGCTTCAGCCTTAATGCCCTGCCTTGTATTAACACGCACAGAATAACAAATGTAATTAACTCTCAGTGAGATTTAACTATGGCAGAAAAGGGCCTGTGGAGGGAGGCGAGCTGGCGCCACAAAAATAGAAAAACAAAAGACGGCGAATGGACGGGGGAGATTTGGAGATGATGACAGCTGCAGGAAGAAAGGCCAACAAAATTGGGGGTGAGAAAGGGAAGAGGGAGGGAAGTGAAGACGTGAAGAAATGAGCTTCTCTAGCTTTCAGTGGACTTCCCCAGAGCTAAATGAAGCTGTGTGTGAATAATTTAACCTTAAGGGGAGAGCCCCTGAAAGCCGAGTGGACATCTTGAATAAGATGCACCCGGGATGATCCACCATGCACGCCAATTAGAGTGCTCCCCCGTCTCATCATCACATTATCAACAGGCATCAATGATGGCATGCTTTTTGATTTTGCATAATGTCCTCAGAGTCACGAGGAGATTTTTGACAAGCTGTTATTGCTCTCCGCCGCTGCCAGCCGCAGCCAAAAAGCTTTCCTTCTCAAAAATCATTGCCACAGGGTCGTATCAACTCATTCACACTGTTCAGCTGTAAAAGGTTGATGACGCATAGCCGCAGCAATTTTTGCCCTCCGCCAAAAATGTTCTTGTTAACTGTGGATTTGAATTGAAACAAATAAGGTTAACAACAGAGTGATTTCCACTTTTCCGAATGAGAGAACTTCAAAAAGCTCAAGTACAGTGAGCACAGCTGCTCCTACAGGATTCCCCCCGTACAGTGGAGCACAATGACACACAGATAAAAGCAGAAGTACGAACACACTCTTTACACTCAAATACACGCAAATCATTTGCCCATCACAGAGATTGGACAAACTGCTTTTTCCATTTCTTAAGTGCAGGCAAAGACAGTCGAAAATCAGAAAATAGTTGAAGGTGGCCGAGAGAGCAAGAGGCCAGCCAGGGAGTCGGTCCGAGCAGTACCAGATAACCAGGACAGAGTGACCGAGGCGTGAGGCTGACAGCCAGTAACTCACCTGTTTCCAGTTGTCGAAAATGACGACTTTGCTGTCCTCGTCGTCGACTGTCACCGAGCACTCGTGGCCCTCACCTGCAAGCAGACACCCACATCACATACATGAGCACGCACATAGTACAGGGAAAAACACCACAGCACACGCTGCATGACGCTACCATTAAATGCTAGGGGCACTACACTGTATACTGCAACACAAAAATGTGGCAGTATGCATTGTGGAGTCTGAATTAATTTTTAATATTAACTAAAGTGAAGTGAAGTTCATGTAGGTCTTTCAGATGTTCTTGACCTACTCTAGAAACCTTCAATTAGCTCTGCGAAGATGTCTAAATTGGGTTATGTGGAACATGTTACCGCAAACAGACATTTGCTCCTTTTAATTATAAGGACATTTTTGTCTATTTTTAAGCCTGGTGATATTCTTTATTTTTCTTATGTCAACAAATCCAATGAAAAGCAAACCAAAACCAACAATCTTTTAGTCCGTTTTTTAATACTTTTCGACTTCCCTAACGTATCTGTGGCACTCAGCTTGAAGCCTGTTTGTTCCTGCTGAAGATGCAAATTTTAAATAAGATATAGATATATATTTGTATTATTCAAAAAAAACTCCTAAAACAGCTGGGCACTGTAGTTTTTAGCAAAAGTTACTCAAATGGGAGTAAATAGTGTATTTGTTGTGGATTATTTCCAGCAGCAGATTAATTTTTATTTTTTTTTTTTACAACAGCAGGACGGTGTATGGGGGATTGATACAAAATAATCTACAGTTTTCATTCCTGTTGTATAGAAAAAAATATCACCAAGTGCAACGGTGTGGCTCGTTGATGTTTTGTTGATAGTGCTTGGACAACAAAGAAGCTCTACGGCACAAAGGAGTTAGATATATCAAACCGTGACTGTATCACCCCTAGAGAATACACTACTTATAATTATATGCCAGCTTTTAAAGTACACATTAACCCAAAATAGCTTGACAGAGGTGGGGGGCACCCACAATGATGAATGACATGTCTATCTTGAGGTCTGAGCGTACCAAATCTACTGGGGTTAATTAGCTTTGTCCGTCTTTTTCTTGGTAATTACTTGGTGAGGACCCGTATTGATCAGTGAGGTGTCATCCAACTCACAGAGCTAATATGGTGCCCGAGCATCTGTTCAAAGCTATCAAAAAAGGTGTTCATTGTATACTGTCGGTGTTGATTAGTGTGTTAGTGTTTTTTACACTTTGCCATTTTGACATGTCGCTCATACAATAATTTAGCACTCTGTCAAAACGCCAGATGAGGATGACAGCGTCATCATGGAAACGTGTACGAGCTCCTTGGGTGAAAGTGCTTTTTCTGTCCATTTATGATGCATGATATCCATGTAGCGCATCCAAGTGTAGCCTACTACACGGGCAGGAATAAATACTGTATGACCTGAGCCGGGGCAAGTCAGCCTCATGCATGAGGGAGAGTAGTCGCGTTTTAGTGACACCGACTCATCGATGGGCTGGTTGGATCAGGACCAGAGCTGATTATCTCCGGTGTGGCCATGAGCTGTCTGACAGACAGACCTACTGACTGACAGAGGGAAGAGGAGATCAAGGATGTGTTTAGCAGCTTTAAACGGAAATATATCCAAAGGGGGGAAATACAGTTATTTGCTTTCTTGCTCGGAGTTAGATGAGAGGATGGATACCAGTTTTGTTCGGGGTCTGTCTCTCAAATATGAGGCTCTGGTCAGCGGCTGGTTAGCTTAGCTTAGCATAAAGACTGGAAACAGGGGGAAACAGCCAGCATTGGTCTGTCCACCTACCGGTCAATACCAATGTTGTGTCTGTACTCTAAATATGTAGTTAAAGCCAGGAGCCTTTAACTACATATCTAGAGTAAAGACACAGATTTAGTACGCATTAGACAAACAACATGTAATGTGTTTAATTATTAAACTTCGGAGGTTAATGTGTTACTTAAGGCCACAGCGAGGCTTGCTGTTTCCCCCTTTTTTAACTCCACACTAAGAGTCTAAATGAAGCTTTTCTACAATTAAACCTTGAGACTGATTTCAAAAGGTTTCCCAGTCCTAACACAGGTTGCACATGCACACAGAAACACACTCCACCAACCCCTGTCCACGTCTTTACCACATGCTTGTGTCTCTGAGTCTATTGAGAGGGATCTGTCCGACTGCCCGGCCAGAGATAAGGCTAGCGACGACTTGCCCACGCCGTTCTGTCCCAGGAGCACTATCCTCAGTGCCCCGCCGTGGCTGTGGTAGGCCGACTGGGCGGCCGCTGATTGGCTGAAGGACTCATCCCGAGGCACAGCTGTGTCACTGATAGGCAACGTGGCAGGCTCCTCCAAGCCCGGGATCCAATCGCAGTCCTCGGACACGGCCTCTTCCCTCCGCAGCTGGTGTTTGAGAGGCAGGGGTGTGCTTCCACGTCGGAGGGGGGGCGCCGTGGTGAGAAACATACTGTACTAGAATGAAATGGAGACAGATAACAAACACACACGTGTAAGTCTAGAAAGGAGCCACTGAGCGACACACAGTTGGCCTGATTGCCTACAGTTCTACCAAATATACCAAGAGGTCCAGTCAGGCTGCGGATTTACCTGTAACACTGTCTATTCTGGTAAATGTTATCACTGGAGAATGGGGGAGGGGTGTTTCCACAGTGTGTGCCTGTGTGTAAAGAGGAGGGAGGTGATAACAGAGTGGAGGTGAGACGGATAGGTGGCAGTGTGAGACAAAGATACTGATGAAGATGCAGAGCATGTCAAAGGGAAACCTAAGAGAGGAGGAGGAGGGAGATGTGTGTGTGTGTGTGTGTGTGTGTGTCTGGGGGGGTTGATAAGGACATACAGAGAGAGACAAGAAAACACGAGAAAGATGGGGAGAAAGAAACACAAGGGATGAACAGAGGAAAAGAGGCTGCAGCTGTGCTTAATGAGGGCGTTATGTCAGGTGGCTCTGTACTGTACGGTGAGTGAGTTCAGCATGAATTCACACAAAAATAGGTCAGAAACATACAGTCTTGATCTCCTTTCCCAGTTATTTTAAAAAAGGGAAAGCTGTGCACGTTTTTTTCCAGAACAATAGTTTGGCTGATAAAAGTGTGTGTGTGTGTGTGTGTAAGTGTGTTCGTGCATTTGCATAACAGTGTGTGTGTTTGCAGCCGCAGCAGGTCAACCATAGATGACCCTCATCCATATTAATACAGCAATTAATCTAGCTCCAGCTGCACCCCTGGGTGTATGTGGCCCGGCGTCTGCCTGTGGCAAAGCTAAGTACAGTATGGGCGCTTAATTAAAGGGGATTGACACAATAACATGAACGCATTAGAATATATGCAATCCAATTCAGTGCCACCACGGGGGAAAGTCTCACAATGAGCTGAGCCCACACCTCTCGGACACAGTGTACACAAAAACTAGAGATTATAAACTTATAAACACAAAGTTAGGATTCATCTCAAGACTGTTCTATTGGATGTACTAGATTGTTAGATTGTACAGGTGTAACAAATCAAACTGGTAACTTTGTCTCTTGCAGCATCATAGACATTTCATGGTTGTTTTCATAACATCCTTTAAATACTGTGTAGTTAGGTTAGTATAGTATTAGTGCCATTATATTGCCTACTGTGCAATATATACAGTAGAATAATGTATACTTATGTACAGTACAGTATAGTAAAGTAGAGTACAGTCTAGTGTAACTATAGTATGATATAGTACAGTATATTGTTGTTTAATGTGATGTACTGTAATATATTGTGTAGTGTTGTGTAATGCATTGTTGTATAGAATACAGAGGTATGCTATAGTATATTATAGCACAGTGTATAGCAGTGTTATAATTATTTTGTTCAGGTGTGGCTGCACACACACACACACACACACACACACATCCATACATCATTCACAGGGGCTCGCTCAGGTTGCTCAATTAGGTTAATTGAACGAGCTAATCAATTAAGCATGGCCTTTATAGTCGGCGGCTCGGGGGAGCTGTGCACGCAGAGACAGGAAGCCCGGACGGCCGGGCTGAGCCGGTGTGTCAGGGGTTAATCTCCTTCCCTCGCCAGGCTGCCGAGAAACTAGGGCAAACAACAGCGCACAATGCAAAATTAATACTACAGGCAATGTTTTTATTCTTCCGTCGGTGCAGCCCCACTACACCGACTGCTGCCTCCTCACCAGCTGCAGCCCAGTTATGGCTACTGCACTTTTGGATCCTCCAGATGTTGACTGATAATCCGATTTGGAGTATCCGCGAAATAATCTATGAGGAATGAAATGGTCCACCAAGAGAGAGAGAGAGAGAGAGAGAGAGAGAGAGATCGATGGATCGATCATCTTTAATAACTGTAACCCTGGCTAATTCAGCCAATCCATTAACCATCTTATAACTATGACCAAAAAAAAAAAATCCAATACAGCCTATAGAGCGTCACCATACTGTAACAAGGCACATGAAGCTTAATACAAAGTCACTAGTGAGTAACACAGACACACTGGAAGCATCTGTAATGATATTCAGAAATATTACATCCTGAGAGTAAAGATGGAAAAAAATGCTCCAAATTCCGAACTGAATTCCCACACACACACACACTCACACACACACACACACACACAGTGGTTAGATCTCGTGCTCTACCTGGCGTGCGTGCGCGCGCGCGCGCGCAGCCGAGGCTATTGTGCAGGGCGCACGAGGAGGGTTCGACGTGGAGGTGGGAGACGGACGCGTCAACCTTACCTGGTCAGCCATGGTGGTCGATGAGTCTTCTCTGTGCGGAACAAGCGCTGCGGTCGCGACCCTCCTCCGGCCCGGCTCAGGTCCTGAGCGCCTGCTGCAGACCCGGCACCGCCTTCACAGCGGCGGCGTCTCCTCTGACATGATGTTACCTCTCCTTCACTCCGGCGCGTAAAGTCCTCCCTCTGCTGAGTTGGAGGGGGGGGGGTGGAGGCGCGGCGCGTGGAGAACTGTGTGTGTGTGTGTGGGGGGGGGGGGGGGTTAGGTGGTAGTAGCTGGAGGGAGGATGAGGAGGCTGCACCTGCGTCTCCGTGTGGAAGGAGAGGCGAGTCTCTGAGGGGAGGAGGACGACAGCCGGCAGCGCGGTGCGCTCCTGTTCTCCCGGCGGCCAGCGACGACTGCGCCTCCCTCCCCACCTCCAGCTAATACCTGCATCCCTCCCTCCCTCCCTCTCTCTCTTTCTCCTGTAAAGAGTGTATGGGGGCGGGGGGGCGTCCTGAGTGATCTTCCTATGTGTTGGGTTGGAGGTGGAGGGAGGGAGGGCGGGGGTGAAGGAGTGCCCCTCGCCTCCTTCCTCCAGTGTAAACAGGAGCTCAGACGCACAGGTTTACGAGTGCGTTGCCACTCGCCGGGTTCGGGGCTTCCCCCGCGGCTCCTCTCAGCTCTGACGGCAGACGGTCACCGCGTCGCTGTGAGGCGAGGCGGCCGGCAGAGGGAGGCAGAGGAGGAGGAGGAGGAGGAGGAGGGAGGAGGAGGGAGGAGGGACGGGCTTTGTCCTGCGCCCCCGCCGCCCCCCAAAATCTCTACCGTGGCTCTTCAGGAGATCCCTAAAGTCCAATAGAAATAATAAGCCTGATGATGTTATTTTAAGTTACAAATTTAAGTGTGAAAGAACTAAGGGTTTATCAGACCGAGAGCTTCTAACAAAACACACTATTGAGTTGCATTATGGGAGTTGTAGGAGCCATTTCTGTGGGAGCTTGATCCAGGTCATCTCGGCCCCTGCTGTTTCGATTTTGACAAGTATTTTTTAAATTTGTCTCTTTTGAGTCCCTCAATTTAACAAAAGTGCAATGCTAAATTGCTGGAGAACCCCTTTAATTTCAGTTTAATGCTCAATTTCAAGTAAGAACATGGGCTGTAGCCTGCTTCAGTACTTTATAATATGCTCGAATAACTGAAGTTGTCAAATGTCTCAGAATTAGGTTTTATGTAGATTTGAGTTTCTGCTGGTCACAAATACTTTCAGCTTTACTTCAAAAGCACTGAAATGTAAAAAAAACAAAAAAAAACGAGGGAGTCAGCGCATCTTTCTATTTAAACTGTCACAAAGTTAGTGTATGATATTTATTTTGTTCATTCTAAGTTATAAAATAAAATAAGGAGGATATTTCTGAGTGACCTGATGTTTTGTACCACTGAGCCATCAAGTTCATCGCCAGTGCAGCCAGCATACACCCGCCTGTGACTGTGTGCATTAGCTAACTGGCACTCTCAGTGGAAAATTCATTGGTTCAATTTATTTCTAAAACCCGTCTTGGACTGACAACATCTCAGCCCCAGATCATATCTGCCAAATATGTGAGAAATAAAATCAGCTTCCCATAACACATCAAGTCTGTCCGTCACATTCTCTCCCAGAGTTTAAACCTTCTTTGGTCACGTCTCACTCCAGTTAACTGCTCACAGTGACTGGACTGCAAAATCGAAAAAAGGAAATCATCTTTCGCTCTATGCTCTTAAGAGTTATACTGCATATGTGCCTGATTGGAACATATGGAATAGGTTCTCAGATGTATTCATAAATGCAGCTTTGCTACTGTTCCTTTTAGTCTTTTATGTCAATGGTGGCGCGTTTTTAATGTTGTTCATCTCCAAGCCAAGGTTATGGCTGCACTACCATTACACATTACACTTTTGTAATGCTTTCTGTTGCCTTATGCACACTGTTATCCTTTTTGCCCTATCTCCCTTTTTCATTGTGTACCACTCCTCCAAACTCCCCATTAAGAGGGCCTTTGCCTCTTGCCATGCATGTTGCAAAACCTATTATTATCAGTGACTTGCTGTGTTAAAGACACAGTATGTGATAGACTCTGGAGTCCAATTCCAGTACCAATGGGAAGCTGACCTGACTGATGCAATTAGAACGTTCATATCTACCATCTTTAATATGAATTGAGAGCACTTTACTTCTTCCCTCCTACAGTTTGGCCTCTAAGTCTTAACTTACAGGCTAGTGGCAGTGAAATGCTGCATGTGGGTAATGTTAAGAAGTCTATTTATTTGGCTAAGACTTCTGTTATTTAAGCTGACTTTCAGTGAGTTGCAGAGTTAATATTTAATGTTTTTGGATGCAAAGAGCATTTAGCAGTAATTAGCCAGTTAGCAGGTTAAATAGTCCAGACAAAAAAAATCTTTTCCACTTTTCCAATTTCATAAATTTGTTTTATGATGTTGCATTAGGATGTTGCATATGTGCATTATCAACACTCAAGCTTCTTCAGCCTAAGTCTAACTATCTGTTAGCTATTTCAAAAGTAGTTACATACAATTATAATGCTCACAAAATGGTAGAGCTTAAAGCTACACTAATCAATATTTTTATATAAAAAATGGATCAAATGGCAAAATCTCAGTTAAACCCACTGTAAGGTAACTGCAGCACTAAATGGCAGGCAAAGTTGGCGACTTGCCAGCGAACATTGTGGAGCATTTAGCAGCTAATGAGCCAGATATTTCCTTGAGTTGGTGGAGACCAAAACAGAGCTAAAAGAGCTGAATATTGGACTTTACAGTTGAAGTTGGAAGTTTACATACACCTTAGCCAAATACATTTAAACTCAGTTTTTCACAACTCCTGACATTTAATCCTAGTAAACATTCCCTGTCTTAGGTCAGTTAGGATCACTACTTTATTTTAAGAATGTGAAATGTCAGAATAAAAGTAGAGAGTGGGTCAGAAGTTAACATACATTTAGTTAGTATTTGGTAGCATTGTCGTTAAATTGTGTAACTTGGATCAAACGATTAGGGTATCCTTCCACAAGCTTCCCACAATAAGTTGCTGGGCTTTGTGATGGCCACTCCAATACCTTGACTTTGTTGTGCTTAATCCATTTTGCCACAACATTGGAAGTATGCTTGGGGTCATTGTCCATTTGGAAGACATTCATTGGCCATTGGGGTCATTGGGGTCATTGGACATTTGCAACCAAGCTTTAACTTCCTGGCTGATGTCTTGAGATGTTGCTTCAGTATATCCACATCATTTTCCTTCCTCATGATGCCATCTATTTTGTGACGTGCACCAGTCCATCCTGCAGCAGAGCACCCCCACAACATGATGCTGTCACCCCTGTGCTTATAGTTGGGATGGTGTGCAAGTCTCCCACTTTTTCATCCAAATATAACAATGATCATTATGACCAAACAGTTAAATGTTTGTTTCATCAGATCAGAATACATTTCTCCAAAAAGTAAAATCTTTGTCCCCATGTGCAGTTGCAAACCGTAGTCAGGCTTTTTTATGGCAGTCTTGGAGCAGTGGCTTCTTCCTTGTTGGGCGGCCTTTCAGGTTATATCGATATATTACTAAGGATATAAATACTTTTGTACGTGTTTCCCCCAGCATCTGTACAAGGTCCTTTGCTGTTGTTCAGGGATTGATTTGCACTCAATGCACCAAAGTATGTTCATCTTCGTTTTTACATGCATACTATTGTTTGTACAGATGAACATGGTACCTTCAGGCGTATGGAAAACTGGACTTGTGGAGGTCCACAATTGTTTTTCTATGGTCTTGGCTGATTTCTTTTGATTTTCCCATTAAGTCAAGCTAAAAGGCACTGAGTTTAAAGTTAGGCCTTAAAAGACATCCACAGGTTCACCTCCGTTTGGCTAAAATTATGTCAGCCTATCAGAATCTTCTAAAGCCATGACATAATTTTCTGGAATTTTCCAAGCTGTTTTAAGGCACAGTCAACTTAGTGTATGTTGACTTCTGATCCACTGGAAGTGTGATCTATTGAGTTATAAATGAAATAATCTGTCTGTAAACTATTGTTGGAAAAATTACTTGTGTCATGCGCAATGCAGATGTCCTAACCAACTTGCCAAAACTATAGTTTGTTGACATGAAATCTGTTGAGTGGTTAAAAAATGAGTTATAATGATTTCAACCCAAGTGTATGTAAACTTCTGACTTCCACTGAATCAAGGTGGACACCCACAATATTCCAAATATATGCAAATGTTGCTCCATAACTTCTGGATGCTAACACATTGGCATGACAACCTTATTATGTGATAAAAAGTCATATGCTTGTTGCACTGCCCCCAAGTGGCCAAAAGATCAATATGGGGACCAAATAGCCTGTAGCAGTTAATACAAGACATGAGACTTTTAAAGGAAAATATAATTTGTGAAGTGAAATTCAATCAGTTTTAGCTTTAGGCTAAAGGAAAGAAAAATTAATACCAATTATTGTTTTCCTTTAAAGTGCAGTGAATTTGCTTCTTAAAAAATACAAAAAATGGTTTCAGATGAAAGATTAATTCAGGTAGATCAATAATAAGGATGGGTTCTGAAAATGTAGGAAAGGCAGCATATGAAAAAAATATTGTGTTCCTCCTGCCTATTTCCAGTTTTACACATACAGTAGTAGGTCTATTACTGAGAGGAACAGGGAGGCATCATGCTGTCTGAACACGCCGGCCTAGCTACAGGCTTATTTGTGAATCACTACTTGTCTATAGCTCTGTGTATTAAACAGATCCTCCCTGTGGGGTTTAAATAGTGTTCAATGACAGTGAATGACCTGACATCCTTTTAAGGCAATTAAGTGGTAAGTGTTCGTTCTTGCCCCGCACTCACAGAATCAATACTCTCTCCAAAATGCTCATCTAGACGATGAGAAGTCCCCTCTGTTATAATAACCATCTCCTCAATCCCTCGGATATTAATGTCCTCTCAGCCTCACTGTGCATCTCCTTCTGCTCACCGCTGTCCTTAGCTGGCTGATCTCACTGTGTTTTCAAAAAACCACAACAGGCCCCCGGACACGTCGGGGCCTCTGTAAACACGCTGAAAGGAAATGGGAAGAATCCTCTCAATGGGCCCGCTGAGCATGTCTTATATTTTAAGCTGTCCCTAATCTCCAGACTTAATTAAGTCTCATCAGGACACCAGAGCTCGCTAGTGCCCTGCACTGTGTGAGAGGATCACAGCGCGGACAGATGACAGAGATAAACGCTCTCATTAGCCACCAAGACGGCTATCAGCGAAAAAACTGCCTGCCCCCGGCTAATGGAAGCACTCTGGTCCGTCATTAGAATGTGCAGCGGTGCACTCTGGGAGATGTCAGGAGGTCAAAAGGTAACCAAAGGAGGGATTTATGACTGCCAATAGGGTGACACCCGCAAGGTCAGAGATTACTATATGTATTTATCACATGGATGCCATCCACAGAACATGATGATGATACAGCTGGAAGGGAATCCCTTTTTGCGATCCAGTGAAATTAAACTGTTGTAAATGCAGTGTGCATGTGTGATGTTTTTGACAACTATTAGTTACAGACGTACATGTCCGCTGAATATGAAGCTACAGGCCTCAGCCAGCTAGTTTAGCTTAGCATCAAGACAGGTTTTATTTTATTTATTTATTTAAATATAATTATAAAGATTAAAGAAACAATATATAATATAATATTTATAATTAAAAAGACGTGGTGGTAGACAGATTTTGTTACCTTTGGACAGAGCCAGGCTAGCTGTTTCCTCCTGATTTTCCCATCCAATTCTCGGCAAGAAAGCGAAAAAGCGTATATCCCAAGATTTTGAACTACTGCTTTACTTTAAATACATGTATTTTGTGTGTTTCAGGTGAAAAATCGGAGCATTTTCCATTTCAGTTGCAAAACAAAGTAATCAGATAATATTTCAGGGAGGCTCAAGTGATTCCAACTTCCCAGTAAATTGAAACCACTGCTTTACATCT
Source organism: Lateolabrax maculatus (assembly GCA_031216445.1). Classification (NCBI taxonomy): domain Eukaryota; kingdom Metazoa; phylum Chordata; class Actinopteri; order Acropomatiformes; family Lateolabracidae; genus Lateolabrax; species Lateolabrax maculatus. Next base: position 20,370,302 of record CM062203.1, on the reverse strand, counting down.
CTCAGTATGAAAAGCCTGACAACAAAAAATCCAATTACTCGTGCTCAGCCAATTTGTCAAACAAAGCCCCGCCTGACCACTGCGAGTACATGACATACCCTTTACATTGTGATATTAAACCGCTCTGGATGCAGATGGGCTCCACTTGTTAAGAAGTAATTTTCCTATGCAGTCGTCTTCTGATTTGATCCTTTGTGTCAAATCCCTGTTCAATAAGCACTTCCCTGCATTCAAGCTCAGAACAAAACAAGTCAGCTTTTATTCATGCTTCTCATAAGTCAAAGAGGCCTCTTTTCACAAGGTTATTAAGGTGACACAGAATTTAGATAATGTTGCAACCGAGAGCTTTACAGGGAGCTTTACAGGGAGGCAGGCAAGGCGCACTGTGTCCCCAGTGTTTTTGCTCTGTCAGACGGCTTAGTAATGGGGTTACAAGGTTGTATTGCTTGTCATAATCTTAGATGCAATGTAATGACGTCCTATTGAGGCTTCCTGAAACAGGCCAAGCTCTTTTCATACTGTGCACATGCTATATGTCATACTTATCAGAAGCTCTTTTTATTGCCGTTCGGAGATGGTTGTTTATAGCTCCATGGGGAATTCGGTTTATGTTTTGCTTGGATGGTTCATGTCAGTCAGTGTGTGGGCTCAGCTGACGTCCTTCAGTCCCTGAAAAAGGCTGTTAAGATTTGTTCAGGTCCCACATGGGAGCTCTAAAGACGCCTCTTTAAGTTCAATGACCTGGATTTTTTCAATGGTGATGTGCGCTTTGATATAAAGAGAGTCCGCTTTGTTTTGCCATAAAAGTTTCTCTTCAGTCGTCTGATATTGGAGGCTCCCCTCCTCTGCAAGCTTCATTCTGCCAGGACAGTGTGTTGCTTGGTGACTCTGGGATTGTGATGAATATAAAAATTCTGTTTTTATGGCACATAATGCATTCTGTTTATGATACACTGTCATCTATCTGAGAGGCTCATACACTGTTGCCTGGAGCCTTTTTATACATTTACTGTAATGTGGCCTTGATTGCATAAGCATCCAAACAAATACAATAGCATGTTTTATACAGTCTATGGTTGTGACTGTGTATTGGGATGCTCAGTGTTTCTCGTGATGGTGATAATGAATATGATATGTCGTGGGGATATGTGAGTGAGCACAGTTGTGTGTGGAACTTTACTGTGTCAGCCTGTGTGTCAGGGTTTGGTGAGTAAGTGTGTGAGCGGAAGGCTGAGGGTGTGGCAGGCGTGGGGGTGGAGCAGGAGCGATACGCCAGCGCTGCACGGGTTTTTTCCCCAAATGCTTATGAAAGAAGGAAGGCAGCAGGGCTCGGAGCTGACGCACGGCCGGGCGTGACAAGAGGAAGTAGAGCGGCGGGTTCCAGCATGGAGCCAGACACACCAACAAAATGGCCGCCAGGGACGCCACCTCCCACAGCAAGGACACCCTTGGCTCCGTTTCCTCGCTTGGCCCAGGCGAGGTGAACGACGGATACGATGGAGGCAGAGTTGAAGATAGCTTACGCCCAAATCTGCCAATGGGCGACGCTGCCGAGCTGACATAAGGGGACATAACGTTGACGAACTCAAGTGCGTAATATGGCAACCAGCTAATTGCAAAAACCAGCGTCGAAGCGATCAGCAGAGCGGTAGCTTTCTTGTTGCGTCTGTCGGCAGCCAGAATGCCCCTGCAGCCGTGGAGGTGAGAGATGATGAGGCCACAGTTGATGGCGATACAGAGGAGAGGGGCCACATAATAAACCAGGAAAGCCGGAACCAGGAACAACAGCCACTCGTCCCGGCCCACTGACCACGTGCAGCCCCCATCAAAGTCGATGTAGGTGACCTTGGGTAATGCCATGGTGACTGAGATCAGCCAAATGGCCACAACGGTGCATAACCTGTGAAAGACAGATGGGTTTATTTGTTTGTGCAGGAGGTAAAAATAGGTCACTTATATACTGAGAGAATACAAAGACCTGGGTCTGATGGGAAGGAAAGGCATTTGATTTGATGGGGAGATCAAACAATCCTAACGTTGATCTATAATGTCTGCATTGACCTGTGACATACAAGACTAGTGCTTATTCTTTGGAATTTCCTGCTTTGGGAGCTGCTTTTTGTTGCATATTTTCCCCCTTCCTCTTTCCTGTACTTAAGCAATTGACTCCGGCTTTATTCACATGCATGACGACAAATGACAAGATGAGAGGATCACTGAAGCGACTGCAGGTTGGATATCTTGTTTGTTGTGTCACAATCACTGAAACAGCTGCGTGCTGTGGCTGCAAATAATGCTGATGAGAGCTGTGAGACTGAACCCCCACTGCTGTGAGCAGTAGGACCAATACACTGAGCTGAAAGATGCTAAAAAGCTCCATCAAGCTGAGGGGCAGTCGGGTAATACTTCTCTTTGGGTTAGTCACTGTGGGTGACCCCTTTCACTGTATACATAGTCATTTCATCCATAAAAGTATTGAATAAAGCAGCTTTAAAGGGAAACTCCACCACTTTTATACATCAAAGTCAGTTTAAAGGTCTTTGGGAGTACTACTGTATACAATATGTGAAAAAAAGTATGAAGCTTTTACTAGCTCCAGAAGGATCTGCGTGAAGTCTGATTATTTCTTAAGCGATGTCACCTTGGCTGGTGCTGAAGAATACAAGTTTGAAAATGAAAAGAACCTGGGGGTTTGGAGTTTAAAAGAGGTGAGCTTCCCAGACCTCAGTATCCCACTTGTCGCTACTAGCGTAACACCCCTGAACCTCCGACCATACTGTCTGCGTAACGTTGTTGCATTGTGGGTAATGTAGGTACCAAGTTTTGCCAGGGAAGAAGAACTCTTGGAATAAAAAAACATCATCTATCTGGTTCTGTTGAATTGATTTTGATTTATTTTTTAAATATCCTACAGTGTTATAGGAGCGCAATGCTAAATCAGTGGAGTACTGCTGTCAGCCCCAAGCTCATTTGTTGCTGTTGAAGATATAAAACTTTAAAAATGGGTCCAAGAAATATAGTTTCATTTTTTAAAAAAAGATTTCTTACAACAACTGGGCAATTTAGACCTAAGCACGTTACTTAAACTGGAGTGCAGTTGATGGAGATTAAGATTTAGATTGGATTAACACACCCTTGGTGTACCCATAAAGCACCAGGATAGTCAGTAGGACCAATTTATTGCTGGTTAAAGGGTTTTATGGGATGTGTTGACAATTAGACAAATCAATAATATCGCCGTCCTGATCTTCTCAAACCCGCTTCCAGATGGAAAGTAATACTCACACTTGTGTCAGGCTGGCAGGCGGTCTCATCCGCGGTGCAACGATGCGATACCTCAGCAGCGACAACGCCGCCAGGCTGAAGATTTCCACTCCCACTGTCACTGAAGTCATGAACCCCAGGAGGACGCAGGTCCCACCGCCGAGCTCCCAGTTCTGGAAACTAGCACCCAGAAGGACGCAGGGCAGGGTGAGCAGGGCGCCCAGGTCTGCCAGGCTGAGGTTGAGGAGCAACACGGAGCTCGGCTTGGAGCGACTGCGGGGGTTTCGCACCAGCACCAGCCACAGCAGGAAGTGACCTCCGACCCCCACCAAAAGAGAGACCAGGCTGACCATGGGCAGCACCACGGTGAAGGAGATGGTGGTGTTGGTGGAGACGACGTTGAAGAGGAGGTTGACTATGGCAGGCATGGTGCAGGCGAGGCTCTGGCAGGTGTGATAGTATGAGATATCACTGGGATGGAGGACAGATGTAGAGATGGAGGATAGTTTACCAGATGGGGAACATAAAGGGAATATTGTGCATAAGGACATAAGAAAAACCAAATTGTTTGCAATTGCACGAAATAGGATAGTGGATGAAGAGGGGAAAGGCCACATGAAGGGAATGAATGCGCTGAAGGTGATACAGCGGTCGAGAGGAGAGGATGCAGGAAAGAATGTGAGAAAGTGCAGATGAGATGAGACAGGAGCAGCGCAGAGGAGATGAGAAAGCAGAGGAGTAATAGAGAGAAAGATTTTTAGAGATGAAGAGAATTATCAACAACTGTGAGAGCAAGGTAGACAAAAATCATGGATTTAGAGAGACACACAGAGTCATTACAGTTTGGAAAACTCATTTCAATAATCAACCGTCTCCCATGTATTATTCATGTTTATAATAGTTGCCGCTCCGTGGGGCCCAAATCACCTGCAATTCAGAGCTCACCGGGCTCTTCTTGTGACTGACAACCCTGATGATTCAGACGAGATGTCGTCCCCCCCCCCCCGCCTACCTCAGGAGACTTGAGCAACAAACACACTCTGACATTGCATCACGACACAAACAAGAAAAAACTCACCTCGACGGGTGCATGACACAGGCAGGCAGCCGTCACGCAGACAGAGGAAGGGAGCTCGCCTGTTCCCGGGGGGATAAACAACACACATACAGTAGGCTAGCTGTGCAGAGGAAAAAGTGCAGTCTTTGGTAAAAAAAAAAAAAGCTGTCAGTTTACCGCAAATAAACAAACCACTTATCCCCATAAGCAAACAGGTCGTTTATTTGCTCTTAAAGAGATGACTTGGCTACCCGGGCGCTGACATTTTGGGGGGTGTTTCCTGAATTATTGATTGTACTTCAATGTCTGGGGCAGGATGTCCAACTTATCTAAATCCTTCGGCCCCAAATGCACAAACAGGAATATACCACTCAATTTCGGCAGGGTTGCAGATGGCTTCATGGATCGATTGAGCTACTCTCTACTGCATCCCACCAGAACATCCTGAACAAAACAAGCCACAGACACTTTGAAGACGGATTAAACTAAAGACTCTTTAAAACTCCCTGGGAGAAATGTCTAGACTCCCATACATCTTTACTCTGACACGTTTGCTCAACCTCAGAAATTACATTATGAGCTAAGACAGATGATAGTATGCAGCTGGAGTTAGCCTAGCTTAGCATAAAGGCAGGAAGCAGGCAGTAACATTAACACTTTTTTATCTGTTTATCTGTTCTTAATCTGAAAAGTAACTAGGAACTATAGCTGTTAAATAAATGTAGTGAAGTAAAAAGTGCAATATTATCCTCCGAAATGTGGAACTTTAAAGTAGCATAAAATACTCAAGTAAACTAACAAAAAATTGTACCTAAGCACAGTACTTCAGTAAATTTACTTAGTTACTTATAGTAATTTTGGCATTTAGCATTTTCTCTCAGCTCCACAGATATGCTCTTTAACCACTAATTGTGTCAACTGTGACATTATCAATGTAATCCAAACATGCCGTGAGTGTGGTGGAGGGATGCATCATTACTCCCACTTTTGTCAAAACCCGATCAACTGTGTTCGCGACGTCGTGTGTGAGGGACAGATGGACCGACAAATGAACAAACGTTTGTTCATTCCTTCATCCATCTGTCCCTTCTCAAGCAGTATCTCACTCAAGCTTAACATCCCTGTCCAAATTTCATCTTCGGGGGAGGGTGACAATGTGCGCTTTACGCCCAAAGCAAGAAGGTCAGCGAGGCAGCTTGGGTTGGCGTTTTCGAACGAAGAGTCACCACTAACTTTGAGCTGTCTGTGCTGAATGCAGGCCTTATGTGAATGAGATAGAAGGGAAATAACAAATTAGCAGCCTGCTTCCAGCCTTACTAAATTTCACTTCTCACAATATAATAACGAAGAAGCTGACGACAGAACTTCACAGCATCTATACTTTTTATTGTCTCTCTGGTTTTATTAGTGCAGCAACTGCTGAACGGGGGGTGAAGAGCAGAAGTAGTGGAAAATGGCTTAAAGGGAAAGATGTAACATGAGGTAGATGAGGACAGACAGCCAAGAACGCAGAAGTGATGGGAAGTACAGAGACATGAAATGAGCAACACAAGGCTAAACTAATTGTGTTTCATTTCAGACACACTGACTTCCAGCTGAACTGATTTACTTATTCAGAACTTTTGACTGGCTCTGGGCTATTTTCAGTCCAACCGCTTTCACTCCTCAGCAACCCTATGGATCTGTGGCATGAAAATCAATCCGCCCGGGTTGTGGTTTTCAGAGAAAGCAGAAGGAAAAAAACATTAATTTACCACAAAATTGAATTCAGAAACACAGATGGGTGACATATAAAAGGAAAAACCTGAATAAATGAGAAACATGAGGAAAGCAGATGCTTCCATATGGGGCACTCAGGGTCATTTAATGGTTTGGTTGGATATATGGATATTATGATTCATATGCTCTGGCCTTCACAGTCACCAGATCTAACTCAGTTGAACACTTATAGATGATTTTGGGGCGAGATGCTAGACTCTACTCCTCTATCAATCATAAAAAACACCAAATGAGGGCCTATGTTTTGGAAGGTGTCCATTCCTCCAATGGAGTTTCAGACACTAACAAGGAAGCTGTTGGGGCTCAACGCGTCACACAGACAATGTTGGCTTTTAGCCTTGATAACGGCTCTGGGGACAGTAATGTCGGTTGGTCGACCACTTTCTGGTCCAGACCAAAATATATTGATAATATAAAATAACTATTGGATGAATTGCCATGAAATTTGGTACAGACATTTCCTCAGAGGATGCATCCTAATAACTTTGGTGACCCTATGACTTTTCATCTAGCGCCAACATCAGGTCACAATTCTTTAGTTTATGATCTAAAACCCACAAAACCCAAAATCCCATCAGCCTCAGCTGTACTTTGTGTTACCTGCTAGTTAGCAAATGTTGGCATGTTAACACACTAAACTAAGATGGTGAAACTGCTTTTATGTTGTAAGTATCAGTGTTAGTATTGTACACACACATATTGGTATTCACATATATGTATTATATATATATATATATATACACACACACTCATATACACATACACATAGATATTATACAGCTCAAAGCCTCACAGTGCATGGCTGTAGGCTTTTAGTCTTGTTGTTCCTTTGATTTGTCACCCTTCTGTACGTCACTGCTTGGATTAAGAGGCACAAGATTTGATTTAACTTCTTTATGGAAAAGTCAATGTCAAATTACCCTTTCAACAACAAATGTTTTAATCGTAAAGAGTTTAAAATCAAAGCAGACAATTTCCACGAGTTGGATAATTTGATACCCAGTAGCATTTCTTTTTTTTTTTCATTGTCTTTTCTAAAGCTACACTGGATAATACAATAATTGGCAAGGGTAGTCGTGGGCACATCCACAAAACTTGAGCAGAGGAGATAAAGGATAACGGAGGAGGTAAAAATCAATAAAATACAACAGAAAAGTTGCACACTGGAATCAAACCTCCCTCAGGCTTTACTGGCAACAATTCAACCCAGCACTAAGTCTTCCTCAGGCAAATACTCACATCAGGGAAATTATATAACAAAATCAGCAGTCACATCATAATCACTTAATCACACTCATACTGTACGTGCCAGGACATCCTTATCGAGAGCTAAATGACAAACAGTTATATGAATACACAAGTATAACTCAAAGTCAATCAGTAGGTCACAAGAGAATCCACTGAAAATATCACAAAATTTCATCACAACAGAGTAATACAATAAAGTCAAACCTCAGCTGGGTTCAAACAGAGGACAGGAACTTTGTGCAGCAACTCTCTGACGCAGGTGTGGACTGCAGGTAGGACTTAAAAGCACAGGGGAAATACAAAGAGGTTAAATCTATGTGGCTCACTTACTGTGGAGAGTGACCTGCTCAGGGGAGAAGCCCTCCGCTCACCAGCAGCTGATGTGCTGTATAAAGAGGAGAAAGAGAAGGCGTACACCTGCGTTCCTCCCTTTATCCCCTCTCCTCTTGACTTCTGATGCTGACCTTTGGCCACACACACACACACACACACACACACACACACACACACACACACACACACACACACACACCACACACACACACACACACAAATAAATGATGTGAAAGCAGCAGCATCTGGACTAGGTGGCCAATCTTATGTTGACATACTTTTGGGATAGTTTGGGCTAGGTCCTTTAGTTCCAATTAAGGAAAATCTAAATGCTACATCATACAGGGATATTTAAGACAATTTTGTGCTTCCAACCTTGTGTTAACTGTTCGGGGGAAACCATTTCTTGTTACAATATGACAGAGAAAGAGAGAGAAAACGATCCATAAAGTAGTGTAATGGTTTTCAGGGTTTGAAGAACTTGACTTTCAAGGAAATCGACCAGATAACTGAGACATTTTACTCGCAACCAAAAATGTTAATCCAACGATGGCGCTAGAGGAAAAGTCAGAGGATCACTAAACAAATTAGGAGCCATCCTCTGGGGACCACAGATATCTGTAGAACATTTTGTGCCAACCCATCCGGCAGATGCCAAGATATTTCACTGGATAAGTGAAAACATTGACCTGCTGGTGGCGCTAGAGGAAAAGTAATTCGAACATTACTGGGATTAACCCTCTGGGGAACATGAATATTTGTATAACATTTCAGTGCAAAAAGAGGCTGACTGCGCCTTCCTCAGAGCTGTGCCGCCAACATGGCTAAAAATCACATACCGTGATTTTCGTTTGGGTGTCCACACACTTTTGGCCGTGTGGTGTTTCTTCGGTGAGCAACTTTAGTGCTTAATGTTTGAAAATCCCCCCCCCCCCCCCCCCCCACGGCTCGGTTACCTCAGTCGGCCTCTCTCTCCCTCTAGGTGTCTGTTGTCTACAAAATATCTCACTCCCACTAAACCTAACAGTGGCTCAGCTCCTCCAGCACTGACCTCACTATCACTTTCTTCTTCTCTCACACAAGCCGACACACACACACACACACACACACACACAAACACATACACACACAGCCAAACAGGAGAGCACACAAACACACCGAAACACCTACGCAGGAGCAAGCACACCTAGACACGCACACACAGCTTTAATCTCCACTAATTGCCGGCAGTAGGTATTATGAGACTGACTGGTTCTCGGGGAAAACAAACATATATGAGAGGGAGAGGGGGAGAGAGCTGCAGGGGGGGGAGGAACAGGGTGAGAGAGCATTAAGAACAGGGCAGATGCAGCGTTGTGGAGGGATGGAGGGAGGATGAATGACTGCTTCCGTCAAGACCTGCGTGGAAAGTGTCAAACACGCTCCCTCGGATCGTAAAGATGGAAGCAGGCCGAACAGGAGCCTTTTATGAACCTGAGAGGAAAAACACAGCGACAGCTGCGTCGGCGGGGGATGTCTGAGTCGTGTGGAGCCAGAGGAATCCAAGTGTGTGGCGCTCTGGTGCGGAATAAAGGTGTTAACCTGAGCCCCGGCAGGAAAATGGAAGCAGTAAAGTTTATGGGTTTGCTGGTTTACTTGAAGCTAGTTGGCTCTGGGCTGATTTACAGCACAGTGGGGTTCAAAGCTAGTTAGATGTGTTGTTGGTCTTTGTTTATGCAGTTGGATTGTCTTTGCCATGTGTTTGGATTTCTGAGACTGTGCCACTTCTTTGACAACATTGGTAAAAAATGCAATTTAATATGCTCTTTTATAACCATCAGCCCACATATCAAAGACCTAATTGCCAGACCTCTTGAGTTACTTAAAGTCATTTCCCATGAGGTCTTCACACTATTTTCTCCATGTTAGATGGTCTTCCCATTAAGCAAAAGTAGGTGGCTGCCTTAAGCATCAGTAGCTAAGACTGTCAGGAAGGTTAACTACTTGATTAATTTAAGAACTGATCAAAAACTATTTTGTTATTCATTGAATCATTTCAAGTCATTCATTTAGCTAAATGCAATATATATGATGGTTCCGGCTTTGCAAAAGTGAGGTTTTGCTTTTTTTCTATATATTCTATATCTAGTGTATATAAATATTACTGTAAATTGTATACTTTATTCTTAGTTAGCTTTTATATGACAAACACTACTCCACAACTGCATTACCAAACCCAACAGTTCTTAATCAAGCTGCAGACTTTTTTTTTTTACTTCAAGCTTGTTTTTTATTTCCACACCATCAACTGCTACAAGAAAATCAGAAAGCAAACCTGCCCGACCCATACAAAAACAGTAAAAATACAGCTTTCTTGTTTTCATAAAAAATCTCCGGAACTGCAGCTGCGTTGCTGCTCACAATATCACCACTGCCTCCAAATGCCTCAAGTAGGTACATCACAACGATAAACTCCCAGTCATGAAGGTATAGCCGTACGCCAGTACAGATACTTCAACCACAATGTGATTGTTTTGCATAAGGAATGGATTAACTAAGGGCAGACTTAAGATTCAGGGGGACTTTACACTTCACCTAGCGCAATTCTACTCCTTATATGTGTGACAAGGTCCTTTTAAAGTAAATATGGAAGATTTTGTAGAAATGATTGGTTATAAAATCATTTTCAAATCATTTTTTAACATCATACATACAATGTATTTGGGCTGTTCAGTAGGTGCACTGGCTCATATAAACTCATTACCAGCCCTCCACTGTTGACACAGCGAGTCAAGTGGCTTGCTGCTGACCCATCTGCTGGTGCTGAACACACACACACACACACACACACACACACACACACACACACCTCTACAAATACTGCAGCCATAGATGAATGAGCGAGCTTGGAAACATGCAGATTAACAGAGTGCACACCTCACACCATCTGATAGGTATCAAGATGAATCAGCTGGTATACCCCCGGACAATGATACACGCAGCTGCACGTGTGATGGGTTTACATATACTCTGATGACACACTCAGCTGAGCATATGGCGTGTCGGGCTGCATGAGTTTGAATTAACCAAGCTTATCCAGTGACCTAGTCAATGTGAACGCCACACCCCTGCCTGTGATCCGCCCTGGCAGTGTGGGAGATCAGGTGACTGGATAAAGGGAATTAAAGACTTCTCATTTTCACATGACAAAAAAGGCTCATCGTTGTTTGGGAAAAGCTGACAAAACCCGTCCCCGGCTGATTCGAGATCCGTGCATGACAACACGGAGCGAGGACCTACAGTATGGGCCTAATCTGCTGTTTACATGCCAGAGATAGAAGTAATTAATGAGCGTGTTTATACTGTCAATTAAGCGCTGATCTCGCTCATTAGCAAGGCTCCTGTAGACGTTTCGAATCATCTCATCTGCAAAAACCAACATCACAACAGCTGTATCATCATGCATATTCTGCCTTCATTAATGCAGCCACGTTGACTGGTGCTAGGATCCATGATTATGGTAATGGCAGAGCATCATGACTTGGCAGCCACATGACACTGGAACAGTGAGCAGGCGGGTTCAGGCTGGAGGAGCGCTCAGTCTCTGCTGCCATCTGCTGCTCGCAAACAGTAAGAGTCCCGTCAAAAGGCGGATCCGGAGTCATCACATCACCAAGACATGGAATGAGTCACCAAGTAGTCGTCTGTTATTCTGGGCTTCTTTTTAGACATAGTTTTGAATGTAATCTCACTTTTTCTTTTAGTTTTATTAAAGAACTTTTTATTTCCTATCACACATTATTAGCCCGCTAAAACAGGAATAATATTGTCTATTTTTTTGTTTTTTTTCCCATGCCCTCCTTATGTGTGTTTTCGATTTAAAAGGAGTGCTCCACCAATTAAGTATTGCACTTTGACAAAGTTGGTGGATGCAAAAGAGATGAAAAAATCGAAGCGACAAAGGGTTCCTATAATGCAACGAATAACATCTTTTCATTAGATCTTCCCTGAGCGACAAATGCCGGCATCTTTCAAACTAACGCTCTGCAAGAAAGCAAATAAGTGCAATCTCCAAAATGCTCCTCAAGAGCCACAGAGGACATTATACAAGTGTTTTCACAGGCTAAGTAGTACACACCATGACAAATGAACTGACCTTTATGTGAAGAAATAGTTCACTTTTGGGAAATTGATTCTCATATTACAACCTATAAAAAGGTATGCAGCATGCAGACAAATGCATCATAAACATGACTTTCAATAATCAGATTCCTTGTGTAAAGTCAATTTTATTTATTCTGATTCATAGAAGCATTTTTAGAAAATATACTCATTTTCAGGCCTGCAAAATCAGATTAAACCTGTAAGTGATCCACTGACTGACCTAAATACTTTTGAAGAGATGGGACTGCTAAGTGTATGATAACACATGTCTCAATCATCAACGTCAGCATACACCAAAAAGCATACTTACAAACACAGTTATCAAATGATATATTATCACAAATAAAAACAGGATTGTTAACTGGTAGTTACCACAATGGTTAGTGCAGTTTTATATTCAGTATTTACATCTCCATTAGAATAAATACAGTACAAACTCACTTTTAGCAGTCACAGATTGTCAGCAAAAGACGGGGAGGGGATGAGAAGACAGTATTATCAATATTAAATGATTTTGCACAAATGCATAAAACAACAGTTAATGGTGAGCATACTGGAGAGACATTGAACTACTGTGTGTGCTTGTGTGAAAGGTACTACTCCCTGCCTGAGAAAAACCATAACAAGTGCAACCAGTTAAAAACAGAAAGCATACACTACATGCATTTTCAGCAACAAATGTTTACATGAATTAAAAAGGGGGAAAAAAGCTGCTGTTGGATCTTTGTCAGTTGAGTCCACACAGTTTTAAAAGCTTGTCTCTCTCCAGTCCTCCGTGTTCCAGTCTTTCCTTCCCAGCACACTTCTTCTGGTCCACTGGTAACGTCATAACGCGTCTCTGTTACCAAGCTGGGGGCTTTCATAACCTAAAGAAGCAAATATAGTGTCAGTACATGAGTTTTAAAGCTGCACTAATCAAATTGTTTTACATTAGCAGTGGATCAAGTGATTATATGCAATGTGAAAGGTGTCACTAGTGAAAATTATTGACAAAATCATCACCCGAACCTGCAGTCGACCTCAGTTCTGAGGAGCCTTTTAACTCATTGCTTTGGTTTTACTCCACTTTCATCATCAGAAAAAAGCTCTAAAATCTACTGTACACTTCCTGCTCAGCACCAGACAGATGTTGACCCCAAGTGGCCACCCCCCCCCCCCCCCCAAAATAACGCAAGACAGTTATTGTAGGTTTAAAGCTGCACTAATTAATATTTTACATAAACAATGGATCATATTATTATAGGTAATGTGAAAGGAGTTGCTTTATTGCCCAACCCAAAGATAATAATTACCAAACTATGTATTTGCCCTCAGCTCTGAACAGCCTTTTAGTCTACTAGTGCAGTGTCTGTTCAAAACATGCCTGTTTGGAACAGACCGAATGCTTGGCCTCTGGTATTGCTGCCTGCAGCTTTCTTGAGAACCGTTCATCCAAACAACTTCACACTCGACGCTGCACTTCCTTGGGTCCTGAGCAATACACCTGCCTTGACATAGTCGGGTCCCCTTAGAAATGCTAGAGTCTACGTGTCATTTGGGTGCAAAAGCTCACACGAATATTTGAAGGTCTCAATAGCGTCCTTCTTCACTTTAGGTAAACATTTGAATGCAAGACTATTACTTTTACTGAGCATCATTAATAGTTTTACTTTTAATAGTTTTACTTCAGAAAAAAGTCTTGAATAATACTTTTACCATTGGCAATACCAACATACTCACAAAATATAACAATTCAAATATGATGCATTATTAAAATATCCAGCATTATATCCAGATGTTGAGTAAATTTAAGTACGTTGTGCTGATAATGCCTCTCTATCACTCTTAGCTTTTACTGAGCATTATTAACAGTTTTACTATTTAGTTAATAGTTTTACTTCAGAAAAAAGTTTTGAGTAGCTTACTTCTACCACTGCCAAAACCAACACTCCCAGTTAGAGAAAGGGTGAAAAGTAAATCTAGATTGCGTTTGCCCACCAAATCACTAACCCGCCCCTGCATAACACGCCAAGTTGCAGCAACACCGCCGTTATTAAGCAGAGCATCTCACTGGCGGTGGCGTTATTAGCGTTCGTATGGCAAACCTACACAATTTGAGTTACAATGGCAGATTGGCGCTGTTCCTGTAGGCTATCGCCTTGTGCTCGTTGACTCCAGGGAAGCGAAGAAGATTTTTGTTGTGATGTTAGAATATCCAGCAGCAAGAATATTGAAGTGAACTGCAGTCAATGTAGCCAACTGTAGCAGACCGCTGTTTTCAGAAAGAAAAACTCCAAACAAATAAGCCAACTGTACTCTCGCTGCTCAGAACCAAACAGTAGAAAGACAAAGTTGGTGTCTAGTCAGTGAGCATAGTGGAGCATTTAGCTGCTAAATGCTAAAAAAGGAAAAAAGTGGCAGGAAATACATGACAGCTAATGTTGTGTGTGTGTTGGATGGGTAAACAGTTTGCCCTATCGATAATACAGTATGTGAGATGTGTCTGTTCATTTCAGTTCATTTCATTTCCCCGACGTGGCCACAAAAATAATCAATTGCTGCAGCTTTAAGTTTGCCAACCTTGGAATTGGAAGCAAATTGATTTCCCACCAACAGAATTAATCCCTCCAACACCGTCCTTACACTTTCAATGTGTACAGGATACACCAATGTGTGTCCAAATTTTGAAGTGTCTGCCTGATGCATCAGCCAACAATTCAACAAGACAGGGCACAGAGGACCACTTCGGATTCACACTTTCTATATAACCGGCTTTTATGCCATCATTTGTGACATGTGGACGCCTTTATCATTCTCACAATGATGGTAATTGAGTCCCCTGCAGCAGGTTTTTTCATATACCGTCCTGTTACAGAGGTAATTAGCAGTGGTTTTACCATGTCATTAGTGGCCCTTGAATTCCACTGCCTCAGGGTTTTCATCCTCAGTGCCAAACGGCTCAGTGTCGGAACTGTCGATGAATCAGCTAAACATGGATGCCAATTAGCTCAATAATGGAACATAGTAGTATCAAAAAATAATCATCTCCAATTAAAGCGGCAATGATAAAAGGTCCTTATTTGAGAGATGGTGAAGTTCTCGTCTAATAGCACACTTATCCAGGCAGTGTCAGATCCGGCTGCCAGCTGCAATGAGAAGTTGCGGGAAAACAGCCAAATTACGTCTTTAAATTATGTTTTATGATCTTTTTCTTTGGCCAGCCATTTATAAAATACCGGAACAAGCATGCATTCAATATGTGTGGTATGACTCATCCATGCAAGGTGAAAGATTAACTGGATGTCTTACTTATTTTAGTTAACTCTAAACTGTACCATATCAGACAAAAAAACATTTGAATTGCAACCAACTGTGCTAAACCTCAAGGGTGCAAACTTTTCCTGCTACATGGATGTCATATCACACATATTGGCAGGAAATGAACACACAGATACATACACCTGGTCCCAGCCGGGTAGTCCAGAGATCTGTTTCTGTACTGGGGGAGACAGGGCTTTTTCACAGGGTATCTGCGATCTGAAGACCTCTCCAGATCGTAGGGGGTGTCCCGTTCCATGCCTGAGGGGAATGGCATGAGAGACACACACACACACACAAACACAGAGTGGGGTGTGGGAACTGAAAAAGGGGTTGCAGGATAAAGCAGTAATGTGGCGCACACACAGCAAGCTCTACAAGCTTGGGAGCACATCAAACAAGAGACTCGCACTGCTTTCATTTGATAAAAAATAACAAAGGCATTGCACCATTGTTATGAATTATGAACAAAAACAGCAAGATGTGCTCTTGACTCAGACAGCCATGTGTGCAACTAAACAGCATGCGTATTGTGTATATCATGTGTGCACAACAGCAGGAGTGCTGTGGCAACAGTGTCAGGCATACAAGTACCTATGTCAAATGAGTTGGACTTCCTGGTGTGTCGTGATGTTGCTGGAAATCCGTTACGACCTTCTTCCTCGTCTGATTGGTGGAACAGTCATAACCATCATCATTATCATTATCATTATCATCATCGACATCATCCGCACCATTTTATTCTGTCCATATGGCCTCATTGACATCATCAACAAACAATACAATAATCTGTTTCCTAGATGTTTTGGCAGTTTATTCTAACTAGCAGAGCTCGGACTATACAGAAAAAGAAAAGTACAGTACCTTGACTGGCAGGTTCTGCTGCTTCCATGCCAGGCTTGGCAGATGCTGGTGGGCTTTTCCTCTCAGTGGTCCCCTCCTCTGGAATGACTGGCTGAGCAGGAGGCAAGCTCTTCTGGTCATTGGTTGGTTCTTCACCTGGACTGACGGGTGAGGTTTTAGCAGAGGTCATGACCTTTTCTGGCGAGGTCTTGTCTCGTGAGAGGTCGAGACTGGGCTGAGGGAGGAACAAAGCGTGTTTGCGTTACGTGTCGGAGTCCGCTGCATGAGAGTTACAACAGAATGTGTCCTCTTTTTCTTTCTGCTTAACATGCTTTCCACACACCTTATTGGGTAAAAGAGGACGCTGTCCCTCTGGCCCTCGCGCTCTCTGTTTCTCCTCGCGCTTTCTCTCACTCTGGTCCTCTTGTCCTTCCAGCCTTCCTGCCTCTTCTGGTAAGACAAAGACACAGTCGACACAGTCCTTACAATGATCCATCAAAGCTTTGTTTAATTAAAAGTAGAAAACCCCTCAGCATGAGTGCTAACAAGTAGCGGGAGCACACATTTCATTTGCATTCTGTAATTGGAAATGTAAGTCTTGGCAGACTGGGACTGAAATTATTGCCAAACATATAGCACACAAACAAGAAACACAAGAGTAAAGTAAACAAACAATGACAACAAACAATACCCACAAGTATGCACTGAGATGTTGGTACATTTCTGTGTTAAATACAACTTCAAGAGAAACTTGTTATCCTGGCCACATAGTTGTGTGCATGTTTATATGCTGACGTTTTGTCACTGATGTCAGTGATGTGTGATATGTGATATGTCAGCATATAAACAATCATCTCCAATTTTTAACAAAGAAAAGATAGCAGTGGTTGTGGCCTCTAGCTATTGTACTGATCTTTTAATTCCCTTTGTGCCAGACCGCAGTTTAAACTATTTTTGTAACTGAGGAGGTTTGGTTCATTGCAAAGTCTCATCTTGAAACTAACAATAATCCTTAACAATGACCCCCTTTCTTTAAAGAACCCTTCTTCCATATAAAAAGCTTTTTTTTAAAAAAAAAAAACTGTAAACAGAAGTGATATAAAAATGTATTATTAGCTGACATCTACATATCTTATCAACATTATCAAAAAAAAGTGGCATATGCTGCATTATAACATCAGCAAATGTATTTTGAAAAAATGTGTATAATTACACAGAGCCAGACATGACTTCATCATTTGTTTTCAGTAATTATTTCACAATTTATCTGAAAATGATCAGATAATATCAAAGCATCACAATATTATGTTTATCATAATGTTGTAATGTTATTGATCACACATTTTTTGCAGAAGTGACTATCTGAAATGATGAAGTAAAAATAACCTTTAAAAACTTTAATTTAATGTAATACATGTATAAATAGATCATGAAGTCAAGAGTCTGATGTGATTGTAGGCACTGCATCAGTTTACTGTTTGTGTAACCTTAGACATTTCAATTACTTGCAAGTTAAATCATCCACTGTAAAATACAGTGAGCTACAGAAATTCTGTAATGCTGGACAGTGATCAAAAGGAAAGAAATATTGCAACACATGATGCAATGCTGCTAACCAGGACAAAGCTGTTAAAATAAGTAGATATCATTTTATTCAGTGATCTGCTTCATTCTAAGTATTGACTGAGCATGTGATTTGGTGTTTAGCACTTGGTGTAAGATCAGCATTTTGTGTTTAAAATGGTAAATCATTTAAAGTCAGTTTAGCTGTTTGTATTGAGAGTCTTACACATTGAAACTGTTGTTCAAACTAATTCAAACCAATAATAACCAATCCAATACTCGAATACAACTTCACTTGCTGTTTAAGTTGCAGTACCTAAATTCTCCTGCAGATGCCTCTGCCTCATGACAGCCAGACTGGGCTTGGTGCTCTGTGGAGGCGGCTCTGGCCTCAGCCCACAGGGGGCCACGCTGCCACCGTCGCTCTGTCTGTCATCCTCCATCTCAGTCCGTGAGTCTGTCAGGGGTACGATCCTCTCCTGCCTGCCTGTCTCCATCTGCCTTTCCGTCTGTTGTTTGGAGGACACCGCGTGGCCGTTAGTCCGAGTATCTGCAGGGGCATCTGAGATGGTGGTCGATCTGTCAGTGTCGTCTGTCGATTTGATGTCACAGGTGCTGCTCCCATCAGAGTCCTCGATTTCTGCCCCGATGCAGCTGTACACCATGCTGACCAGGTCTGTGGACTGGACAAGCACAAAAAATAGAGATAAATAAGTCCTTAAACATTAAAAAAGTCAAATATTCGACTTCACATACCACTGAATGATATGATATACTGTCTAGGATTTCCTATTGTTGATGATATACTGATTTAACTGTCTAGACTGGTGGTAACAGTGATGAGAGTGAAGGCTACGATTTAAATTTGCAATTCTAGTGAATTCAATTATACCAAAATTAAATTATCTGGGGATGTCCTCAAAGTCCCTCAAGCATGATCGAGGATCCCTGGACTCTACTCTGAGAACCAGAGGGATTTGGACCACACCAAGTCTCTCTGGGTGTGTGTGCATGCGTATGGGCAGAAATTTAAAATAGGCCATATAGCCCCCCATACCTTTGGAAGTTAAATACACACCTAAAGAGTGTCCCTATGATTGCTAAAGTTAACTATGGCACAGCATCTTTAGAACTGAAGTTTATATTTCTAGTTGAATAGTGGTCATGACATACTCACTGCGAGTGTCAACACTGTACCTGTCTTTGGATGAGGCAGGGGGGGCTGGCAGCCCTCATGCCATGCAAAGATACACCTTGCATGGGCCGAGGGGAAGGCATGGTCCCGTTTGCCCCAGGAACAGTATTCTCTGGCCTCCCGGCATCCTTAGGGTGCTGAATCATTGAGTAGACATTCTCTAAGGTGCTGCTGTACGGACAGATAGAAATACAAGAAATTTGGTGGTCATATTTAAATACATTTATGGGGTTTGACCTCATATGTATTGAACAACGATATTTTCCTAAGTCTATAGTATATGATGTGTAGGCCAGGACATGTCTTCGGCACGACTTTATTTCATTTATAATGGTATGGTGACACACATTTTGCCTTTATTAAATATTGTGCCTGACTGTACAGTACAAGTACGTACTCCTTATGTCACCAATTTTAAAAAGTTGTAGTCATTATTGAACACATATTTGGCCCAGATGCTGTTACTGCTGTTATGCTTCCCACACACACTTTGCTGTTGTTGAAAGACAAAAGAAATGGAGGCAGAAGGCAGCCAAGAGAATGCAGCAACAATCTCTTTGATTGCTTAGCAACAATCTGCAGGTAAAACACTACAAAACATTGTTCACTGTAAACCGTTTCTATCTATAGCTAGCCTGAAGATTACTCATCTGTTCTTTTATGCTTCTCTTTCAGACTGCTGTAGGCTGCTGTAAAAGTTGGCCTCCGTTTAAGAGTAACTCCTGCGCCGCAGCAAGGTTGTAACCAACAAGAGGTGATTGCGTCACCAGTTTTTAGCCTTGCCACAATTCCTTTCAGTTGAATTTGTAAGCACTTCTGTCAGCCGGAACACATATTGTAGCTCTCACTTGGTCCCTTTTTTTCCTGAATTTTGTGTAACTTTTAATGGTGAAGTTTACAAAGAGTGCTTACTGAGTGCTATTCTCTGCCCTCAGCTATTAATCTGTTAAATTCATTTTTTAAAATAAGTTAGCAATCCTGTCCCCTTTATGTACCTTTTAACTATGGTGCCGTTATGTAACAGCAGCTTAAATGTATGCAATGCCATAAATTCAAAGCAAAGGAAAACAGTTGGAGACAGCGAAATATTTTCTTCCATTAAAATATTTATGAAGCTATGAAGGTACATTAATGCCCTGCACTGGATTAATTTAACAGCCATCTTATTCTCTGGGTTTGTGCACTTAAATGTTATTTTCATCCCCTCCTTCCACTCAGCCCCCGTGCTGCATACTCACTCAGAGTCCTGATTAGAGATGGTGGAGTTGCGGTTCTTGCGGAAGCCGGAGAAAATGGACAACACGCTGCGTCTTTTCTTTCTCCTCAGTGACTGGGCCTGATGGAGGGATGACAACTGACTGAACGAGAGACAAAGAAGAGGAGAAATGAGAGCGGTTACTGGTAAAGACACCTGAGTAAAAGAATAGATGGATATAGACAGAGACACATACAGTTGTTCTATTAATGTACTATTAGACGTTTTTAGACATTTTAATGCCGAAATGTTACATATTATACCTTTAGATTAGTAGTTTTGTTGAAAGCAAATAGTTGTGTTTCTTCAATAAATAATTGCTTCGCAACATGAACAGTCTCTGTCTCTAATACAGAGAAAAGCACAGAAAAAAATTTGTGTGGCCATTGTACAGTTTCAAAGAAAATTTGTTAGCAAACAGTATGCTGTGTGTGACAGTAAACAAGAGGATTTATTTTATATAATGGAACATTTTTTAGTTATTGTATAAATAGGGTTACAAATGAAGCTTCTATTAATTGCAAATGGAACCTCTCTAATACATCTGTGCCCAAGTGCTTTAGGAGCATGCTGTCCATTCATCATTGATACCATTACATGATACAAAAGCATAATAGAGAAGGAAATCTTTTGGGTCCCTTGAAAATGAGAGGATTCATCTCAAGGGGTTTATCCTGAGATAATACATTTCTGACATCCAATAGTCATATTTTTAATGGATGTGGAATGAACTGTAAGGATCATGTAAGTGTCATTCTACAACACAAGGTTGGACAACGAAATGCAAGCTGTAGTCCCAACTGCTACACAAGAAAAACTTTGTTTGATGGTAGAGTGTGGAGGATGAGTGAAGGAGTGTTACAGCCTGGGTAAGGAAGCTGCTCTGTAGTGTGGTGGTCCGACAGTTGATACTTATGTATCGCTTGCCAGACGGCAGCAGGGTGAACAGGCTGTTGCTGAGGATGGTGTTTTACTATCCTTTGGGCTCTGCGCAGGCACCTCACTTCACCAATATTCTGTATTATGTGGATATGTGTATTCTGTAGTTATCTAACAAACATATTAAATGTATTTCTTTCTTTATAAAGCATTTGCAAAGCTGCTTTTTCGTAAAAAATTTGAAATCTGCACTGTTTAAATCCATGTTTGCTAGCATGCAGCTTTAGCCTGGCATTGCAAACCTCTGAGTTCCTTTTTAATTTCCAATCGACGGCTGCAGACAACCGATCAGAGAAACCAAATGCCGTCCTGTCACACAGTACGTCCTGTCAGAGGTACAGCAAACGCATATTTCTTGTCAACATAAAGTTTAAGTGCAGTTGTTTGTTCTTCTTTTAGAGAAATTTTACCGTCCAGTCAGTTTAATACTGATGCGATAGCTGATTCAACCGAATGTTCCCCATCTGTGGCAGCCATCTTGGCTGTTTAGGAAAATGCCTCAACGGCGCTGCTCTGTCAGTCATTGTAATAAACCCACCCCATATTAGATAAATGGTTGTGATTGGCTCGACACACTCCAGTTTGGGTGGAAATCTGTCTGAACAGGACGGAGTCACGATGTATCTGCAAGAGCAAATAGAACATGAGCTCTCAGATTTGTCTGGTTCCCAGGCTAATGCAGCATTCTTCTTCCTTGCCTTGCCGCCGCATTGTTGTGTTTTCTTGGCACGGTACCGCCACCTAACATGTTGAATAGTGTGAATTCATTGGCTGGAATGTGCAGTGCGACACTCGTATAAGTGTGTCCTTGTGCATGTGCAAATAGGGACCCACACATAAAAACATTGCTCCTTGACTAGTGGTCAAAAACTCCACGGGGTATCTTTAAGTGCTGGACAAGTTTTTAGAACTTTTTTACTGTAAACACCCGCTTGCTGCTGCTGGAAACAACAATGATGAGAACACTGAGAGTAAACCAACACATTTACATTGTGAGTCATAAAATCAAAACAATGAGCTGAAAGTTGCTAAAATGCTCTGTGGAGCTGTGTAAAGCTGCAGTTGTGTGATAATTTGCTGTGGGTTCACCATAACAGCGACCCCTTCCACATTCAAGTAGTCATTTGATCCACTGTTACTAAATAATAAAATAATAAAATATTGACAAAATAAAAATATCGATTATAGCCGCTTTAAGGTTGCTCTTGTAATTTATCAACCCCAGGTCCTAGTCACCAGCATTGTGTTGAATTGCAATTTAACTCTGATAATCAAATTATTTTGTTGTAATTACAATACAATTTTCCGATCATTAAGAAATAAGAACTCTCCCACATAATTACAAGATTTAAGTTCTTACGTGTCTGGTTGGACATAATAATATCAAGTTTTACTGAATCCAACCGATTTGGAGTACCCTTACTGTTTGTGCTTTCACTCTTGTGTATGTGTTGTCCTCAGGGGTCACTATAGTAACATATCTACTGAACTTTTTAATGAGTGCACAAAAATAAAACTGATTGTGTAAGCTACCTGTCGGGCAGAACTCTCTTGCTGTAGAAATCAGGCAGTCCATCCTCCAGCATATTGACTCCTCCGTTCTCTGAGCAATGCTACACACACACACACACACACACACACACACACACACACACACACACACACACACACACACACACACAGGAAACAGATAGAATAACAGGATAACAATGATCAATCCACCATGTCGACAAAAAGCTGAAAGGCTGACAAAAGGTATTATCATTTCAAATGGCTGGCTGGCAAAACCGAATCCACTGCCAACAGGAGTCTGTTTGTAAAACAACTCCTCATCATTCTGCTCTAACTGAGTTTGTACCGATTTAGAAAAAGCTTTTATAAAGTCTCAAAACAAACAAGCTGCTAAGTTAGAGGCTGCCCCACGGCCCCTGGGAAATGGCTGTGCATGATTAACATTTGAGTCACAGAGATGCATGCGACAGCTTCCTACTTTAAAAAGGAACTTATTTTTGGAAAGTGCCCCTGGCATGGAAAACAAGATCAATGACAAAAGTTCACACAAAGCAGTCAGGGGATAAAAAACCCTAAAAACTACACATGTTGGGTTTACTTTCTCACCTCTACACCCTCCCGAGCTCTTTTGTGGAAATGCATGGAATGAACTTCATGCTGTAGTATAAGATCAGAAATGGGGCAGTTCAACATTTACAATGGTGTCACCAGCACAATAAAAACACCATCTTCTTCTAGGTGCCATAAAAAAAGATCCAGATAGCATTTTAAAAGTGCTAGTGGTGTTAGAATCAGCTCAGAATACAGATCCCATACATCTGTACATGAAAGAGAAATTTTTCCTCAAGAGGCTCAAAGAAAAGGTTATACCAGCCTTCTGAAGCTCATAATAGGGTCAAGGGGTCACTGCCATGCCATGTGCCACCAACTTACAGATTCTGAAGGCGGGTGCCCTGCTCTGTGTCTCCGTGGGGGGCGAGGCCTGACGTGGGTCACGTGACGCAGGGGCGAGCCGTTGGTGGGGAGGGTGGACAGACATTCCAGAGATGCCGAGTGAGTGAGAGAGGCAGAGTGCAGGGGAGCAGAGGGGGTAGGAGAGGAACTGGGCTCATCACAAAGACCTACAACGAGATGGGAAAGGGTCGTGACAAAATAAAAAATGATTTTCATGTCACTTCACATTTTGAGAGCACACTGCATATTAACTTGTTTTAAGGTTAGTCTATATTGATTTCCATTAAATAGACTGAAGTTGCAATCAAATAATTACTTATGAGAGAGTTCTTGCATTCCATTTTTCTAAACACAATATGACAACACAATATCTTTCATGGCCTTTATTTTTAAAATAATGTGAAGTTAAAAACAGCCAGCAGCCACTCTAGCTGCCCTGTGAGGCAGAAAATTGATGAAAATGGAGAGGCAACTCTGCTATTCTTAGACCATTACCACTAATGGGGCAAAAATGTCAAGTTTGGCCTGAGGGCGGTATCACAGAAAAAAGCCATGTTATTACCTAAAAAGGGTTAATCTTTTAATTTTAAGATATTACATGCTAAATTAAATACACTGGCTAATGACAGTTACTATTAGCATACAAATGACCATGCTGAGAAGAGTTAAAGCCAGCTTAAATATTGAAAGACGAGATCACTCATTTCATTATGGTGAGCTACACACTAACTTGTGTGGCTGAAGAAATACAGCACTTTCTCCATTTATTACAAATACAAAGTCATCTGACCCTGACTCTGCTATTACTGTAAATATATCATTCTATGTGAGCACATGAAGGTAATTAGCTGCGTGTCAAGGCACAAAAACTCACTCAGTCTGGTGGAGACGGGACGGATCCTTCTAGTCCTGGAGCTCCGCTTCTTAATAGCCATTGTGTCCTTTTGTCAAAGGAGATAAACGCTTAATTAGCAGTGACTTTATTTTAAGCACTATATCCGAATGCACGCACATGGTAACACCACACAAAGCAAGCAAAAATAATAAAAATGTGTTATGTATTGTGTTCAATATTAATAAATTATTTAAAGAACCAACAATGATAACATGCTGTGCCTTTATTTCACAGGAAATCAGTTTGGCTGCCTTACAGCAGAAAACAGCAAATAAGATGCGGGAGGGTGAAGAGGGGGAAAGCATCTTCTTTGCAATCTTCAATAGTTTTCAATCCATAGGATTTGCTACAATTTTTTACATTTCAGACCCAAAAACTGGTGTATGTTTATCATTTTTGCTTATTTAATTATACACACGTATTATTAGCATGTCCTCAAACACTTACTATTCCCAGGTTGACGCCAAAGTCATCGTCGGGAAATTCCAGAGACTCGATTAGTCTGGACTGTCTGATAGTGCGTCTGCCCGTCCCAACGTCATCCCAACGCTTCGCCTGAGACACCTGCCGCAGCTGATGCAACACACACACACACACACACACACACACACACACACACACACACACACACACACATCAAACACACATCAAACACTTGCCTGAACACATAAGCACATCCACACACAGTGATGACACCTGGAACATTACCCTTCAACACAGCCTCAGAGGAGGCGTGTGTTTGCCTTGTGCCCAAGAAGCTCACAAACAAAGCAAAGGGTACTTTGCTGCAGTTTGCAAAGCCAATGAAGAATATGAATAAAATACAGTTTTTCTTGATTATCAAAGCGGAGTGAGGCATGATAGAGGACAAACTGGCACTGCAGCAAAACAGAGAAAGGAAAATGAGATGTAACGGTGGAGGCAGTGAAGGGAATGCTAAACAGAGCAGGGCAGGCAGTGTTATTGCCAGAAGTCTGTTTTTGCCTCCTTTTCCACTGGCTTCATTTTAAACAATTTAATTTCATGGAGAGGAGAACCTACAGGGCCTAATCACCGCCTTAACTTACTCAAATATAGCTATCAGGTTGTTTCGGAATGCAATCTTCTCCTTAAAAAGGTGCTCTATACCCTTCATCCTGATATGGTAATGACACACAACCACTCACATACTGTGCCTACTTCAGTCACTCAAAGATACAAAAAAATGTAAGATCCACAACATTTCGATAGCATGGGAGATATTTTATCACAAACTTTGAAGACATATCAGATTTTAATAGGTCGTCCATGCTACAGAAAGTATTTCATAAAAGACCATAGAGTAATAATGAGCTTCTGCACTTGAATCAAATTGTACTGCTACTGATTCTCAACAAATTTATAACATATAGTCTAAGATTCAAGTTCAGTGAGCTGAGTGTTGACTTTTGACATTTGAGTGTAATCTGAAGGAATTTCTGGGCCAAATCTACGGCACTGTGGTTGAAAATCTCTGCTCTACATTGATGTGGCTGAAGGCCGAGTCTACCTATCTGGCAACATTCAATCAATAATGGGTTTGATGTGTAATAAACCAACTTTTCAGAACACTGACGTATTCCATAGTTAGACCGGAAGACAGCATGCTTTCAAAAATCATTTGAGTGTTGAGATCAATCCATGACTCATCTTATTATGGAAAAATATTGACCGACAAACTGAAATCATATTTTACAGAAGCGCGCTGCACAAATCAGTGAATGTATACGGCAGTGAAACCCGCAGTAGACAGATTATTATTATTTATATAGAAGCTAAATGGAGCTTGTTTCAATGTGTGTCAGTATGATGATTGAGTTGGTTAAAATTTTCACAGATTTGATCTCTTTTCCTCTCAAAATGACTTTGAGATTGCATTTTTATACCAATCAATTTAAAGGAATAGTTCGACATTTTGGAAAAGTTCTATTTGCTTTTAACAACTGAACAGCTGGACAGTCTTGTTATCCTCACTGTGAGGTTGCCAAGTAACCAGCAATGTCTCCAGAAAGCCATTGTACCCCACAAATAAATAGACTGGCAGAGAACCTCCCTTAAAACTACAACCTTTCATTTTAAAAACGTAGGTTTTGTTAATTAGTGAATTTTGCAGGTGCTGGTAGGCAAATCTGTTTAACCTTTGGAAGGAGCCAGGCCAGCTGTTTCCCTCTGCTTCCATTCTGTATGCTAAGCTACCGTCTGTGGTAGGGATCAAGATTTTTCCCCAAAGATGAGACATTTTCTATCCCAGGAACAGAAGCAAACTATCTAAACTTAACTATTTTAAGGTATAACTTAAGGTGCTGTCAAAAAGCATTTGTCATATTTCAAACAACATTAAATGCAAGGAGAAATATTCATAACCCTATGGGTACCTAAGCTGACCACTTCTGTGTATTATTTGGTGGTATTTATAATTTTTAAAGGCAAAAGAATGGCGTTTATGTTAATCAACATTAGAAAATGATAGATAGATAGATAGATAGATAAATAAATAAATAAATAAATAAATGTTATAGATATAAACTTTGCATGCAGCTGTAAGATTTTTTTTCAGCAGCGAGGGGAATGGTTTTGTTGTACTTGGGTGCTGTGTGCATGTGGGAATCCCATTTCCCGGGATTGAACCCTAGTCTCCGGCTACATATTTAGTGGACAGACATGAGAGTCACATCAATCTTCTCACCTAACTCTCGGCAAGAAAGCAAATAACTATTTACCAAAATGTTGAACTGTTCCTTTAATTTGTATTTCATTTAAAAAATCTGAATTTAAAAGCTGAAATCTGTAACGTTTTGTGATTAATATATTGTTATGATCTATAGTTACTGTAAAGAAATAAAGTAAAAAATAGGGCATTTTCTGTGGTTTGTACCACTTGTACCACAATCTTTGTTGAGAAATGTGAAACACGTGTGTTTGGGTACAGACCAATGTCACTACCAATACATTTCATCATGTTCCTAAGTAATACATCAAAGTCAAGGTGAAACCACTTTTCTAAACCCCACACTAGATCCTAAATAATTTTTGCTGTGAAGTTATAGATTTCAGCTTTGACATGGAAACATTTTTTTCTACACTTTTACAAAGAAGTCATGCAGTAAAGGGATATTACCAGTACCAGTGTTTTATGGGTGGTATAGAGCTCCTGCAGGATCTGATCCACTATTGAGTTGGTCAGATAAGAGACGACAGACAACTTCACCTCCCTGAAAAGAGGAGAGCAAAAGACAGAATAACAATTAAATCAGTTATCTTAGCTCAAGTCCTTGGCTCGACTTGTATCACCAGCTCTCTTTCTTACTCCAGAGCTCTGTTAATATCCTCAGCTGCTCTCTCCATGAGGGCGTTGCGGATGGCGGAGCGAGGAATGGAAACTTGTTCGGAGATGGACGAGAGAGGTGGGCTGAGTCTCTCGGCGGCTGAGCAGGACATAGGACACAACTCGCGGCACAGGGACACCATAGAGTCCACTACCACCTGGAAATACAGACATGCACCAACACACATACATTAAGTACATTTTTTAAAATAAATTCTCAATATATTTTCCAAAGCATTTAATTATTCATTCAGTGTTTTCATGTAGTTGCTTAGATTTTTATCCAGCTCCTTTTCTCTGACTCATCTTTTATTTAAGTGCACTGCAGCAATCCATTCTACCACGCATCACCTCATAACAATCCATATGATCTGTTCACACCTTCTTCTAGATCGTTAACTTTACAAGTTCATACCAAAAGTTGAAAAAGTTGCAAATAGAAGTGTAGCTTTGTGCATGACAGCAAGATTGGAAAGCACAAACAAAAATGTGAATTATGCTCAACTAAGTTGAAATTCAATACAAAGTATCCCATATTCCTCCTCGGGGTGTGCTGCTTTTTTATCATTGGACTGCACTGTGCTACTGAATCCCAAAGGAAACAGAATGGAACTAAAAAAAATTTAAACTGTTCCTTCCCTGTGAATGTAAATACTACATTTCTTTTGAAGTCAGCATACCTGCATCCCACACAGCCACAAGCTATTAATGGGCAATTTAAATGCAACTAGTCCAGAGATCCACTACTGTTTAAAATACGGATGCATCCGAGAATGGCAGTTCCACCTCCAACCTACCTGTAGCTCTTTGTCGGCAGCCTTGGCCAGTTCTCCAGCCAGAATGTCCAGTCGCTGTTTGACAGGGCCGTCCACTGACAACACGTGGGCCAACTCACACAGAGAGGGATACAGCTGGTACACACACACACACACAAACACACAGCAGGACAGGGAAGAGAAGCGGTTAAAATCTACGGAGGAAGGATTTAGAATCAAAAGGAAGCCAAATGTCCCCTTCCTGATTATTATATACGGTTATATCATTATATGTATTATATTGTTGGATCATTATTATTAATGTGAAGTAGCAGGTAAGGGTGGCGCTAAACTACATTATATACTGGCGGTTGGTTTAATACAAAGCCATCATATTTTATAAGCTAGTCGTATGGTTTGCATACCAAATCCAGAATATTTTCTAATAATCTATTTTCATTCATTCATTCTTTTTATTATTATTTTTGGTTGCCAGGTTGCTGACCTTTGCTGTTGGTTTATAGAAATGACAAACCTGTGACCCTTTATTATGACCAAAAACTCAAAATCTTGAATTTGTAGGTTAACAGGTGATAATGTAGGTTGACTTGCCGTCAGCTCCTAAAAATGATCACCACTTGTTGTAAGTTGCTTCTATGTTCTTCTATTCTTTTTACCTAAAAGTTATTATCTTTATTTCCTGGTTCAGATGCTGGGTTTTAAGCCTGTTTGGCTCAGTTTGGTCACAGAGAAAAAACGTCCAAATAAAGAACACTGCTCCACCTGGGCATCTAATTAGAGTTGACAGGAGGTGACTTCTGTGAAGCCTTGGGACAGTGCAGGACTATTACAAGTCAAATATGTAAATTTTGAGAATTTTTCCCCATAAGACTTCCAAGGAGTTTAATCCAAGTGACAAAGAAAAAAGAGGAGTGGTGTGCAATGTGAGTTTCAACCATTACTTGATAGTGGATCTGTGTTTTGGTACTCAGGTGTATCTATTCTCCCAGTGTTCAGCACCAACAAACTTTTCATCTGGTTTCTTGTTGGGTTGAACTTGGTGAAGCTGCTCTGTAGTGTTTTTCCGTTCTGGTTATTCTGGTCTAATATACAATTTATGACTCTGAATAGCACATGCTGTCCCATGTGTCTGTGTTTCCATAGCAACCTACGCCACTGGGATGTGTAGTTGTCATTGATTTGATTTACACTTAACGGACATGCACATACCTCCCTGGCTTCTGGACGTAAACGTAACATAATGGTGATTTTTACAGATGTTTTCTGTAACTTCAAATGCTTTGCGCAACAAAGCAACCTGGCAACCTAAAAGTTGTTCCAGTGAATTGCTTTCAACTGATCTATAACATCTTAATAAATGATTAATTGACCAATAACAAAGTCATAATTTACAACTTATTAACCCTTTAAAAGGAAAGTGTGAAATCTTAGTTTGCAAAATAACTGGTCACTTTAGTTATCAAATAAATGTAATGAATGAAATCTACAATATATCCCAGTGAAATGTAGCAAAGTAGAAAGTAGCTTAAAATGGAAACACAATAAAAGAACCTCCAAATTGTACTGAAACCTGTATTAACAGATTTTTTGGGGGGCAACAACAACACTCACATATTATCATCTTTTAAGTTGATATGTTAGAGCTGTTAGCGAACATTTGATTATCTACACATCCAGCAGACACTGAACAACATTAGTTGTATTTGGAGCAGAGTTTCTGGCCATCTGATCAATGTAGGTCCAATATTCACTCTTCTTTTAGCTTTGTTTTGATCTCCACCAACTCCTGAGAAAAATATCTGGATCTTTGGCTGCTAAA
Source organism: Lateolabrax maculatus (assembly GCA_031216445.1). NCBI lineage: Eukaryota > Metazoa > Chordata > Actinopteri > Acropomatiformes > Lateolabracidae > Lateolabrax > Lateolabrax maculatus. The sequence continues at coordinate 20,340,087 of CM062203.1, read as the reverse complement.
TGCTGCACTATGTTCACAAGCTAGTTTCTAACACTAACCACACATCCTTTGACACACACACACACACACACACACACAAAGTTAATGATAGTCTTCTCACAGCTCTTGAGTCCCTGGCTTCTTTGAGGATTTGCCTGGCTGTTTGGACGTCCTCTCCTTCTTCACAGCCTTTCAGGACACACACCTGCTGCTGCACCCGCACACACAGACGCTCCATCACCTACACACACATAACGCATTCAAACAAACATACATGAATGTACGTAATCGTATACAGAAATGTCAGAAAAACACACATCAAAATAAAAATCTTGACTTGTTTCCCCATCATGTGCGCAAATACAGACACACACCTGTTCAGCGGTGCTGGTGACGAGGCCTTGGTGCAGCCTGAGAGCCTGTTTCTGAGAGAAACGCTGAGTCTGGTTGTTCCTAAGCAGGGCACGTTGGATCTGTCACACACACACACACACACACACACACACACACACACACACACACACACACACACACACACACACACACACACACACACACACACACACACACACACACACACACACACACACACACACACACACACACACACAAGGAAAACACACAAGGAGAGAGGGGAGTGGAGATGACAGGTGTTTACAAAGCACAGTGTGCAGGAGACAGGAGACAAGTCCATTTGCATGGTAATAAGGGGACTGGAGAGAGAGTTCTGATCCCCAGAAATAAACAGGATGCCTTTGATTTATTTTCTTGAGTCAGCAGGTGGAGGTGTTCACTGCTTAATCATCCTATGTAAAAAAAGATGGTGTCAAGGGTTCCTCAAGGACTCAGGAGCTTCGCAGACAATGCACAGACAAACAAGGACCCCAAACTAAATAAAAGCTTCATACACTACATATACACTCTTGGATAAAGAATATGTTTCTGGAGATGAGAAATCTGAAATGTTCCTTTAGCCTCCATGCCTCTGGGGAGGCAAGATGTTGTGCATGATTGACTGACAGTTGAGCTGCCAGGGAAATGGAGTTTGACATGCAATGTAAGCAGACTTGCTCTGTTAACTGCAGCTTACAAACCATGTGACACACAGCATTTTGTTTGCAGTGCTAGTGAAGAAAGATGACCACAACATTCAGTATCTAAAATGACAGCTCTTTATATTTAGCTATAACCAACTCTCCCTGTCCAGCAATGTTAGCAAGCCCATTTTTCCCATGTGGATATTTGTTTATGGATTTGAACAAACCATGGTACAAGATATGGGTCCAGACAAAGAGACAAAACAACCAAAAACCAAATGTTTGCTGTTTGCACACAGACTCTTTTGTGTCTTAATCGTAAGCTGCTGCCTAGCTGTCAGTAAATATCAGTCATGCCAATGAGAGAAGGTTACTGCTTTATGCAAATGTAGCTTGAAATTAAATGTTCTGATTGGCTAGATGAAAAAACATCTCCAATTACATAGCCAGAGAATCATCGCCACACACACACACACACACACACACACACACACACACACACACCTCTCACAATGGCTCCACTATGGTTGAAAAATATCAAATGTAAATGGGTACTGACACAGGAGGAAAACAATATTCAGAGCACATCTATGTGGTGTAGCGAGGAAAAACACTATTCATTCTCAGGGGTCTATAAAACCTGTAACCACATCATAGTTGCTTATTCTCATGATCAATCTGTTAATTATTTCCTTGATTCAATTTCTTGATCAATTGTTTGGTCTATAAAATGTCAGCCAATTGTGAAATATGCCCATAACAAAATCCTAAGGCCGAAGGTTCATATATTCTTACATATTTTCTTTGTCTGACCAACAAGCCAAAACCTACAGCTATTCAATTTGTTATGACATTAAACACGGAAAAGCAGCACTCTCAATATTCTCAATTGAAAAGACTGATCTAGGTAAAGTTTGGCATGTTTGTCTAAAAAATTACCTAAATGATGAATTGACTATCAGGATAGTCCCCGATAATTTGTTTTGTCAATCTACTTATCATTTCAGCTCTAAATTGGTGGTTATTGTCTATAGTATACCTAATATCTTGTAAGTTATGACATTGGTACTATTAATAATTCGGTCTTTTTCCAAGAAATGCTGTTGGATTTCAGTCTATCACTTTTAATTTAAAGTAGCTCTTGCCTGCGATATGAATATGAATATGATTTAAACTGAAACACTAAAACAGGTATTTAGTGGTTCAGTCTATATACACAGGCATTTGTTATCTCTTCTGTATTGTACTGGTTAAATATAACAACCCAAATATTCAGAGGGCATTAGGAAGTCTCTGACAAGTAATTAAAATAATGAAAGTCATTCATCAAAGCCATGAATATTCTGACCCTAATTGTCAGGCAATGTTGTTATTCACAATCTGCATTTTTATAACATGAGGTAGCAAATTCAGACATCACGCACTGAAGGAACAAAGCTCCTCTCACCTTGGTCAGAGCCTGGTCCATCTTCTCTGGGGCGCTGCGGTACGCCTGAGTGACATCACTGAGGGGGAGGGGCATGTACTGAAGGGTAAAGTTGCTATTAAGTGCAGAAAGAGGGAAGAGAGAAACAGGGAGGAAAGAAAGATAATATTACCCTTGCAATAATAAACTGGAGGAATTGTGATGTTAACAAGAACAAACAGGAAATACTCGGGGCACTTAGAACCGTTGTCTTCAATTCCCTAATACGCAAATACACCCACACACCCCTTGTACATACAAACACACGCAAACACACACAAACACAAACTTCACACTCACACACATTGAAAAACAGTTTGACTGGCACGCAAGTCAAGACGACTGATGAAACACTGTGTAATAGTAAACATTGTACAGAGATGGTTATCTGGCTTTCATATGGGTGTGTGTGACGATCCATCTTATGTGCGTGTCCCCCCCCCTCTTCAAACGTTTTTTTTCAGTGAGTGTTGTGTTCGTCTTACTGCTCCAGCGCTCTCGCCACATCTTGGAAGCCTGTCGCTGTGGTGTTGTTGCGATCCCACGTCACACTCCTGAGAGGGATCAAACCAGCAGGAAATAGGGGGAAGACAGGCACAGAGAGGAAGAAGAAGATCAGTCGCTTTCTAAGGCTCCTAACGCACACAATCACACACACACACACACACACACACACACACAGGGCATAGTAACACAGTTACAGTACTTATCTGACCATGCAGCTGCACAAACACATCACAGAAGGATTAACATTTGTCAGGACTTTCACAACATTAGGAGTGCAAGAACAACTGCCATGCAACTAATGAGCTTCTGTTATTTCACAGTGCAGATTCTCCACCTACACTCCACACTGTCTAACTCCCATTTTTAATATATCACTCATTTTCGGCCCATCTTTCCTTTCATCTATCTATCTATCCATCCTCCTCCTCCTCCTCCTCCTCCATCTCTCCTTCCCCCAACTCACTCTGCCCTAGAAATTCAATCAGCTAAACCCAAATCTCACTCCTTAGGTGGTCTCCCTCTCACGTCCCTTTCGTAACTTTCTCCCTCTCTAGTCCATAGCCAACCATTTCCCTGTGCTAATACTTCCATCCTACCCCCTGTCTTGCTTCTGTCCTCCTTTCCCTCACACTTTCAGCCCATCTCATAGTTTCCATCTACTCCTTCCACACCCCCACCTCCAAAACACACACTTCACTCACTCTCTCAGTGCAATATGTTGTCTGCCTGAAGGCCATTTCCCCTCTTTTCCCTCCCTCCACCGATTCTCCTCGCTACCCCTCCAACCCCTCAGTCTTACCTTCTTATCTCCTACATGGTTCACTTTGAAGCATTGCACTGAACTCACTGTTTTGCCTCTCAGCAACCTCAGTATACCCTCTCTCCAAACCGTACCAAACATATAAATTTTCTCACTGACCCTATTCTTTCATCTGTCCGCTAACACTTATTTTTCTCCTGTCTGACTCCTCCTATCCTCCCCTGTATTGGAGTGCTCTGATCTGCGAGGAAAACCCTCCTTTGTTCTCATCAGAGGACTGATTTAAAAAACACACACACACACACCTGAGTGTCGTGTTGATCTGCAGGGCTTTGCTGAGCATCTTGGCCCCGGAGTCCTCCAGGAGGTTGCCGCTCAGGTCTACCTTTCGCAGGCAGGCATTGGAGCCCAGAGCGTTGACCAGCACCGTGCCCCGCTGGCGGAGCCTCGAGTCAGACAGGGAGAGGGACTGCAGGGCCTGGACGAGGCAGGAAGAGGGAGAACGGAGGAAACTAAAGTTACTGCCTCATGGTTGTATGCCTCCGCCAACCAGTAAAGTTGCAGTTTACATACATGTCTGTCCAGATTCACATATGTAGTGAAGACTTTGAAGGAATTTAATAAAAAGGTAATTAAGTGTATTTCTTGGCGAAATGGAAGTTATCACTATATTGACATGTAACATTCGAGTAAATAAATCCCACTGTCATCACTTAGAGACTATTTTTAGAGTTTTTAGAGGATAGGTTCATTGAAAGAAACAAATTAGTCAGTTAGTGTGCTCACGTTTGGCCAATGAAATGGATTCTGAAAGGAACACAAAGTTGTAGCCTTGACAGTAGACAGTGCTTCAAATATGGATGTTGCTGCAAATAAGCTACAAACATCTTCAACCCGGCAGCAAAGAAGATCAATGCAATAACCACAGTTTAAATGTGGGCACCAAGATTAGTGTCAACAATTCAGTGTCCGACCAAATGTGAAATATTGTCACAGTCTCCCCTTCTGTTGCCTGTGCAGCATTAGTACCATATCTCTTATAAACTATGGTGAACAATGTCTTCTTACAGTGGAACATATTACAAATTTTGAGCACATGGGGAAATCATTACAGTGTTGCATCTAGTTTAATCACATTTTTGAATTCATGAAAGTATTTTAGATGAGAACCAACATAATTATCTGCCAAGTGATTTTCAGCAGTAGCACAACACATTATGTTAAGTTCTTTTGGAAACAGGAATTGTAGTCCCTATTAGGTTTAAAAATATTTTGAAAAAATACTCTTCATTCACTTTCAAGGTAAGAGTTAGATGCCATACCACACTTGCGTCTTTATGCAAAATATAAAGCTGGAGCCAGCAGCTGGTTAGCTTCCCTCTACTTCCAGTCATTTTTCTAAGCTGGGCTAACTGTCTGCTTGTTTGTTCTCATTTTCTCACTTTTGATGCTTTCAGCCTTCTGTGACTCACATACTGAAGTGTTAGCATGGGCCACTGGATCAAAGCTGTGCAAGGGACACACACAGATGATTCTGATGCTTGTGTTGTCATGGCTTCCTGGGTGAGTTGATCAACAGGCCCATCTCTGACAAACTTGGTGTACTCCCTTTGAACTTACTAATTTACACCCATCTGTGCCTCTGTTGGTGTGCTTGCACAAATGCATCAGACCGTATCAGTGCGAGAGCATAGTTGTGAGCTATCACCATCAACAGTGGTAAATAATTGAGTAAGCTACTTGTCACGCTGGATTTGCAGAGCGGAGAGCAGAGAGAGCCCCGGGAGACTCGCAAATACACTGAGACCAAATGAATCATTCGTCGAGCCCACAGACAACATGACTGGGGTGCATGTTTGCACCTTGTGTGTGTGGCAGGTGGGAGATTGAGCTTAAATGCACATGAACGAGGACACGAGAATTTAAGTGTGTGTTCGTGCGTGCACAGGACGCGCGTGTGTGTGGCTACAAATCTGTGAGGCATGTGTGGGCGTGCATCTGTGCAGAACACCACAGATGATTTGTGCGTGTGTGTGTGTGTGTACAATATGTTACATAATCCAACTCACACATTCTTCCTCTTGCACCAAATGAACCAGTTTCTGCAGAATTTCATCCAGCACCCTGAGGAGGCAGAGAGAAGAGGAAAACATCCATCATCAGTATCATCTTCACCACCATCTGTTCCACTGGTTCCCTGCGTGGTCCGTACCTGCCCTTGATGTTGAAGTTCTTCCCCAGCATCAGGTGTTTGAGGGAGGGGTGCCTGGAGAACGCCGGGATGACAGCCAGCAAATCAGCATCCAAACCTGCACACAACACCGCAAACACTTCACTGCAGTACACATGCAACACCAGCAAGACAGTGCTCTACTAGCCTTTGTGAAAACCCACTTCCAGGTAGATATTCCAGGTAGTTTAATTACATCTATATAAGAACCAATCAAATAAGAGAACAGGCATGAAACTTCACGAGAGTTCATTTTCAACACAACAAAGACAAGGCTGATTTATTCAAGTGAAAAAGTCACGTCTTTACTACAGAAAATGGACAATTTCTGGGCTGTCACAGCAGTGACTCATCATTCGGTCTGCCAGGTGCTAACATTCCTGGCTTTCTGAGCTCAGTGTCTCATGATCTGTTTTGGAACAAAATCTCACTGCCCACTGAAATTCCAAAATACATCCAATTAACCACTACCCCCCCCCATACCCCACCCACCCACCCACTCACTCTCATTTTCAAAAGCTCAAGGATGGAAGATGCTGCTAAGAGGAAGTGGTTACCATGGCAAGATATTTCAGCAACAGAAACTAATCTAATCTCATTCAGAGAGCAAAGAATATCTGTGGTTAAATAAGCTTGCATGCCTCTAACGTGAAGTGAATTTATTTATTTTTTGCCTATGACAGGAAACATATTCGACAGGGGGGGGGGGAGACTTGTGTTTGAGGATACTTATTAACTGTTCTTCTAACACTACTGGTTCTATTAAACTAATAAATAGTTCAGTTGCTGTTTATGATTTAAAGCAGTGGACATCCCATTTGCTGTGTTTTTGTCAGTGGGAGGAAGTATAAATGGTAAAAAGAATTAAAAACAAATGCCAAGAACAAAAAAATGACACGTTGACATGATCATGCTGCTGATATCCTTTGCTGTAAATTGAAAGTAAGTTCACATTATAATTCCATAATTAAAAAGATTTAAAAAAAAACAACATGCAGGTGGTAATCCAGCTTTGAATATAAAAGAAAAATGACTTGTTTCCTTATGAATGAATGCATCATTATTGTTTTATGGAGCACTGAGTTAGTTCAGGCAGAGCACTAAAGTTGCACTTTGCATTAGGTGATTGGCATCAGCTGCTTCATTCATCTTTCACAATCACAGGCTCCTTCTTCGGCTGCTTAATGTTCACACCGTTTGCTGCCGTAGCTCTCTCCACCACCCCAACCTCCTCCTTATGTGATTTCAATAGCTTTTAGTATTGTTGATCTAACTAAGCTTTGATGTTCATATATGTTTATTAAGAGGGATTAGCTCTCCCAGCAGAATCCTGATTGCTGCTCGTATTCTTTCGAGCTTCCTCAAAAAGCAGAGCTTTTCTGACGAATCTAACTGTATAAACATTTGCTATAAATGTCCAATTCCTTGACATATATAAGTATCTGTCTGAATTCTTGTTATGTTGGTAAAAATATTTCGCTGACTAATTAAAAAAGTTAAGAGCTTAATGTTTTCAAATATGTTTTAACACCTAGTGGGACTTGCATGTAGTGCCAATCTTTTAAAAGGGATACTCAGACAATTTAGTATTGCATTTATAATAAAAAATAAAGTCACACAGTCTAAATCTGTGCAACAGAGGCTGAAATATCCTGACTTGTAGCCTGTAGTATTTGTCAAGATCCAAAATTATGGATCCTACAATTCCCAAAATGCAACTCAATGACGTCTTTCTTTAGACATTTCACCTCAGTTAAATGTGAAATGAGTTCTAATGTGACAAGGTACAACAACAGACCATCTAAAGCTATACCTTGGGGGTGTGAGCACAGGCGTGTCTCTTACCATTATCAGAGATGTCCAAAGTCACCACGCATGAAACTCGAGGAAATAGCTCCTGAATCACCCCGGCACCTGCTGACCTCAACTGCGGGAGGAAGACAGATAGGAGTGGGACATGATGGGATAGCCACAAGCGTTAATCTCTGAAGAAGATGAGTGAATGTACCTACAGCAGCAGAGACTGACAGAGCGTACCTCACAGCTGCTGATGTCCAGGTGTAAATCAGTGATATGTGGGTTATTGGACAGACCTAGGAATAGAGCCCTGAAGGAAAACACAGGTAGGGTGGGAAGGTAAAAGAGAAACAGAGCAGGGGGTCGCAAAAGCAAAGAAAAAGATGGGGGGGGGGGGAGATTCAGTGGGAAAGCAGATGAGGCAATAGATGAGTGAACAGAATGGAAGGTAGATAAGAAATGGTGGGGGGGGGACAAAGGGCAATTAATGACAAAGGCAAGGCGAAAAGAGGAAAGAAAGAAAGAAAAAGAAAGAAAGATCAGTCCCACATAAATCCAATTGCTTCTTCTCCTCCCTCAAACAACCTGAACAGCTCGTCTGACCCCTCCCACCTAAACACCTAAAAGTTTTAAAGCCATCTTAAAGGATTTAGAGGAAAGTAGCTTAAAAAGAGGGATAGCTTGTTACGTCCCCACCAGAAATTCCCTTAAAAACATTTATCCAGGAGTAGTGTCCGATTGTTGCTTACACACATACACACAACCCCAGCTGGATGCAGAGAGAAAACTGAATTTGCACATCAAGGCTCTGCTGGAGGCTCTGCAATAAACACACATTTAAGAGTTATGCACCATGAGGAGGTAATGAGGAGAAGTGCTAAGTGGGGAGTCCGCTCTGTCCATTTTGGCTGAGATCCATCATGCAGCACACAATCATCTGAATCACTGGCAGTTTGCTTTGTTTACTCTGTTATTGATTGTGTTTTTTGGCTATGAGAAGCTAACAGCAGGCTACACACCTAACAGAGAAACTGTAATATAGCAATACTCCAGTTATCCCCCATAGGGAAAGTTGCTTTTTGCTTGGCTTCTCTCTGAGCTGGTTTAGCTACAGATCTCCCGAAGCTGCTAAGGATAAGGAGTCCTGCACAAAGACACGTAAGCACGGGGGACGCCGGCCAAAACGTGGGCTTCAATCTGCATCCTCTGATTGAAGGCCATTCTGTTAACATAATAGAAAATGGCTCCACTGTTGAGGAAAAGCATTTGAAACCTATTGCGCGCCTTGATGATTAAATCTCACTGATGGTTTGGATGCAAACGACACTCCATATGGTATAAGCTATTTTAGTATTCAAGCCTGAAACAATAAAAACTGAGAAATAACATCCCTGTATGCTTGCTGAGTGCTTGTACTGATGGTGGAGTATACCAATGACCTCTCAAGGGCACTGTGCATCAGCTATGCATTAAGGTTGGAGTACAGGCCAGGGAGCACTGGAATAATGCATGTGAATTCTTATATTTTAAAAGTCTCCCTTTAGCGGTTTGCTAAAGGTTAGATATAAAATTGAAAGGCTGTGTGTGTAATTTACACAGTGCTTTAAACTAAAGCGCATTACAGCATTACAAGTGGACACATTTTTAGCATGAGTGGCCCAAGTGAGAATTCACCCGTTACCACTCTTAGGCTTCAGGTTTGACTAAACACTGTCAGCAGCACAAATGCTTGTTGACACAGACACATTAGTGCAAAATGCTGGTAACACACTTAAAGAGGTGGGGAGTTAGTAATAATGGGCTACATGAGTCATATAAACTACTTCTATCTTGAAACAGATCTGAAATATTGTTAATGTTTGGCTATGAAGAAGGTTCACTTCACCATCAGTCTCCACATTTTTATGTGAGCTGGACGGTAATCTGAGAAGGAACACTGGCACTAATATTAAAAATAATGTCTCCTACACCTCCATATTGGCTCACTTACAGTATTTCATTTCTTAATTGGATTATTTTATGGATCTCATTTACTCCCACTGTGCGTGACATTCATTATAGAAATACTGGGAGACGTATTTTAACAAGTCTTTGTTTGGAGCAAGTTTGGAGCAATATATTTACTTGTTTAATAATTTCAAGCCCTATATAATATTCCTGTATTATTCCAATTAGGACTTTGATAGTATTTAGTAAGATCTGTATCTGCACCTTCTGACTTTATCCAAGAGCTTTTATTCATCATTTAACATACAATATCATATAGTAACATAACTTCTGTTTTGCTTCCTCAATAGTGAGTTTATTCCATCTTTCTCACATTATATCAGTATAATATTTCAGGGACTGTGATGTGTATATCAGTGCATCCTCCTGGCTTTTATTGCATTTTATTATGCCAACTCAGCATGTGCATCCTGTCCAGAGGTTCTCCGAATGAAGGGGACGTGATTGTTTGCCAGTTGGCAGCCACAGGTGGTAATGCACTAGTCAAAGCCAATCACGGTCAGTGGAATATTCATGACATAACCACATAAGACACGCCGCAACTAATGCAGCGCTAAATACAAACACTAACAAAACATTTGGTTACCAGATCAGTGAATACTGATTATAGTTAAACATCATCAATAAGGATGTACCAATCCAACTTTCTGTCCCCAAAACTGATTTCATGAACTTTCATTTAAGGTATTTTCTATTACTGAGTACCAATCCGATACCAGTGCTCTGTTTTCTCAAATTTACACCGACCAGCAACTACGCTGATCAGTTCGTTACACTGGCACCTGTCAAAAGGGCTGCCCTTTATATGTATAATTGAGATGCTGCTTGGATTTAGATGGGCTTCTGGTACCTTTATTACAATTGCACCTGGCACTGCAATTGTCAAAATGCAGACCTTACTTTTCACAGGTGACTTCCTCTGTCAAAACTGACCTTTAAAAAGCAAGATTGCGAGTGTCTTGAAAGTGCATTTTTGAGAGTTTGTTTTGATGTGCTTCTTGGATTGACTTGTTTATTTTGCACATATTTATTTATATCTGGATTGAAGAGATTGGATTTTGTTAGTAGCATGGCCATATACATCTGATGTCACCTCCCAAGTGCGTTTGGGGGATCATATCTTAAAATAGTTTGGGCACATTTACATATGAATGTTATTATTTTTGTTGTATCCAAATATAATCTGATCAGTTTAGATACATATAAACAATGTCACATGCAAAAGGGGTCAAACTGAAGAAGGGTACTTCAATATGTGCAGCTGCTCCCTTTTCATCTGTTCGCAGTTCAGACTTTACAAGGGATCTGCACCTTGCATCATCTTGCTTGAGGGGTAATCAGAGTTTCAAAGGTCCCTTTAAATCCTTGCCTGTGACAGTGACTCACCTCAGTGAATCAGGAGGGACTTTCATAGAGGCCAGGCTGACATTGGTCAGGCTGAATGCTGAGCTGAAGAACTGGCGGAAAGTTGGCAGAGAATCTCGCGCTTTCCTGGAAAAGAAGAGCGAAGAATGATTTTGAAGCGTGTGGGCTTGGGAGCAGGACAGAGGGTGAGCATTAAAGATGAATCCCAATTACACAGTTAGTCAGACAGAAAATGAAAGGAGGTGAGAGAGCAGATAAAAAAACTGAACAGGACAAGACAGGGGATGACAGAGGGACTTTATATGCTGATAGAAGGTGACAGGAGACAAACGGGACAACAGGAGCAATGGAGATAAGGGAGAGAAAGAAGGCTAAAGCAGACAGATGCCGACTGTGACATTTAGGTCAGTATTATATCAACCAGACACTGTGAAAAGGTGAAGTTGGCATTAATTACTGCCAACAGTTAAAAGATAACACTGACCAATTATCCAACCATCTGCTTGGCATATATATTACATTAGCCTGTCATCAGAGGAAGGACAGAGAATATGTCTGTTGTGTATGTACAACATCCCTCTGAGCCACAATACATAAGGGGACTATCTGCACTCACTGGATGGATGTAGTACACTGCTTCCGATCTGTGTTTAGAACTTGTCAAAGCAGCCAATCTGCCATTTCAGCCCCCACTGCACAAATATATCACCACAGGGGAGGATGAGGGTCTGGAGACAGCAGGAGAAAGTGATGAGGAGCAGGGGAGTAGAGAGAGAGGGAGGGAGATGAATTCATCTTCCAGAAACATGAGGTTTGTTTTTTGGGAAAAGATTACCTGCTACCTCTCTTCAGGCAGCTGATATGTTGTTTACCAGAAGCCTATATATATATATATATATATATATATATATATATATATATATATATTTTTTTTTTTTTTTACTGCTCTATTTTTTCACCCTCAGTCTGATAAATAACGGGTATTGTTTTAGTGATAAGGCACTTTGAATAGCATAGTTAAGATGACATTCGTCATTTCATTTATTCATAAACTACAATGCAAAAGTCACTTATCAGTAAATCTATGAGTAGCTAAAAGAGAGAGAAACCTGGTTTGTACATCTTATATTTTTCAGATAATTATGTCATATTATATGGCATTCCCATTTCATATAAGCCTTTTTCATGGCAGACATTTTATCAAGAAAAGCACAGGTGTAAGTCACTTTGTTAAAGAGTGCTCAGTTTATAAATGGACTGCAGTCATTAATGTTATCAGCTACAGCTCTGCGTCTTCTGCCCCGACATGTCAAAATGTCGTTAAACCCGTGCAAAATGTTTTCTTTAGCTAATGAATCAGTTAACACCAGATATGGTTGTGTGAATCATTTCCTTTCAAAATAAATATTTCAACATATAAATAAAAAAACACACATCATAGAGTAGTGGAGTAATAGAGAAAAACAAGAGTCTACAGCCAGGCTAGCACTTAAGCCCAGCAGCGCTTTCAGCCAAATGCTCTTGTCAACATGTTAACGATGGCTTCATCCACTGGGCAACATACATGTCTGCACAGAATTCCACGACAATCCAGCCAATAGTTGTTGAGATCTGGACCAAAGTGGTTTAACAACTGCTCATGTGACAGACAGAGCAGCATTACTGTCCCTCAAGCAACGCTGGCACTGGGCTAAAGAAATGAGCTCATTGTTTGTGTAGTCCGTTTCTGTATATATGCAAGGACACTATGTATGTTATACCACTGATAGTGACCTTTACTACTTTAAATCCTGCTGACACGTCAAATACTCTCTAACTACTGCACAACTGCTGATTCACAAACTTGTTTCTGAATTTTTTGTACACATAAATAACTAAGTTATATTCAAGGTATTATTTAAATAATTTAGCTTCAACTGATGGTTCAATTCCTTCCAATTTTATTTTAACCCTTGATTGCTTTCAGCACTTTCACTTCAACTTACTTCAGTAGTTTCACAAACACTTCAAATTTCACCAAAACCCGAACTCATTTCATTCCTAATCAACCAACACAGCATTACCAACAACTCTTTTTTATGCTTACATTTCAACTTCCACTGACACTTGAACTACTTTCAGTGTTTCAACCTAAACTGACATGTCAACTCCTTATAGTTAACTGTCACTTCAACTATAACTGCTTCAATTTCCCCCCATACAAAGACATTTCAAAGCCCCGAGACTCATGATAAAATATTTAAATTACAAAAATGCACATTTTCAGTTGTAGCCCTTTGTAGTTTTTTTCATTTTCATTAGTAGTATTCTTCTATTCTATTGATTTGCAACACAAATAGTTCACTTCAAATTAGGTTGCATATAATTTTCTTTCAAAACAACAACACATTTGGAAAATATCAACATGACCTGATTTAAAATATTTGCACTAATTCAAATTCAGCAATAAACAACATATCAAATGCCTTTAGCAGCATATTTGCATTATGTCTGAAACTCTAGAACATCATAACTGTAAAGCTGCCTTGCACTCTCCTTCTCACTGATTACTGAGCCAACTTTGTCATGTGCCCATGTGTTTGGCACAGCTGTTTAATAGGTATGAGAGCAGTAATGCGACTCGCTGAGAATATAATGAATAATCACTACACCCCTCTAATTTCTATTCCGCTTACCTAATTCCTTTGAGCATATTGCACTGTTAGTATAAGCGTTATTGTCCTTGTGCACAATGCTTTACAATGATTGCACTGTAAAAATAAGACCGTCAGAATTTGATTGAAGACTTGCCTGGTCGGATTGTAACAATAATACCAACCACAATTGGCTTTTGGCGGGTGTTAATTTCAAGCCCTGCATACATACACACACACACACACACACACCCACACACACACACCCACACCCACACACCCACACCCACACACACACCCACACCCACACCCACACCCACACACACACACACACACACACACACACACACACGCACCGCAAAACATCCTTCCATTCCTTGAACTACAGCATATCAGTTTTCCCCAGTGATTAGGCAAATGTATGGTTGACCGAGTCACATGTCTTTCATAATGCTCTGACATTCACCCCACACAGATAAAACCATGTTAACTTGGTTAAAAGATAAAACTGCATGTAGCAAGAGGAAATGAATAAAAGAAAATGTGAGATAAGGACGGGAAAATAGTAGGAGAAAATTAAGTTACAAAGGGTACAAAATTGAAAAAGTCATAAGGGAGTGAGCGATGGTGGAAGGCAGAAAATAAAAAGAAAAAACAACAGACCAAGATGAAAATATTAAGATAGTAGTGAGGGAAAACCAGGCAGCCACATTACAAGCCTGTCATTGCTATTGTGATAACCTCCCAGTGTGGAACACCAGCTCTTCTTTGACCCATTTGTAATGATTAGCATACAGCCTGTCAGGACTCCACGGATACTGAACGGCTTCTGTCGCATAAGCAGATACCGTGTCACTGTCTGTCTCACAGAACACTCTCCAGAGAGCTGTATCCACAACTTGTTAGGAACACACACGTGTTTGTGTGTGCAACAGTATCTACATGGGCAGCTCATTGTTTCTCGAAAGTGCCACTTCTGTGTGTGTGTGTGTGTGTGTGTGTGTGTGTGTGTGTGTGTGTGTGTGTGAGAGAGTCGAGTGAAGGAGGGATCTGAGGCAGTCCCTTCCATATTCATGAGCGACAGCCCGGTGGTTCTTATCAGCTCGGTTCAGCTTTGTGGCTCCGTGTTGTCACCACAACACCGCAGCTGTCTGACCGGCAGCACTGAGCCAGCGTGAGAATAATACCAGAAGCCCCATGACTGGAAGGAGGTGGGATGAACTATGAACAGAGGGAGAGAGACAGGGGACGAGGAGGGAGGGGTAGAATGTAATAAAAAGGCATTTTCACACGTGAAATCCAGTCAATGTACAGAGAAGCAGGTCCGGCGTTGCCCTGTCACACACGTAGCACACAACAGCAGATTGTACGTGTCAGGCAGAAGGGTGCAGGAGGCAGGACACAACAAATACGCCAAGGTTGTACTTCAGCGTTTTTTTTACGATTTTCACCAGAAATGAAACAGCTTTTATTTTGCCAGAAATCAAAGTAAATCCTCTCTCTCATTCGCACTAGTTTCATAGCGGAGCGTTCAGACCTTAGCTGGCTGTGTTTATCCAGCGGCAGCCACATGTGCAAAATATAGCGGCTAGGGATGAGAGGGGAGATGACTGCTGGAAGTCATCAAAAACGCCCACTCGCTCACTGTGAATCCTCTTGACAGTTACCTGCTCTATTCACACATGGGCTCAATTGTACATGACATGGACTTTGTGCTAGGGAGCTGGCAGGGTGTCCAGTCCAGAAAAGTGGTACGGGGTTGCAGTGCATGTGTGAAAGGGACTTAAGTGGAGAATGAGGAGGAAGGAAAGAGGAGAGGAAAGGAAGTATGGTGGATGACAGAGTGAAGGTGGCAGTAAGCAAGAAGAGAGGGATGAGAGAGGAGAAAACAGCCATGGAAAGGGGAAGATAAAAACCAGACAGAGAAGATGGATGGAGCGTGGATGTATCCAGTAAAGGGAGAGCAGAATGCTGGGAAATTCAATCTTCCTATTAGTAATGAGAGAACTCTGTGTTCAACAGCTCCAGCAAGAGCAAGAATTCACACGGTAAAAATAAAGAATGAAGGAAGAAAGGTGAAAAAGAGAACAGAGATGCAGCCAGATACAAAAAGTAAAAGATGGACGGAAAGATAGAGTAGATATAAAGAAACAGACACAGCGAGGGATAAAAATGCAGGCGTGGGTGCCTGGGGATTGGAACAATAATTCCCGTCTAAAATTAGTCTCATTTTTCACCAACTTCTTTCTCTGTAATTCTGTAATGTAATATGCTGAGCAGGGAAGCTCCTGGGCTCCTGGGGGACGCGACATGATGAGAGCTGGCTTCTGCCTGCTAGGTAAACACCCCCCCCACACACACACACACACGCACGCACACACACAGTAACAAAAGGCTTGTGGGCGTGCAAACAAGTGCTTGACAGAACAAAAACTTGTTAGCAAACACAGACATGTGTGCATTGACAAACGCACACGCAGTGAGCCAAAGCAAATGAGGGGGGGGGGGGGGTTGAACAGAGCTTTCAGTCAGTGAGGTCCAGGGCTAAACACTAATCTACAGCAGAAAATAAATGATGATGATCGCTCTGCTCAGCACCTCCTGACTGGAATTCCTCCAGAGCTGTTTGGCTGAGTCAGAAGAAGAAAACAAATGTGTTTCTTTTTTTCCTTTTTCTTTTTTTTAATGTAACAGGGATTTACACTCGAGGTGAATGCCCACCTGTGAGAGAAGGAGTTCTTGGACAGGTTCAGGTAGGAGAGGTCAGCGCAGCATCCTCGCAGCAAGGCCCCAAACAACTGGCAGAGAAACAGAGAGACAAATGGGATGTGTTATGTTCCCTACAGCGAATGGGATCGTGTTGTGTAACAGTCATTTTGGCTCTTCAATGCCGCACAAATGGTTATAGCTCAGATTAAAGATGACACAAATGCAATCTGAACACAGAAAAAAAATTATGCTACTGTATTCCTTTCTTGGCCGAAGCCTCTTCACATAAAAATGTCCCCAAATGTATCATGCTAGAATTATAGATGGCATAAAAAATAGTGTTTCACAGAAGACTGACTCTGCAGATTGGTGTGTGTGAAAAATGGACCAACACAAAATGAGATGTTACTGCTGGTCAAATCAGGACAAAACAGTCTTTTGTATTTGTTTTAGGATTTATTTTATCCTTTTTGTGCCATATGGTTAGGGTTCGTACAAGATAATGCAGCATTTGTCATTAAGTTTATAGAACCACACACATCTGCAATGTGTGACTACCAAGAGACACAGAATCATCTGGAGGTGAATGTCATATATTCTCTGAAATGGTACTTTCTCCAGGTGAAAACAAACCGATACATACTGTATCCGTTGTGACTTTTTACTCCACTACATTTATCTGACAGCTTTAGTTACTGGTTACTTTTCACATTCACATTTAACATAAAACAACATATGATAAGCTTTTAAAATAAAAAAACCAGTTGCCCTCAACATTTCTGGCTTGAGAGCAGTGTCTAGTTAGTATGCAATTCAGAGAAAGGTCAATGCAGGGTGTGCTTCAATGAAGCAGCCCCCCATCATGCTATATGTGTAAATGCAAAGTTAGGCTAATGGAACATGAATGTGTGTGCCAAATTTCATGGCAATACATCCAATAGTTGAGTCATTTCACTCAAAACCACAAATGTCAACCTCATGTTACACTAGAAGAAAAGACAGACATTGCCATCTATTGAGCCATGATAAATATAGATTTGAAAGTTTATGTTTTTTTAGTGCTCACTTTTTTTTTATAATCTGTACCTTAATGCACGATACTAAACAAAAAAATACAATACATATTTTCAAAAGGAAAAAACATGAATCCAGGTTATTTAGGCTCTAGTAGTTGGAAAAGAACAGTGACTTAATTAGTTTATGTTCTTGCCCATTTCAGGGTTAATGCCCCCTAGCTCCAGCAGCTGAATGAAATATAGCAGGCACTGTGTTTCTACCAATCTTTCAAAGTGTGTACGGAAAGTGCTCATCTGTCAGAGAAAGTCTACTTATTCCCGATAGCAGGACCAAATGGGCAATAAGAAGTGTAATTGTATTACACTGAATCAAAGTCAAGCTGAAACCATACCCGGGAAAAAATTAATTACTTACATTCCTCAATTGGTTATACTGAATATCCATCAAATGTCAGGTTTCACATTAAATAATGAAAAAAGCCACTCAAAACTTGTGTAGGAAATTAAGTATGCCCTGTCACCTACAGTTTCCCTGCTTATATGATCAACGTAACATCACGCAGCAATGCAGTCATTCATTGACCATCCATCAAATACATATCCAATCAAGCTTTCATCTTGTGAAGATACGGCTCACTTTCAAACTATGGGGCTCAAAAAGTACCCAAAAAGAATGTACGGGAATCTGTGAACAATTCATCTTGAAATAAAGATGATATATGAGTGTTTGTTAGACAGGAGAGAGCTCTAGGCAAATATGATCAGCATCAAAACCCAATTTTTTCCAAGTCTTTAAACAGCACTGCATCGCTTGCAAAAGGTTAAACTATTGGACAAATCCATTCTTCCCTGGCAGTGTGATCCATCACGCAAACTGACTAATCGACCGTTGTCGGTACATCAACGAAGATTAAAACAAGAACTTATTAATAATTCAATCCAACAGGCCAACGCTAAAAAAGACAAATTCTCCTTCAGACAGTTCCTCTCTAAAGGATAAAAGACAATCAGCAAAACAGAACATAAAGCAGCTGTCACAGAGAGCACTCTTTTAATCTCAAGGGGAGATTTAAAGAGAAATGGGGGAGAGAAAGTTTAAGAATTTGCAAATAAAGCCGAATGGATGCAATGACTTCCATTCACGCACATAATTCAATATAAAATTCAAGGCCCACATTTACAAGGAGGGAGGAGGATTAGTTTCACGGGGTGGACGATTCCTTCCTGAAACAGACACCTGCTTGACACGCTGCCTGCTCTTAGGGGTTTTAAAACTGCTCGAGTGAAGTGTAGCACACAAAGAAAGCAAACTCACGCACAGTTAAGTGCAAAGCATTGTGGCAAACAAAAAACCAAGGGTGGAAGTATCTTGATCCTTTACCTAGTAAAACTAGTAATCCAGCAATGTAAAAAACTTGTACTTATGTAAAAGTAGTTTATATACATATTCAAAACGGCCCCTCATAGTGTTAGACATACTGTATGTTGTAGTATTATCACTGTTGCATTAAGGTATGAGGTGCATTTGTGTTGTAGTTGGTTGGGTGAAGCTGTTTTTTAACTACTTTGTAAAGAATTAGGCTATTTAAAATTCTAATCCTTAATTTTCATGAAATTAAACCCCTTTTTTTTTTTTTTACTATTTATAGTCTGTATTTAAAAAAAATAAAAAAATAGGCATTCAGCATATTTACAATTACTAAATCTACAATTACTTTATATGATAGTTTTCATTATAAGTAGGGGGTCCACCATTACCACGCTGAAATAAAATTGCCTTCACATGTACAAGGGACTCACAGGAAACAATGCATGTATATACATAAACCAGCCTTACTGTTTGTAATTTTATCTCACTGATATTACTGGTTAGATGTTCAGTCTTCTACAGCTATATCAGGTATTAAATGACTGATAACGCAAAACAAATTTTCTACTGCTGGTAGTCCACTGCGACTGGCGAAACACAGGGTGACTTTTATTGTGAAGCAGTCAAGAAAACTCAATGTATTTGTCACTGACAGCGATTATTCATCAAAAGTGTGTCTACAATAGAAAACAACGGTCATTCAAGGTATTTTGTTTTTAAAATGTTCTAGAAATTAGTGTCTGTATCTGGAAACAAAAGAATGAAACTGGTTGCAGCACTAGAATTAGGAAAAGTTGATTTTAGATAATTCTTGAAGCAAGTTGATTAGCATTGACAACTGGTTGAAATAATCCTACAATGGCAGATTTCCCTTTTTTTATATTTAAAAAAACTTTAAGGACTCAACTGCAGATAAAAAGGAAAGGATTTTTTTTTTTCACTGGGCAATGAATCATGTTTTAGAAGCTGATTATGTCTTGTATGAAAAATAATCTCCAAAAATGGCAACGTAATTAGTAACTACAGCTGTTAAATACTGGATTATAAAGCACAACATTTCTACCTAAAATGTAGTAGAGTACAAGTATAAAGCAGCACAAAATTAGAATACACAAGTAAAGTACACATTATTCAAAACTGTACTTAAGTAAATGATCTTAAGTTACATCCCACCACTGGGAGGAATGTAATATTGAATCAGCAATAGGGTTAACATAACTAGGTGAAAGTGTTGACCTGCACACCAGCAAATATGCTTGTTCTGTAATATGTTTGAGGTGTCACTGAGCAGGAGTAGAGCTCAGAGTAGATCTCTAGCTGACTCTGACCTCCCAGCAGCAGAGAAAACAACGGAAAAAGGATATTTATGTCTGTCCTATCCAACCTTGCATGTCCCTACTGCACGTAATCCTGTCAGCAGCAATACAGCACTGACAAAGAAGCAGCGATGGGACATAAACAATAAATGTGACCTCCTGTTCCGCCAGCACTTTTCACAAACCTCTAACTCTTCCAGAGGGAGACCGACACTAAAAACATCCTGAGTACAGTTGTAACTTTCAAAATTTTTGCACTGAGTCTTGCCTGTTCACAGTGAACCAGGAAGAACTGTGATCTCAGCAGTAACCAGCAGGGGCAGACATATTCAAGCGTGGTCACTGAATTCTTTCAGAGAGAAAGCACTGTCATCCTTTCAGCTGTTAGTGTATCTGCTAATGCGGCAAGACACCGTTTTGTCACACTGGCAGACATGCTAAATTTAGACACAGTAACACAGACAAAGTCATCTTTAAAGTGACAAAGATGTGAACAAACGCATTAAACAAAAGACTCCTGTATGCTATTCATACAATGTATCATTTGTATAATTCATAAGAGGCTATACATTTCCATTGTAGTGCCTTCTAAGAGCTTTTACCATCACTCAAAGTATTATGCACAGAGGAGCTCTAAGAAAGACTGTGAGTCAACTTAGCCAACATTGTTTTTGTGAGGTGGGCGATTCGTATTCAGGACGCTACCCCTTTCTGTTGCTTGGCCTGAATCCCATCCTAGAGATGAGATCAGGCAGCGATGGGTGGATAGTGACTGTAACAGACATGGTGAGTACAAACCGAGTCCACGGTGCAATCTGTCCCAGACAGGTCCAAATGGACCAGGCAGTTAGGCTGGGCCAGGAACAGGTACAGGTTCTGCACGGGAAGAATAAGAGTGTCTTTTAGAGAATGAATATTAAAAATAGACATACATGCAATAAATATACAAAAATGTACAGTGCTTTATATAAAAAGTAATATATATGCATTACAAATATTAAAAAACTTGTAGTATTCAAGTATTCATCCCTTCAATGGGACACACTTAAATCATCCGATACAGTTGAATCAATCATTAGGAAATAAGAAATTTGGCACAGCTGTGCAGTAAATCTAGCCAGAATAGGCTGTCCTAAAAAACTGAGCGTGTGTGCAAGAAGGAGACCAGTGAGGGAGGCCGCCAAGCGACCTCTGCCAACTCTGAAGGAGTTCCAAGTTTCAGAGGCTCAGATTGATGAGACTAAAATTGAGATTTTTATCCATCGTATCATCATAAACACATTGTAGCATCCCTAGTGTGAAGCATGATGGTGGCAGCTTCATGCTGTGGCAACACTTCTCTGCAGTAGGCCCTGGATGGCTTGTAAGGGTTAAATGGATGCAGAGAAATACAGAGATATACTGCGTGAAAACCTGATGCAGTCTGCAAAAAACCTACTACTTATGATATATTATTATATATTTTCCAGCAAAATAATGAGCCCAAGCCTAAAGCTAAAGCTACACAGGTAATAACAACAATGTTGATGTCCTGGAGTGGCTGAGTCAGAGTACACATTTAAATACAGAATGGAGTGGCTGGTTTTGAAGATGTTGACCACTCACAATCCCCATGAAACATGATAGAGCTTGAGCAATTTTGCAATGAAGAATGGGGTCAATATGCAACCATGTATTTTCTATTTGTAATTAATTTAGATCACCTTGTAGCTTTGTAGCTCAGTTTTTACTTTAATATTAAAGGGTATTTTTTCTGTTGCCACATTAAATTCCACTTGGTTACATTTTGGAAAACAGGTTTCCATCCAAATGTTGCAAACATTTTAGCCGACTTTCCAAAAAGATCAGCAAAAGAACAGGCCAATCAATGTGCGTTTCCATCCACTACCGTTATGCAAATGTTAGAAGCTGGCCTCCAGTCGAACTAATTTTTATAAGTACTGTATAGGGATGTGTGTTCATATGCATGTCCCTTACTGTGGCGTCCTCTCCAGACAGAACCCCGGGGTTTTTGCTGAGGTCCAGATGCAGCAGAGAATTGGAGTAGTCGTCACTTGAACATAACGCCTGGGACAGAGAAACCACGCCTAATGGAGGGAGAGGAGAAGGGATAAAGGGGAAGAAATGGAGGAGAAAGGATAAGGAGTAAACAAGTTATATGCATCCTTGAGTCATTTAATCATCTTATAATCCTTCTTTTTTTTTCAGTAGGACAATTAAATGCTCTGGACGTGACCTATTTAGCAAGTAACGACTACATCATGGAAGGTGGCAAGAAATAACTGAGCAGAGACTAGTGAGCTCATGTGGTAGGTAAGTATGAAAAGAGCTTTTGGAGGAAGCCAGCCACCTTTTTTCTCTAAACCCAGTATCCAAGTGTTCCCTGAAAGCCATAACAAAAGAAAATCATTCTCTCAAATCAGATCACTACACAATTACACCCACAGGCCCGATGGAACCCCTCATTAAAATCCTCACCCTGCAACAAGCGCAGCACTCCATGGCAAGTTGAGTATTAAATATAGACACAACAACACAGGAGAAATATCTAGCAGCAGCAACAAATAAAGTCTACAACCATCGTTACTCTGTGTGATATGCACTGTGCGATATATCATCGATTATAGCCAGCAGTTACAAGAACTTTATATCTCCTTTTCTCTAGTATTGGGGAGTGTGCACGGAAGAGAACGGCTACTGCATGTGCCGCTCTGAAACTGGCAAGGCGCTAAGCTCTTCATCCCTAATTTGTAGCGATTAGGAGGGAAATGAGGGGAAGAGGGGACAGGGCGTCTAATCCCCCTTCTATCCATCTATCAGCTGCGTGATTCTTCTGGAAATGGAGACTTTTAGAAACCATACAGTCTGTGTGACAATGTCAGGTCTGTGGGAGCAAGGGTATGAGAGCATGCGTGATATATCTGCCTATTTGCATGTCTGATCACATCTAAGAGATGGTGTATGCGTGTCTGTGTGTGAGTGCTCGTGTCTGCATATGTGTAGGTGCTTTAGAGACAGAAGGAAGGAGGAGGAGAGGGTGAGAGATCTATAAATATTCAACAAAAAATGCTCAGCCCCTGCAAAGTCATACCAACACCCACCATTCAAGGTCAGCACCATCGCTGCATTCCCCCTGAATCACTGTGTCAACCCACTGCCTTTAAAAATCTCACCTAGTGTGGTTTTCCCATTCATAATGTTCACTAACAGGGTACTGAGGTCATTGTCTGCGGCATATATACACAACACTCAGCTTTCAGGCTTATAATTACATTCAACACCTCCTCAGCCATTCTGCCCTACAAAGACAGAGAGCAGCAACTACAGAGGCAAAGAGTTGGAGACAAAAGGGTAAAGTTTTCAAGCAGGCCAGCAAACTGTAACAGATGGAAAGGTTGTAGTGCCTCCATTTTATGTCGTTTTGGTTATTTTAGCCCCGAAATACTGCCATAAAACCTAAAGAAAATGAATGATTTTGTCAACAACACAGACAGCATACTTGGGGTGAGATATATATATGTATAATTATTTGGGTAGTATTGTGTGGTGGGACTTTGAGCTTCATGGAGTTGATACTTTTCCCCCTCATATACACCAACATCTCCTCCCACGCTATTTGAAAGGGTCGCATCACTCAAATTACAAGTAAAATTACCTCCAGTGGCATCCATCCAGATACTTTGGTTTTGTTGATCGATTCAACATCTCTTTGCAGAATCACTGCCCAATAAAACGGAGGTGAATTGATAATCCACAGAATGAACTGTCTACAACTCCCAATGAAACGTGCCCACAGAGAGTTGTGAAGAAATCCTAACCTCTGTTGTATTGTGGAGGCACAACCTGACATAAGTGAGATAGAGCATCTGTATAACGTTAGCATACCTCCGCTAACATTATATATCTTAATACCTGCCCCCCCCCCCTCCCAAAACAACTGTGTATATGTTAAAACAGACATTACAAAGTCAGACTGTGTTCTTAACACACTTTTGACCAAATAAGTAGTTACTATGTTTTGCCTTTGTATGGCAGCATACTACTCATCTGCCACTAAGTGAGAAATAAAGTCCTCAGATAAGCTAAATTAGATGAACATCATTACCCATAAATGCGATAAAAGATCAAAAATGCAAAAAAAAAAAATGCTATAATGACCAAAAATACTATCAAGATAAGGCTATTAATGTATGGATTTATATCTGTATCAATATGATCCTTATGAATCTGCTGTAATACTAGTGGACTAGTGGATGGTTGTATTGTCTGGGATAAAAGCAATAGAATTGGGACACAGCAGTAATGCCTACATAGGATTTTAGAAAAAAAAAAAACAAACACACAAAAAAAAAAAAAAAAAACAGATCAACTACTTATGATTCTGACCTGATTATCATTTGGTAGATGGCTCACACTGTACTTGCACGAGTCTGTTTATGTATGTGAGTAAATGCCAGCCCAAATAAAACTGCATTTGGGGCAGGAGGGCAGCACTGGGCTGCGAGAGACTTGAATAGCAGAACCTGTGTTCAAACCCAGATTTTACAGAAAGCTTCCACTCCGCTGAAGTGTCTTTTGACACACCTTTTTTATACAAGCTTAAAAATTAAAGTGCACATTAATTTACATTTAATAAAAGTAAAAATAAGAGTGTTTGTGTGCACGGTCAGCCACTAGAGGCTGCTGTGTCTCAGAGGAGCACTCCTACCCTTGGAGGAAAGGGAGGTCTTGGAGAGATTGAGGAGGCGAAGTCCCTTGTTGAGGCGACACACTTGTTGAATCAGGTTGGAGACTCCTGGTAGAGGAGAGGGGGGGAGATGAGGAGACAAAGAGGAGAGATAAAGTCTCATTCAATCACAAAAAAAACACATATCTGCTCATGCTGAGCAAAAACAAGTGAGTGTTTAATTGATTATTTGAATGACAATAAATAAATCAGCATTTTGATGATTAAAAGGAAAAATGCCAAAATTCCACTGCTTCCAGCCTGTCCAATGTGAATAATTGCTGGTTTTCCTCTTCTGACAGATGAATTGATTATGAAAATCTATTGTTACTTACAGCCTCCACCCATCCACTCTTGAAGAGTTATGAGCCAACACAGAGCTTCGCCACATAACAAAAATGCAACCTCTCTCATTACACCCTCCAAAAACATGCATGGCTATACCCACAAGTATACTACATCTGAAAAAAAAATAAATAAATAAAACTCACACCAACATATTTACAACATCACTTTCACCCACAGGGACAAACTGATATGAATACCTTATGCCAAGCTGTGTTACATAAAACTAGTTTCAGCTCAGCAATTTGATTAAACACATTGCAGTCCTAATAATAATAATAATAATAATAATAATAATAATAATAATAATAAACACTCTGGTTTGTTAAAAATGGAATTCATTTTAGTGCCAAACATTTTTTTTACAGGTTCCTGCATCCTACTGGCTTTCTCAGTTTTTATGAATGTGTATTTACAAAACTCTTATTTTGAAAAGGCATAAAAATCCCATTGTAACCACTGCAAACAGGCACAGCACGGAAGGTCATTCTTTACTGTGATGATGGATATCACTGTGATGGTGGTTAAATCTGCAGCACTTCCGTAGCTTTAATCACAATAAGGTAAATCTGCACACTGTCAATATACACATGAACTGATGCTAACAGATAAATTGTATTTTTATTTTCATCGCAAAACCCCCGCTACACAAGGAGCCGTGGAAGACAGCCCACAAGGTGCTCTTGCGTTGGGTTGGGTATTCATGTGCAATTTGTTTGATAAAAGCATGTTCGGAATGTCTTTAATTTCTTTATTCATTGTGCATAGGCTAACCAATGTTTGGGGTCTATGTCAGCAGTGTACTTATTAAAGCAGAAAGACATAGGAACTGTATGGTTCATATGCACACTTCGATATTTGTTTATTTATCGCAAGTCATATTGTCATCCCAATATTGAACAATGTTATCGCAGCCAAACATAAACACACACAAACCCAGGGCGATAAGCGTGAGCACAAAGAATTTACTGAGTGAGTGGAAGTGACATGTGTCAGAAGGGAGGACAGAAATTAGCTAATGACTGATACTGGCATGCATCCTTGCAAGGCTTGACACGGGCACACAAACACATGTACACACACTCTCTCCCTGCACAACACAGCAGAAAGGTGGTTGATGTATTACAAGAGCTAGGCTGACGCATTTAAATCTACGTTTCTCTCTATGTGTGTGTGTATAGAGAAACATAAGAGGTTCAGTTTGTGTGGAGAGTTGTGGGCGAGACTAAAGCATTTCTCTAAAGAGAAAAACTACTCATGGACATGTAGCATGAAAGATAAATAAGAGAGAAAACAAAGAGAAACAAAAAATAAGTGTTCTGCAAGGACAAAGATTGATTATGAATTCTATGAGAACAAACAAAAGCCGTGGCGAAGTAAAGGCAAAAAAAACAATCACAGGTGCCAGGAGAGAGACATCAGTAGGAGGGAGAAAGAGTTCAGGCCGGTACCTTGGTTGTCTAGCGTGTTATGAGCCAGGTTGAGAGAGTGAATCACAGACGCTGGGTTCTCTGACAGCGCAGACGCCATCTTCTGCGGAAAATCCCTGGACACAAAAATTAAGTTTTCTATTAAAAAAAGCTAATTCAATACAGGTCTCTAAAACTGAGTAAATATGCTGGAGAGATTTCCCAAATTCAATTGAGTGCACCTGAAAATGTTGGTCATTACACGCCTTGGTAACAAGAGCCAAATATCCCACTCAACCAGCAGCACTGTCCCCTTGCAGAAACATTAATTGAATTGAAGTACGTTTGTGATGTAATGATACAATGTAAAGGAAGTTGATTTAAAATATACAAATACAGTTAAAGTTTAGTTAGTTTTTAAAAAGGCACAATAATGTCACCTTCTGTATAACCAGGGATGGGAAGACTGAAACATGTACATTTTGTGTACGAACTAAATGAGTCTTTAAGCACCGAATATCATAAAAGTACTAAAAAAAGACTACTTTACTTATTTGACAAGATAGCACCAGAATCGGAACATTTCAAAAAGACAAGCAGTCTTATAGTAGAGTTTCATTTGTTTGAAGGGGAATCCCTTCCAAACGATATGTGAGCTATGGAGGCTTTGAATGCATGAAATTGGGGCTCAGCTCTACTGAGCTTTTTAGCGTCTTTAGGTGTATTGTTATGGTTTTTGCGGCCTGCAAATTCACTGTTTTGGTTCACTCTCACCGCTGTCATCATGTTTTTGTGGCAGCCCGCCACAGTATCAAAATTGACGGTGAAATATTGATTTAAATATAGATTTTTTTTTTTACTATTTAAAATGTCATATCACTGTAGAGATGCGTGCAGTGCATTGACTCGCTCCGTGAATCTTTGCCCCGCTCTCGCTTTCTCTCACAAACACACTGACAACGAACCAGCCTGTGGTCCTCCTTTCTGTGCACACTCTCACTCAAACATGAGCATGCGCGGGAGGAAGAATTGTTGTTGGCTTTTCCCCGCAGAGAAGACGGCTGGTCGAATTCCTGAATAGAATCAGTCCGGAGCTCACAAATAGTATCAAGAAGACCTCTGCACATATGTGTCCACAACTGATGCATTCAAGTTAACTCTGGTAAGTAATTGTATCTATGATCTCAACACAACGCTGTCTATTTCTGAGACTTAACTCTTTAAATAAGTTATTAGCAAGCATGTTAGGAGTATAGCTAGCAAGGATAGCTGTAAGTTAATGATAGAATACAGCTGGGTTGTAGGAGTAAGCACGCTGTAATAACTAATAAAACTAATTTACTGTGGTTCACAAAGATTTATTTGCTGGGAAGAAAAATCTCCTCCAAGCATGATTTAATTTGATTGGTTGGCGTCTTTGAAGTCATATACTTTAACAGTCATATACTGTACAGTCTGAGTATCTTATTTGCTTACTTAGTATAAAGGTATTTGTTTTTTATTTCTGTTTTGTTTTTTCACTACACTGTCAGCTTTTGGTGTAGTGCTTGTGGAGAGCCTATAATCAAAATTGCCCTCTCTATTGGAAGTAATTTAATGCAGAGAAAGTATAAAAACTTGGTAACTTCATCATTATGCCGCAGTAAATCATCTTGCTCTGAAGCAGCCAATTCATCTCAATTAATACTAAATTAGGAAACTTCTTTGCCAAATGATATTAACCATGCATAGAAGGTGAAAAGCCCAAAATTTCACTCAAGTTTCAGTGGAGAAACAATACGCGTGCCACAGGCACACAGGAGGGAGCTTTATAGGATGAAAGAGCAGAGGTTAAGAGAGGTGAAAGGGAGAGAAAAAGGAGGAGAGACAGAATTGGAAAGGTCAAGACAACAGTGGAGGGGAGGCGAGTGGGAAGGTGAGGGGGAGGGAAGAAGTGAGATGAAAGAGATAGAAGTGAGAAGAGAGGATACAATCAAAGGAGAAAAGGAGAGCGAAGAGAAAACACTGGAGTGAGTGGAAAGGACAAAAGAAGAGAGGTGGAGGAGTGTTTGAGAGGTGAAGGTGTGAGGACAAGAAAAGGAGAGGAAATTAGATTAATCAACGAGGGGTGACAGGTAGGGCTGATGATGATGTCAGGAAAAAGGAAACCTACGATTTGAGTCCTGCATTCTCCAGAGTGAGCTCCTCCAGACTGTTGGACTTGCTGACTGTGTGCAGAACCTGGTCCACCACCTCCGACCCCTGGAAACACACAGAGCAACACACAAGCTTGTGGCCAGGGGTTTCAAGGCAGGGAAAGCGAAAAGCAAGCAGTAATCAGAAGTAACAGAAAATCTAATTATGTTTTAGCATTGGTAAATTCTGATTAATGGATTGCAGATTTTACTCTATTAAAGCAGTAATTTATGAAATTGCCCTTATGTACATCAAGATAAATAGCCTTATATACTGATGTATATTGCATGAATTCAAGCTGGAGATCAAAATAAGGGACACAACCTTACAACGTATCCCTAGAGGCTAGAGCAGTATTTCATATGAGAGACTTCTGTATTTCTTGTTTCCTCTGTGCTTTTCTCACTGGTCTTAAGAGGGTGGGCTCAACTGGAAAACAGTGATGTCATTTATTTCCATGCACCTATTGGAATTTATCAAGATTTTATACAACATCCGACGCCAGGATGGCACAATACACAAATCATGCCACCTGGCAAAGAAGCTAGCAATGCACCTGCAAACACTATATATAGAGAGAGAGAAACACTGAAAGTAAGCATAACTTTTGTTTGTTTACAAGAAAATTCCACAGGGCACCTTTTAAATTTGAAACCATGTTTTGAGGGAATTTAATGATCAATGCAACGTATTTATTTGTTGTTAACTTTTTGAACGGTTTTCATGTAGTTCATCTCAGATGGATACCACTTACTCTAATGCATATTATGAATATTTAATAAAGATTCACATCATCTTAAATAGGCACTTAAAAACACGCGGAAGGTAACTTTACTCAGTGTCCTCTTTCAATCTTTCTTTCTTAACTTGATTTTCCTTTAGCATTTAATCTCCAGAGATTAAGTGACATTCCAGTGAAGCTTTGTGTACATGACGAATTGGTCCAAATCAATAGCAAATTGATTTAGGTTGACGTAGAAAATGCTAACCAATCCCAGATCACATTGGGCAGAGATTTCTTTGTACACATTTGGACTGCAGTCTGCCAAATGAGCAGATAAAAAAGCTGATTCAATAAAAATAAATGTAATCTAACACAGCAGAGGAAACATAAGAGAAGAAAACAAAAAAAGAGAACTGATTGTCTACATCTGGCAAGAAGGTTTATAAGTGAGGAAGATAAAAAAAAGATAGTTACTATTCGCATGTCTTTGCAGTACAGCTTGGTGAACCAGGTGTTGTAAGCGATGGATGCAACAATCACTGCCAAGTCCCTGGAATGGAAACAGACAGACAACACACACACACACACACACACACACACACACACACACACACACACACACACACACACACACACACACGCACACACACACGCACGCACACGCACACACACGCGCATGCACGCACACACACGCACATTAGAGATAACATTCAAAACTTTAAATTAGCGAACTCCATCTGCTCAAAACCATTTGATGTCATTGATCCATAAATTCACATCATCATGGGCCAAACTTTTTCTTTGCTCTCCATTTGGTGAAAAGCAGTTTATCATTGTGACAGGAAGAACACTATGGGCAGGGCTGCTTTCTAAAAGATGACTGATATTGCAGCCCTGCTGAGGAGGAGAAGCGGAGAAAAAGGAAAAAAAAAAAGAGAGTGCGATGTAAAGATCGATGGTTGGGTCAGTGGATTATTCAATAAAGCCACAGTTTGATCCCAGGTACAGACCTCAAACACTACTACAGCCACTGCCCCACAGACAGACACAGAGCCCAAAGACCATCCTGTGTGTGTTTGTGAGGGAGAAAGTAGGAGAGCGGAGAGAGAGAGAGAGAGTTTTAGAATCCTCCAAGGTCCAACTAAAGCCACACTGCTGCTACACCTGCTATATATCATCTGACAAACAAGCAGGAACACAGAGAGAGGGGAGGCAGAGAGAAAGAGAATAAGCCCAGAGAGAGGAAGAAAGGAAGAAAGCAGGATAGCGAGACAGAGGGAAAATACAAAGTGAAGAAAAGAGAGAGGAAGAAAGAGTGTAATCTAGTCAGGGAAGGTCCTGTTGCCAGTAACTGCAGTAGCCAGGACATTACAGTATATCTCAGAGGAGTAAAATGGCTACAGGCTTCCTTTTTCATTACCATGCCAGCCATCAGACCAGTCCATTCTGACTAACGCAGCTGAGTCTCCCTGTGTGTGTGTGTGTGTGTGTGTGAGAGAGAGAGAGAGAGCAGATGATGCACATGTCAAGATTCATCATCAACACTGACTGTTGATTCATGTTTTGACACCGGGACATGTAATTGACCTCTATGAGGTCTCACTCAGTCATCCCAGTGTGTTGGTGTTTATGTGTCGTCCTGTACTTGTACATGAGGACATGTTAGCAGAGCATGTCAATCTGTTGCTTTTCAGTTTTTCCACACGGATCAATTTAGGTTGAAGTGAGGCAAGACTAATAAGAGAGTAATTGTGAGGCTTTAGAGTGGCTGGCTGGTGGATTTTGTTACCTAGATTATCTGTTTGTTACAGATTCCCCCCGCGTCACGTCCACCTAAGTGGACACCCCTATAGTTAATTTATTAATGGGTAATAAAAACACAAGCCCACGCTACCCACATCCATGTTAGTTTTGGAGTATATTAGGCCTTAACTGGCCATTCTACAATCAAGCAAGGTAAAACCTAACTTTATTATGATCTGAATGAGACCTTTCAGCAAACCCTTAAGGCTCCAGCATGTATTACAGCCCACAGTATGCCCTACAGAGAACTGTGATATTCTAAGACCTTAGCAGGAGCAGGGCTAAGGTAGTGTTTGTCCTGAGGGGAGGAACCGGAGAAAAGATCATGGGGTCATTCAAATCAAAGTCTCCCTGGGAGCATGAGTGTGATCAGAACATTTCATGGCAATAAGCCTATTAGATCATTAAATAGCTTATAGATAAAGTTAAAAGAAGGTCATGAAGTGTCCACAATAAATAAGCTCCATCCTCTGGGGAGCCTGAATGTGCTCAGTAAATTTCATGGCTATTTGCCTTTTAGATTTTCTTGTGTAAAAGTTAAATATTTTTCTTATTGTAGTCATCGACAAAGGTCAGAGGGGGTAATGAAAATGTTATCATTCACCCTGTAGGGACAATTAATATTTATAGCACTTTGTCAGAATATCCTAGCCACAAATATTCTGACCTGATGGGTGGTACTACAGTAAAGGTCAGAAGACACTAAATCTAATTCATTAACAATCATCTTCTAGAGATTATAAATATTCATAACAAATTTTACTGCAATCTGGCTGATTGTTGGACCACCCAACCATCGTCAGTTGAAAGATGGCTGGACTTTAAAGTACACCAATGTGCTGTATCGTGGTGAGGCAGATGGTAGCAGTGAGCTGTGGAGCTGCTGTCCTGCTTCAGTAACAACAAAAACTAACCAGACAGAAAGCTGGAGAAAAGTTGGACATTGCATCCAGACTAGTTTATTATTGAGTATATGTATATGTGTGTGTGTGTGTGTGTGTGTGTGTGTGTGTGTGTGTGTGTGTGTGTGTGTATGCATGCTGACTGTCAAGCCAAGAGGTGCCCAAAGACGTTCTTGGGGCAGTAAGGCGTGACATTTTTTCTCACTCTCTCTCTCACACACACACACACACACACACACACACACCAACAGAAATGTATGCAAGCACAAAATCGCTTGACTTAAATTCACAGACCCCTCTGCAACATGGTGTCAACCTGCAGTAGCCAGACAGAACCAACAGAGACAGGCAGAGTGTGTGTGTGTGTGTGTGTGTGTGTGTGTGTGTGTGTGTGTGTGTGTGTGTGTGTGAGGAGGTTGGTGATTCAGAGAAAGAGACATGGAACAAGAGAGCAGAGGAAAATGAAAAGGGAGAAAATACAGGAGGTGGATAACACAAGGAGGAGACAGGGACACAAAAAAGGTGTCCGCTTTCAGTCAGGAGGAATGAGACGAGGCAATGTTTGAACGGACAACAGTCAGCAGAAAAAACATGGCCCTGTCGCTCGTGGTAACGGTAGATGGGCTCAATCAGGGGAGATCGAGGGAATGGAAATGTGGAAGGACAAGGAGGGGCGGAAGAGAATAATGCACCACAAATAGCCTCGGCACATGATCATGGAAAGACCGATTCTTAGATCCCTTTTTCAGTCATTTCCACCCTTTCTGATTGTTTCCCTGCACCTTTTTTTTTGCAATTCCTAGTGTACTTTTGTCCAATCTTTGCGATTTTCATCAATAACGCTTTGTTAGAACCTCTCCAGAAGAGTCTTTAGTGTTGGTTTGTGGGCTTAAGGGAACAATATGTTAAAAGGAAGATCTTAAAAAAAACAGCACCAGCAGGCAGCTTCCCCTGTAAAGGCTTTCTCTTTATCACACACACACACTATATAAAATATTGGAGGAAAAACAACAGTGGTGCAGTGATTTTGACTCTCAATATGAAAGACATTAATACATTCATGAGTTGCTGATGCAATCATGCTTCTATGAATGGCTTTTTGATTTACCAGCATAGCAAGGCTTGGCTCCTATGATGAGATATGCATTTCTAAGTGTGAAAGTATCCTCTCCAGTTGGGATCATTGTACAGAGGAAAGTGGAAAGAATTCCATAGGCCTCGAGGTTTTCTAAGGACAAAACATTCCTCAAACAAAAGACAAGCAAACTAGGTTGAATTCACCATTTGCATGTCAACTGTCAAATCTTTTTATGATCGGCAGCACTCGAGCGACACGTACGCCTCTTCCTCAATATGTCTGGGAAAAGAAACGGGGGACTTAAAAAAGACACCAGTGGGTAGGTAGAGAAGACATATGGCATAGTACAGCTGTTTCCGAGCCCTGCATTCTGCCTCTGACAAGCTTATCATTCCCCTTCTCTATGATCTTCCCAAACTTCTAACTAAACTGAATGGGGACATATCACAGCAAGTGAGCCAGAGAGAGAATGAAAGACTAATACACTTAACGTTTTACCCAGGGAGGGTCTTGTTAGACAAACAGCCACTCTAATGTCAGATTAGACGAGGACTGGCAGATGATGAGATGTGCTGTAGGGTCCGGGAAACATTTTTTGCATCATGATGCAGAATGAGAAGGAAAACTACAATGTAGTCAGAAGGTATTAGGACAGCGATGTGTTTTTATTGTTTTGGGTCTGTACTCCAGCACGGTGGATTTGAAATGAAACAACAACTGTGACGTTTAAGTGCTGAATATCAGCTTCAGTTACAAGGACAGCAAATAGATTTTTAGTTACAGGTCCTACAACATGTGCATCATCCCACCGGGGGCAGAAATCACTCTAAGCTGCTACTCTGTAGGAAATGGAATAGAAGAGCAACTCATATATCTATGTTTGTTTACAATGCACCAGAACAAATGTTGGATTGGGAGGATGAAGTGCATCACATTGCTTTAATAAAAAAGGCTAAAGAAGACAGTCAGTGATTTTGTGCGACACTGTGATACTTCATAATAAAGTTACACCAGTATTGGGTGATACCTTCTGCCACACGTCCAGTATGTGCACGCACCTTTCCTGTTAATACCTTGTGCGTGGGGAAAAATCTACTGACATGAGATTTGCATTTCGTATCTTCTACAATTCTAAATCCATTTACAGATTACAAGAATGTGCTTTGGTAGATCGGTGTGGAACTTTTTTTCCCCTCACTATGCAGACGGACCGGAAAAACTGTGCCACGTGAGAAAAGTGTAGCTCCAGGGCTGTGTATTGCATTTACACACTGAAGGGATGCCTCTGGGCGAATACTAAATGTAATAATTCCCACGGAAGGATTAGTTTGACATGACTCATGCAGTACCCAAGCTTTGCAAGATGAAGTGTTTTGGGAATGCTGCAAACATAAAGGGTCACATACACCATCAGCCGGAAACCACAAAACGTTCAGCCAACTCTGATTGGATGAAGAAAATAACTCAACTCAACTCAACTCCTTTTGCATTTCAAAAACCCTGTGCCTGTATAGTGTTGTGGACACTGATTGCTTTCCCTGGTACTAGCCTCGCAGCAAGAGGGTACATTTTAATAGTAAAAGCACAGCAGAGCACCCTTATTCAAGAACCTGAAGACCACCTACAAGTTTAAGATGCGTATGTACCAGCAGAATTTTAGTGACATCAAAACTAGTTTGGAAGTAAATTGGGGACCAATACACAACTTGAAACCTCCAGCGTGCATGCACTGACAATGGACTCCTAGGTAGTATGAGACATCATTTGTCCAGCATTTATTTAAACAGAAATATATTTGCACGTTCATAACCATCATTAAACTTGTAAGGGAATTACAACTACATTGAGTCATCCAGTGGAATGTTCTTGACTGGTAAATATAGGCACCACTTCAGTACAGTTACACAAAGGAGTATGCTGATGTCTGTAGGTGACAGCCAGACATTGCCTGCAACAGAACTGACAAATATAGAATAAATATATGTATAAATGTATAAATATATACAGATATAATGAGTTTTTATTTACCTGTCCAATTGCTTTCTGTCCCTTAAATGCCCCCTGAAAGTCAGCACTTTACCAAAATTTTAATTTCTTCAATTAAAATCCAATGTGCTGGAGTACAGAGCCAACAAACACACACTAAATTTGGCATAACTTGTCTTTCCTATCAGTGCATGCTGGTGTACTGTAATCAGCCTTGGTGTGGTTAAGATGTCTGTAAACTATGTCACCTGCTGTCAAGATGACTGAAATCCAGTAAATTGAACTCTCTGTTGTCCTGAGAGTGGTAGATGGTGTCAACATCCTAGAACAGAGGGGAGAGCAAGAGAGAAAAGATGAGAGAAAAATAAACAAACAGTAACAGACAGAGGGACATATGGGACAGTAACAAAAAAAAAAAAAACAATTGACAAAAATTATACAAAAGACTTGAGAATTAAAAAAAAAACAACACAACAAACAAAAGTAGTTCTGTACAGCCTGCAAACTGTGCTCACCCACTGCACTTCTTCTTTGCAGCCAATTCCGTTGTAGTCACAAAGAGCTGCGTAGGTCTCAGAAAAACCTCCTGAAAGATGGAGTGAAGACAACAAATCAATCCGAACCAGACCATAAGAGAACAGAAACGATAAGGATAGAATAAAGCAGGGCAGAGGACACATGAAGGAATGAAAAGGAGAAAGAGTCAGGCCAGAGATGAAAGAGGAAGTCAGAAAGAGGGAGACACAGATAGTCAGCAGAGAGAGAGAGAGAGAGAGAGAGATTGGCTGTAAATATTGAGGTGAGATGAAAGTATTGCACCATGAAAGAGCTCTTCTTGTAGATTAATAGGATTATTAGCTGAAAGGGAGTGCATCCAGCAACTTTGGTCTTCTGACCCACTTAAGGATGTGTCTCCAACATGATTTGGTGTGAGTCAGTGAGTGGACGGACTCTAAAGTGCTACTGTGTAGGTCTGTATGCGTGTGTGTTTGGTGCGATATAGACAGAAACGTGGCAGACTCACCGCAGGTTTTCTGGGGCTCTAATGACGATTCAGAGTTTGGTGAAAACTTGTGACTTCCGTCGGTAAGGTCTCCCTCTGCTCGACAAATAGGAGGACTGAAAGAAAAAGGGGGAGAGAAGAGGATCAAACAAGACAAAAGTCGACAGCCATGCGTAAAGCTTTGGGCTAAATGCTCATTTCAGCATGCTTAGATGCTGGTGTTAAGCAGGTATAATGTTTACCATGTTTTCCATCTTAGTTTAAAATGTCAGCGTGCTCCCACTTTCTATTTAGCTCTCAACACAAAATACAGCTGAGGCTGATGACAATGGCAGTTAGGTAGTGTTGCAGGCTTTTGGTCATAAAACAAAATATTGGACAAATTACAATTTTGACTTGATAATAGTACTAGATATAAAGCCAAGGGATCACCAAAGGGATCCTATTTCATCCTACTATAAAGGGGAACATTAGTCTGTGTACATTTCATGGCATGAGGGGTGAAGGAGAGTTGAGGGGTGGACGCAGATGGAGAGATGTGAGGCAAAGATGCTGTGTAAAGTGAAAGGGGCATTTGTGTTGCCATTCTGAAAGCGGCTGGAAGTATAGTTAATGTAGTCTGGTAATTAGCAAAATGCAGAGATTTTTGATACCAAGAGCATTACAGCCTGAAACTATAGCAGCCAAACCAAAACATCAGAAATATGATGAGCAGTACTTCGAGCTGGTAGAGGTGCAGGCTAATGGTAGCATGGAACCTGCACTGCAAATGGAGACTGGAGGCAATGTGAACTTGAAGGTAACTGAGGTCTCATGACATGTTGCACCACACACTGCAAAATGTGAAGGGCTGCCCACCGTGTCAGACTTTGAAAACCACTGCATTAGACTTCATAAACCACTGCATTACTTATGCCGATGACACAATTTTATGCATCTATACAACCAGGATCCCCCAGCAAAATGACTTCTTTAAAAACCTGTCGAAAGGATATTAAATGCTGGATGTCTAATAACTTCCTCCGACTCAGAGAAGGAAAATCAGAAATATTAATTGGATCACTAAACACATCAGTTTTCAGCGACACACTTGCTAATCTAGCGCCCTCTGTTAAGCTGAATAGTAGAAATCTAGGAGTTATCTTCGATTTCAATTGAACTTCCCTTCATCAAATCAATAAGGTAGTTCAGTCCTGTTTTTATCAACCTTGAATGGTAAAAGAAAAAAGAAAGTTATTCATGCGTAAATTTTCTCAAGAATTGACTATTGTAATTCATTCTTTACCTGCCTACAGAGTAAAGCATGGCCACACCTACTATTTTGTATTATTTGTGAAGCAATTTGTTAAACATCATGGAATCCCCAAAGTCATCAGAAATCCTCCCCTTAGCACCATGAATGTGTGTACAACATTTTAATGGCAATCCATCTGTTAACTATTGAGATATTTCAGTCGGGACTTAAGTTGTGGAACAGCCACATCCTGCTAGCATCATCTATATTTTCATGAGAGTCACTTTTCTTGATTTTAGATAGAAGCAGGTTTGTGTTTAGAAAGCCTCTGGTCCCAATTACAGGTTGGGGAAAAAGTGGATGGTAAATATTATGCTTCCCACTCCCTTAGCTGCTACTGCTGAAGTACCCTTAAGCAAGGCACTGAACTCCCAGCTGCATAAGTGGAGCACTTCAGTGCCCAAGAGACAGTACACTGGCTCAAGGCTGAGTATTACCCTCCCACTCCCTGCTAGCACTCCTCCTGCAAGACATTGTTATAAACAAAAACACACTCTCAGACAACTTCATAAATCAGGCTACCAAAAGGTTATTTGACTTACAAAGATTCAGAACCAAATTCACCCTATGCCTGCTAAACAAAACACAGCTGTATAATATTTTCAAAATGATAACACTGTCTCATTTGCATTGGCAAGATGCTAATTTGGAGCAGATTTGTTTTTCATTGACTATAGCTGCTCCAGTCAGAATTAAGATGGAAAATGAACGTCTGCAATGTCGAAACTGCTTATGACATTGCTTTGGTAGTAAATAAATAACAAGTAAACTGTAAAATTGGATCCGTGGGATTCTGTTTGAAGCTACAGTTGCTCCCCGCCGCAATTATATAAAAAGATGCATATTCCTCGGCTTACTGGATTTTTGCTTTCAAATTTTTCGTGGACAAAAGCATCCAGGTAAGCAGAAAAGAGTAAGGACTGGGATCACAAAGTAAATACTGTGTATATAAAAACTGTGCTGTACCTGCTTCAGCTTTTTGATAGGATTACCCCACTATACTGTTGCATTCAACACACACCACCCTTAATCCCATTTGTCAACAAATCACACACAACACCTAACCACATCCGTGACCTTAATCCCCACCTTATCGACAATCATCATCCGCCCTGGGAGCTTGTGTGTATGTGCCCGTTATCTTGATACTATCTGCATTATGTACTTCAATACAGCGGCACCAATCAGTTACAAGGCTGCACAATCAAACCCATAACAACTTCCCTCCCTCTGTCCTCCCCTCTCTCCTTTATTCTTTTTAAATGTTCTCACTGGAAGCAATCATCTGCCGTGGCCCTAATGGAAAAGAGCCATTCTGAAAGATGATAGAGTGCGGAGATAGCCTTGTGCAGGTCAATAGTCGGAGCACAGTCAATCCCACTGCTCTTAGAAATTGTAGATGATACCCAAGAGAGAGGGGAACACACTTTGCCTTGCATGCCTGCTCACCCATACATTCACATGACCACGGGACAAAAATGTCCAGGGCTTGAACTAAACTCTATCCTTCCCTCTTCAGAAAGCACAATGGACATATGGACTGTGTAAGAATGGCTTTTTGACTGGGTATTCTGCTACTCACTGCTTATACTCAATAAGCTGTTTTAAAAAGAAAAAGAGCCAACACAATGCCTTCAGGTATCAGCCTACTCAGTGTCAGCTGGCTGATTTAATCCCAGTGATTGCTGGGTGTTAAAGTCTACTGTGACACAGAAATGGGTTGGATGCAAACTACGGCAAAACAAGGATGCATTTGGCTGCTGAAAAGGAAAGCTGCCCCAAAAGTGAAGCTGCCAACTTGCCAACGCACTGTCGAGTGCCGTTAGCGTCGGCCAACTCGTCTTCACTCCTCAGCACATACAACACAGGAACAGAAAGAGTTGTTTCTTTGCTCGAGGCAAGGATGCTCAGAGATGCTTACGCATAAATGGAGTTGTTGAAAACTCGGGAGAGAGCGTAGTTGATGTGGCTGACCACGTGATCCAGCTGGTCCTGGGTCTGTAGTCTCAGCGAGTAGGTGGTCTTGTCTGTATCGATGACAACCTGTATATGGATATTTGGGACAGTTTTTCAATAGTAATTATTTATACGGCTACGAAGGTCCAAATACTGGAGAAAAACTGAACTTCAGTGGGTCACCTGGTGTTCTGGATAGGTGTTCATTGCTCGAATCTCCAAGAAGTTGAAGGTGACTTCCATCTGAAATACAGCAGAAAAACATGATTATGGTGCACTCTGATCCTGTAAACTCCAAGTTTACATCTTTTCACTTTTTATAGGATAAATACGTCTTCTTACAACTTGGGTCTTATTTTCAGCCATCATTTCTTTTGATCATAATAACACTGTACTCAAATCAGAGTGCAAAATAAACAAAAAGTCAGACAGACAATCATTCATGTTTTAAGCAAACCCCGAAGTTAGCTGAATTTAAGAGAAAACACAGGGTAACAGGAAAATTAGTTGTAGTTCTGCGTGCAACTGTCCAATGAGGTATTATAACAACATTTTGGGTGTGCTCAGTTACAGTTTCAACCGTTAGCTTGTTGACTTCCATTCTGGCAGAAACCTGTTAAAATCCTGACTAAAGCTTTGATAAAATAAGGACCATCGATTGCAGCTTTGTGCAACAGGTGACTTGCGAACAAGAACTTTTTTTTCCCCACTTGGGATTTTTTTTTAAATACATTTTTCTATACATATCTTCAGGACCACTGCTAGAGGGAGCCTGAGATTTAAGAATTTAAATTGCCAATGACAGCTTCCCTGTATTTCTTGTGCATAAACAAAGAAAATGAACTGTTGACTTATTTACAGCCTGCCAGATTGCTTTATCGCTCATGTTTCTTCTTCTATTGAACTTTGTTATAGTGAGGTTGTCACTGTCCCAGCTCTTAGCAATTATTCTGCTGTGTACAGTGTTATCATGACTGATAAAAATGATGGCAAAACCTACATAAGACCTACATTAAAATAAACCTGAATTATCTTTTAGTAGTTAGTAGTTTGATATTTTGGGAAATATACTTACTTGCAGAGAGTTAGATGAGAAGATCAATACCACTGTCACATCTGTACAGTAGACATGAATCTACAGCCAGCAGCTGGTTATCTTAGCTTAGCACAAAGACTGGAAGCATGGCGAAACAGCTAACCTGGCTCTGTCCAAAGGCAAGAAAATCCACCTACCAGCACAACTAAAGCTCTCTTATTTACATGTTATATCTCTCTATATCCATTTGTTTAATCTGTACACAGATGGACATGTAAAAACAACAATAAGCTAAACTAACCAACTGTTTATGTGTTGAGTGTGGCATTGATCGTCTCATCCAACTCTCTGCAAGAAAGCGAATAAGCATACTTCCCAAAACGTCAAGCTATTGCTTTAAGCCACGGACTTTATGCCACCTGCCACCTTATCATCTTAATTGTAATCGGTATCATCACTCCTATCATTCTAAAACATCACCACAGTCATCCTTGTTATCTCTTCTCTCCTGCTCTAAGAGTCTGCTACTTTTTTGTCACATCTCTTGCGAATTACCATGAGATCAAGGCTGGCAAAGTGAAAGCCATAAAATTCCAGGGAGAGCGGGGGAACATTTACCTTGGTGGGCACTTTGACAGCAAAGAGATACAGCCTCCATGTTGCCAGGACCTGAGGGGAGAACACATTCATTTTTCTGTCACAGAGCAGGAAATGCAAAATGCTAATCGCAGCAAAAAATAGCACAGCACAAACAGCCCATAAAGAGAGCAAATCATCTCTGCGGCTCATCCGAACAGCTCGTAAGTCATGGTAAGCACTCAAGACATTAGCAAGCTAATGATGTTCGCGTGCGCGTGTGTGTGAGAGAAATATTATGGCGAGATTGAGAGTCATATGACAGTCTGATTCATCGCGCTAACTTGTGTTGATGGAAGCAAGTAGCACTTATACAACAGATGCTACATCGCATCAGGGAGGAAACTGATGGAAAGGTGCGGGGGAGAAAGAGGACAAAGAAGACAGGAAGAGTAAGCAAAAAGAAAGGTGTGCCTTTGCCAAAAGAAAGACATTACCATTTAAAAGTGTCTGGGGTAAAATAAGAGGAGGAAAATGTGAATAAATTCACATCTGCCTATGTAATTAATCTCATTCATAATTCAAAAATCTATAATTAGCATATCCCATGCATGCACTGTGCATCTCCATCCCTCCCTAGCTTTCTCTCTAATTCCTGGCCACACTTTCATTTTGCTCTTTTTCAGCTGGCTTGTCCATAATTCCCTCCCTTGCATGCCATCGTTCCTCTGATTTTCTCTCTTCATCTCCATGGAAATCTGTTCACCCCCCCCTCCCCATCTTCTTCCTTAATCCCTAATCCCTCCATCTCCCTGTGTGCCACAGTGCCCTGTCTGGTTTGCTCCCGCCTTAACACCTCACTCCATCCCCTCCTGCCCTCAACCACACCCCTCTCCTCCTCTCAACTCCCCTGTCTCCTTTCCCGTTTCAGTTTTTCCATTCTTTTTCTGCTCTGTCGCTTTCAATTCCTCAAGGCCTCTCTGTGCTGAATGGCTAATGGCGCCCCGCTGAGTGGCGGTGAGAGGAAGAAAGAAAATGAAACATACAGAGAGAGAGAGAGAGAGACAGAGAGACAGAGAGAGCGAGAGAGAGCGAGAGAGACAGACAGAGCAATAGAAGGACTGAGACACCATATTTCCCTCCTGATAATAGTCTTCGAATACTACACCAACTCCCAGTAAAGCTGGCCTCACAGATCAACCCTGTGTCTTAACTATATAGACATCCATAACAGACTCCTACAGAGAAGAGACAGGGGAGAGGGAGAGGAATGAAAACAAGAGACTAAAAAGGAGGAGACAGAAAAATCTCAGCAGTAAGCTGGTGGAGGGG
The DNA here is from genome assembly GCA_031216445.1 of Lateolabrax maculatus. NCBI lineage: Eukaryota > Metazoa > Chordata > Actinopteri > Acropomatiformes > Lateolabracidae > Lateolabrax > Lateolabrax maculatus. Next base: position 20,297,552 of record CM062203.1, on the reverse strand, counting down.
CCTTCGCAGAAGACTGTTAGTCCAATCACAGCTCCTTGACAAGTTTAAAAACTCTGTTATATAAATCCAGAAAGGAGTGGGGGAAGTGTGATGGGACCTTGAGGCACACAGAAAGAGGAAAAAGAGAGATATATATATAGTGAGAAAATGAAAGACAGAAGCATCTTCTCACTTCAAAAGCCTTGCAAGCTGACAGAAGGTCTCATCATGTAAACAGGGGCATCAATAATGCAGGCTCTCTGACGGGGGCCGATTTGATCCTCTGATACTGAACAAGGCCTCTTGCGTATGGTTTCTCCTCTCTTGATATATCATTTACAGCCCATTGAAGTATCACTGGAGACAATCAATACTCAAGACAGTTATTTTTTGCCTACTTGGATTTGGTATGTGCAGCAGTGAAGATACAAATCTAAGTGATATTTATTCATTGTTAGGAGACACACGGTTTAAGCCAGACTGGGCCAAAGCAGCAATGTCTCCTTTCATACTCAAAATGACACTTCAGTACAACCTCACTGCGCTCAGTTGCCCCCCATAATGTCAAGGGCAGGATCTATACTGTTAGTATGCTTTTCATTTTTACAGCATGTCTGCACAGGAGGCATCAGTCGCCCGTCTCATGCGCATTGGACGGAACAGATATGCTTCTATTATAGTGTCAAAAACACTACTGACCTACACTCAGTACTGTGTCTGAACACATAATATGTAGACACAGGCGGGAGGATCGAACCTGCTGCTGCTGCTTTCCCTTCACTGGGCTGTGATGACACAGTTAGATTTTATAAGCTGTATCAACATTTATCGCCAAAGTTAGCCAACTTAAAAAATTAACTGGTGGTTGTTATCTGGAAAACATGCATTGCAAGTTTCTCTAAACTCTGCCAAATATATTTTTTGAGGAGTGACATACCACTCAGTATTTTATTGATAATTAAAGAGTTCGCAAGGATTTAGTCTTTTTGATGTTCTCAAAGACCAGCAGAGAGATGAGTCTGTCGGTCAATAAATGATCCAGTGTTAGTTGTGCACGTTATTTTTCCAGCTCGCACGTTGTAGCTAGACAGCAGTCGAGTCCTCACCGACAGCTAACACTAGCAATTAGTAAACAATAGTCAGAACCCACAGTTCTGCTTTAAGTAGACTAACTAATCACATCAATATTTTAAGCACATTCATCAGGATTCTGGGCTGAGCAACAGCAGAAAACTACACATCAGTCATCAATAAATACAATTCTACTTCATTAGAAAAAGGAAAAAAAGTTTAGCACAGTGATGTAGTTATTATCACTAAATGTGAACTACAGTCAGTTGTTTTTCTAGATACAAATGAACTTTGAAGTTAGTCAAAGTAAAGTAAAATACTGAAAATATTTTAATAGTTAAGCCCTGATGAAAGAAGGGTACTTCCTCGCTCTATTTTTCATCCATAAGATTTTAGAATTTCTTAAAAAAATTCTAATTTCTCTCAAAAACACAATTAGATGCGCATCTTAAATACTGTCTAATATCAATTCTCATATCACTTCTCATAGTATTGTTGTTTATTGTCCCCCTCGGATGGAGCTGTAACCCCCTAGAAAAGTACTACCGGGCCCATTTGACGGTCTCCCGGAATATCCTGGCTGATACACTGCAGATAAATGAGCGGTTTGAAACAGGTGGAAATACTAAGGTTTTTCTAAAGTAACAAAAAAGATTTTTTTCTGAAGCGTAAGGCCATCAAGATAAATTATCCTATTAATATTAATTGGCATAAATAGCCAGAGCTTAAGTCAAACCCCACTAGCCACAACCAAACTTCTTTCCCCTTCATGTGGCATTCTGGCAACCTTCTTCTCCGCGGATCAATCAAAAAGCCTAAAAGCCCTGCAAAGATTCATTTTCCGCTCAGGAAATCCGCCGAGATTAGATGGTCGACTTTTTTCACCTGGTCAGCCAAGGACACGGCAGGTGACAATCTCAAAAAGTGATGAGGAAGTGGCGATAGAGAAGGACTGGTAGATGAAGATGGGATGGGGGACTACAGAGGTGCCCTTGCTGTGACTGCACAGTGTCAGAAGCACTAGTTCAAAGAGCCAGCCCGCCTGCCCCTCGAAGCAGACTATGAGGGCAGGGTGGGAGTGTGTATCATACAGAGGGAGTGCGCGTACAGTACGTGCATGAAAACAACTAATGTCTCTCTTTCTGGATGCGTGTGTGTTTGCATGCACGCGCAGCGGAGAGGGCAGAGGGCGGGGGCTTATATTAATCATAAGCTGTCAGGCTCTGGGTCTTGCACTTCAAACGAGATGGTGCAAATCAAAGTGTGTCTCTGGGTCGTGTGTGTGTGTGTTGCAGCGCTGCCTCTGAGGGAACAAGCTGAGGATCAGTGCCAGATTTGGACGCCTGCGGTATTTCTGGCTCGACCACAAGGGCATTTTACACACACACCCACACACACACACACACACACACACACACACACACACACACACACACATTCCGATACAGACATTTGCAAGTCCAGCATGATAGTACAGCACACACTCTTCGTTTTCTCTCTCTTGCACGTATAATATTGCACAATAGCTTGCTAAGCTGGCTTTGGACTACACTCGCCTGTCTCTCCCTCACTCTCTCCCTGTAACACACGCACAGAGTCAGCTACCATCACTCAAATGAACTCAGCATCACAAGAACACAACCCTGCCATCATTCAATCTGTCAGCTTACGTGTGTGTGTGTGTGTGTGTGTGTGCGCGCGTGCACAAGTGACAGGGGGTTTGAAAGCACAGATGCCCCAGGTCCTGCTTTATAAGTGGACTTTAGAGTGGTTGAAAAAGAGAGAGAGAGGGAGAGATGGAGCCAAATGAGAGGAAAGAAATGCAAAGCTCAAAAACGCATCTTGTTCCAGATTCTCTCATAAAAACTGAGTCCAATGCGTCTAAATCAAAGAGATGGCGGAGAGAGCGCTCTGAAACCCAAAAGGACCTCTTAAAAAAAGAAAAAAGATAGGGAAAAAGACACAGATAATGGGAAAGGGTTGCAGGGTTGTACTACAGATGGGCAGAAGAGATGAGATAGAGTGTTTAAGAGGAGTAATAGGGGCTGAAGAGCAGCCAGAACTGGGTGAATGGGCTGAGAGGAAGAAAGGGGAGCGGAAAATATAAAAAAACGTGAGCAAATGTGAGAATGTGGGATGAGATAGAGGCAAGCAGTGAGTGTGGGAGAGGCCAAAGGGATGAGGAAAGTAGAGAGGGAGAGAGAGAAGAGGGGTGGATACAGGAGGATCAGGACAATGAGAGTGAGGGAAGCAAAGGAGAGAAAGAAAATGAATAGGATGGAGAGATAAAATAGAGGCAGAGATACTTTGAGTTGCCTGTCAGACCTGACAATACACACACCGATTCGCACTTTCTCTCCTTGTCATGGGGGAACACAGAAGGTCAGCAGTCACACTTCGTAGCCTCTACGCCATAGGCTACCAACACGTGTTATGATAATCAAAAGAAAGCACAGTCCTAATTACAGCACAGAGCGCTGGGCATGCAACGTCGGATGGTAAAACCCAGACACTTGCAGAGAAAATGACTCCATGCTGAGCACCTCGCAGCAAAAAGCCATAAAATAGAAAATCATGGATGATGCAGTGGTAATGTTTGCCATTACGTGAGCATATTACACAAAAAGTGGATGTGTTTGGTGAGAGGCAAAGAATAGAAGCTCTTAACGCTAGCACGGGCCGTCTCTGCTTTGCTGTTTTGTACTCGGCTTTCTTTCACAATCCATCGCACAGTTGGAGTCTCTCTGAAACGTCATTGGTGCTGAAAGCAAGGCCCAGTTTCACCATTTCAAATGCACAATGCCAATTACATAATTAAGTGAGCGGGTCATGCTTTTGATCTTGTTTGCCGCCACGTGAGAGTGATCATCTACAGCATTCACTGTACTGCTGGCCGAGTTGCCTAAAACAGGAACAATTTAAAAGTACAATAATCCTGCATTTGAATCTGGACTGGGTCCTGGAGGGTCAAAAACATTCTCCCTCCACAATTGTATAGTGTTGATCAAGTCATATATGCCAGAAAAAAAAAAGAAAAAAAAAACAGGCAGTTTTTGGAGCAGTTTTGCTGCTTGGCAGTATGCTGTATTTCTCTCTTTACCTACAAGTTTAAGATGTTCAGTCAAACTCTTTGGGAGTTGTCAAAAGGTATTCTGGGAGAAGTAGCAAATCAATAATAGAATAACATGAGGCAAGATCCCAGAAAGTGGGTTCACTGAGAAAGTAAATTACGACGCTTGTCAAATACAACATCAATCTTCTATCTATCAATTTATCATCTTCTGAAACATACTGATGGTAACAGGGTCTATTGCTATTATGTCTGTGGGCTTTTGCAAAGATTCTGCCTTTTAAAAATGATTTTAGCTATTAACATCCAGAGTAATACTTAATACTTGGTAATACTTAAATCTTGCATCTGTTGGATAAACTGTGAAAAAAACAACACTATAACTATTAACACCCAAAAGAAATCAGACCATGTATGAAAATCTGACAACACCTCTAACAATCAACCTGCTTTTGTTTAAGTTGTTTTAGTGTATTTGATGTTGATCGGTTTGTTAGGGTTGATCAAATCTAAAGGCAATCATGGTCTGGATTAATTTATTATATTTTAGTACTAATAGTAGTATTTCAGGAAAGTTTGATGATTATTGTGATTATACGTTTTCTGTGATATTTTTGGCCACAATCGTAGCATGAAAATTTGATTCTGGCACATCCCTAATTATAGTGTTTAGATTTGCTGCCACATTTAAATTTATATAACCAGGAAACATCTACAAATCCGGTGACTGGGCGTTATGTTGGCGCATGTCAAAAACGACTGATCATGCATAGGCCTTCATATTCCTACATTTCCCATAACGAAACCAAGTGCAGGCTGAGTACTCCTCCTCATGATGAGTAACTGAACTTGATACGTAAAATCTTTAAGCGCCTCTAATGCCTGTGGTCTAATATGGAAATATTTAACTACGTAGGCTCAGATTTACCATTGTACATTTACTGAACTAACTCAGGCTCTGGACGATTCAGTTATGCACTAGTCAATGATGTGGTTTACACTGGACGGAGCACTGAGGAACAGAAGCAATTTAACAATTCCAAAGAGCGATACAATTAAATAATTAAAAAGATGCAGAGCGAGAAGATTGAAAACGCTAATTCATGCAGATGAGGTTAAAAAACCCCAAGGAGTTAAAAAAAAAAAAAAAAACACAGAAGTTTAAAAACAATAAAAAAATGAAACAACTGCAACAAAATTACACTAACAAGCAAAGACAACTCAGTTAAGGAAAATGAGATGCATGAGGGTGAATTTAGGACACAAGGAAAGAACGAATCTCAAAAGGAAGATGATGCAGATTAACTATAAACATGAGGCAGATCTTGAGCTTTACACAACTTGTATCTTCTTATATTTACTCACTCCCCAAATGCTCAGTTAGCAACACATCCACATTTGGCAATGGTATTAACTGCCAACTGCTACAAATTTAAAGTCAAACTGATTTTATTTACAGTATTTAGTTCACAAACACAAGTTTATCTCGGGGGACTGTCAATTCTTTAGACCCTCTGCTCAGATAAGCAAGAACTCCATAAAAAAGCAACACAAAGGGATCCCTCTGCCATGTAATGTACCGAGTAGATAAAATAACTGTAGTGGAATTATAAAATGATGAAAAAAAAGACTTAGAATATAAAGAAAAAAGTAAGTATATTAAAACTTAAGTATAATCGAGCATAATAGAGTATAATAGAGTTTGATGACTTTGTAGCAATTTTTAAAATACTGTGCTGGCTCTACCGATCAGCAGAAATGTCAGAAAAGTATTAGTCATAAAGCTAGTATTGCTGACAATTTTGTACAAAAACAGAATATTACTATGGAATACAAAATCTTATAATTATAGAAGTGTTAAGATTTTTTGGACACTCCTGTCCTATGAGTGTGTTGTAGATTGAAATGTATATGAAATACAACACAAAAATATAGAAAAACAAGTCAGTGGTTGTTTGTAAAAAAAAAAACAAAAAGATCCATTACTGAATGTTTTATTAAAAAAGAGGTGTGTAACAAAAAATTATTTTTAATTTTACTTTAATGGTTAATACAATACATGCATATTTACTGTCAATGGTCATTTCTACCATTTGGTAGAGGTATAATAAGAACACTTGTTTTTTGTTGTTAGTGACCAAAGGAAGTAAGGAATATTAAAAAGAAAAATCTATAGTTTGTATAGTGTGACTATTAAATTAGAAACAGGTTCATGCATAAAATATATTTTAAATTGTCTTTTCGCAGAATAAAATCACTATAATATATTACTTCTACCAACTTTCTGAAGAACAGCCCTTTTGTAAATGTCCCCAAGCAGACACACCCTCTGAGCATGCAACCACAATGAAATCTTTAAATGCTGCACCACAAACTCGACCTCAAACCTAAGTCCTACTAGAGTGTCATGAGCTGGACATCCGCGTAACCACAGAACCTAAGTGGAAATAAGCGTCTGAAGCACCCAAGTGTGCTTAGGACTGTCAAACCGTGGCAATCTCAGCCAGTAATAGACCCATTATTAGGTAGGAACAAGGGTACCACAGAGTCAACAGAGGATAACATGGAGCGACTGATCAGTATAAATAAGTGGCGGAAGAACCAAATCGGCAACTGGGGCATCACAACACATCAGAGATTTCCTTCCCCCTCTCTCCCCTCACTCCTTCCTCCATTCCCTTTCCTCTTGTGGCATGCCCTCCCCTCCTCTTCCATCACACCCAAACACTCCTCCCCCATGACCTCCCTCCCTCACTGTCTCTCTCCCCCTCTCTGCCTTTGAAGATGCTTTTGTTTTCTGAGTTGCCTCTAATCTTCAAATAGGGTGATCTAATAATGGCCTTAAGAGTGTGTACACGGGCAAGTTATGATGTACTGAACCATGCGTGTCTGGGTACAAGCCTCCTGTACTTGTCAAACTGTACACAGTGTGTGTGTGTGTGTGTGTGTGTGTGTGTGTGTGTGTGTGTGTGTGTGTGCATGTCTCGTGATGAAACATGCATGTTGATGGTCCCCAACGCATTGCCCTGGGTGCTGTTTGGATGTCATGCTGAGCCCTCCATGTGTCTGTCTGAGATGGGCGGAAGGGAGTCAACCTTGTGTGTGTGTGTGTGTGTGTGTGTGTGTGTGTGTGTGTGTGTGTGTGTGTGTGTGTGTGTGTGTCGCAGCGTGATGGCTGGTACAGTCAACACACACAGACAGCTGGATACCAGCCGTCTCCGGAGGGAAAAGGAGGCAAAAAGAAAGAGCAAGATGTAGAACAAAGACTTTTATAGAGTCAATATAAACTTGATGTAGAACATAATAAAAAACCCTCCTTCCCACAAACTAAACAAACCAGAGAAATTGAGATGAAAGCTATGATCCTGTTCAGTTTTGACCTGCTAAATCCACTTCAGCCGTGAAGGGGGGGATCCACATGAAAGGAAGGATAAAGGTAAAAGAAGGCCTTCCCTAAGCCTTCAGGCTTATAAAACTGTTCTAAGACAAAAAAAATTCTCCGTATTAGAAAGCAATCCTAAAATATTCTGTTTTCTGTAACTACTATGTACGACATTTTCAAGCACGAGTGAATGTTCTGTGCACAATACCAAGAGATACTGAAACAAACAGTCTATTTACAAACTCCCTCATCTGTTCACCCTTCATACATCCAAACAAATGTATCCATTAGAGTGAAAAGATTGCCTTTTAGTGGGGAAGACCTTGACAACGAGCTCGAATGAATGCTCATATCCATCTATCCCTCGCCTACCTTCTCTTGAAAGAATTTGGAGCCGTGGCAGCAGCAGCCAAGGCCCATTTGGATAGTAAAAAACTGTCGTAAGGCAGAGACCTAATTGAATTGCTTCTGATGGAAAGAGGAGCTCAATACCCTTTTACAGGTCTGAGTAAAGATGGAGGGAAGAAGGAAGGGCATAAAGGGGAGAGACGGAGAGAAAGTGAGAGCCCGGCGTGGGGTTGGTGGAGGGAGGGGGGGGGGGTGATGACGGGGAGGAGAATAATTGAGATGGACAGATAAGGAGGGAGGGAGTGAGGAAACAAAGAGAGGAGATGACAAAAATAAAGGGGTGTGTGGTGATGATGAAGATAGATGGAGGCGTGGGGGGGATGGGGAAGAGAAATAAAAGCAGAGGCAAAAAACTGAGAGAAGTACTGATTAATAATTTCGATTGGCTTATCAGCTCGTCTTTTTCACGGCCCTCGGGGGAGGAAATGAGCTCGATCTCGCACATAGCAACTGTGTGTGAGTAACTGATCAGTCACTAATGTGGCTGACTAGTGGACAATTTCTCAATAAAAAGAGGTGGCCTTGGCTCACACAAGCTCCTTGAACACGTTGCAGGCTGCCCACACACCCTCTGGCGTACACTCATACAGGTTTCTTCAAAAACCAAAACAAAAAACAATAAATGATTCCCCTGTATGTACACCATGTCAGGCTTACACACACATACACACACTGAACTCTTGCCTGTGGCATTAAGGCCATCCTGCCACATCTAATAAACTCTGAGGATGGACTCAGTAGGCCGTGGCATGGTGTCCACTTTGCTGTGCTCAGGCAGCATCTGTCTTAAGCCTGATTTTCAACACGTCTGTTGTGTGTCCCAGGATGGGTAATCTGTGACTTCTTATGGCTCTTTCAATTTGTCGCAATTAACTTCCACTGATTTCCATTTTGTCTGTAAGGAGCGAGTGCCATTCTGTTCCATATTCAACGGCTCACGTGTAAAGACGCTTTCACTTTAACAATGAATATCTCTGTCAGGTAAACCGGGGTAGGTCGTGAGGGTGTTGGCATCTCTCACCAGAATCCTGTCCTCCGTTTTGCCGCTCCTGGTGTCCTGCTTGATGGCTCGCACAAACTTAATGGCCTGCTTGTCCAGCACCTTCCTGATGCTCTCTGGAGAGATGAGCATAGAAAAGAAAAGCAGATTACATAATGTAAACACATAACAGAATGAAACACGCTGACCCGAGATGAACTCAGAAACTCTGTAAAAAGCTTTTAAAAGGTAGAAATCAATACATTCAAATATACCGCTGGGTGACAAATGAAAGGAAAAACCTGAATAAATGAGTGGAGAAACATTAGGGATGCACAGGTTTTCTCTCCCAATACCAATTCTGATACTTTAACTCAGGATGTCAAGTGAAACGGAGAACTGCTCCAATTCCAGGGCTCTTTTTTTTATCTTTTCAAGTCGCTGCAAGAGCTCGATGGGGGTCATTCCTCTGTGTGTAAAGTAACATGAAAATGTAACTACACATCACTTCTACACTGTAACAGCTATATGTGAAATGACATAAACTTACTCCAACAAATGCAGAGCAGAACAGAAACAATGGAGCCCCAGCTGTGATTAGGGCTTTTTAAGTGACGAGAGTGAATAATACCTTCCGAGCAAATTTGCACAAATAAGACAACACTGTGCACAAGGGGCTGCTGTGCTGCTCAAAATTATGTCGACAGCCCAGTGTGACTGTGTACAAAGGGAATCACTGTTTTTTATCACGACAGTTCCTAGAAAGCAGATTTGAATGCGGATCGGGCCGATACGCTCTATAATTGAAAGTCTACCGTTCCATGACAAATGAGCAAAATTCAGCTGCTGATGAAAACCACGCCATACAGTCAAAGGTAGAGCTGAAACCATTCAACGATTCATCAAGTCTTAAGTTTTTCTATTTATATAATTGATTCATCACTTCAGTTAAAAAGAAAAAAAAAAACCCTGGCACCAGCCTCTCACACATGAATATTTGATGGTTGGCTTTGCCTTATATGATATAGCAGTACATTGAATAATTGACTGGACAAAACAAGCAACTTGACATAATTTCAGAGTCTGGAAAATTGAAGGACACCATTTCCTAACATTTTATAAACCAAACAATTAATCACGAAAATATTCTAGAGATAAATTAAAATAATTGTTAGTTGCAGACATAGTCTAAAGCAAGTAAATTGCAACTTGAGTTGAGATTTTATTGTATGTAATCTTCATCCCTCGATTAGAGTTCCAAAGATTCTTAAAAGGGAACATCAAAGTGTGTTCAAAGGTGTTGGGGAGTACTTCTGCATATGTGAAAAAAGTCCTAAAGATTTTGTGGCTCCGGAGGAAGCTGTGTAAGGTATTCAAGTTTGAAAATGAAACAAATTTAGAGGTGTGGAGTTGGAAAAAAAGAGAGATCAGCAGACCTCTGTAGCCCGCTCCTCATCTCTGCTCGAGGCTATTGGCTTGAGGCTACATTAGCCACTACTAACATAATAACACACATTGTACATAACACATCAGAAACCAAGTTTAGTTGCATTGTGGGTAATATAGCCACCAGATTTTGAAAAGTGAAATGAATGCGATTTTGCTTGCTTTTGTTTTTACTGTCCATTGTCTTGATTCTGACCATGTTTGAGGAGTGCAATGCTAACTCGGTGGAGTATTCTTTTCAACAAGCTGTACCCTGAGCATCGAAACTGTTGATGCAGATGATGCCGTCGTCGTGTTTTGTCTTTGATTTTCAGTTTAGGGATAGACTGGTGGATTATTCCTTTAAAGCCAGCTACACAAGGGTGAACAGTCACAGAGACGGGTAGACAGCTACAAAGACACAAACATGAAGTCAGGCAGACACACACACACACACACACACACACACACACACACACACACACTCTAGCTGAGGAGGACTCATAACTGGGCTATTTTTAGCTTTAGAGAAAGGAAGAAGCAGCCCGGCTCATCTCAATGGAACCGACCACAAGATCCAGAGCTGCAATCTGTAGGGGCCTCAACTCAACCAAACGACGAGGCCCCGCCGAAGCTCATTGAACCGCACCAGAGGCCTCCCCCATTTACATCTCCTCCATGACAACCAACATAATGCAACCTTCTATTCACAAACACAATGTCAACCTATATCCTCAGACTGCAAACACGCACATATGCCTGCAAGCTGCGCGATATTCACATTTCAAGCGGGGCCACCCATGCTAAATATGAGCCCACCAGATGGAGATACAGCGCGGCATGCTGTGTCACGATGCTCCATTGTGTCACAATCTCCCAACTCTCTCACTGCTGCACGCTCATAATTCTCACTTTCCACATTCAGCAACAGCCGTGAAGTTGGCTCTCACCCTCGAGTGAGCACCAGCAGCAGCAGCAGAAGCAGATGCGGCGAGGACGAGGCCCGGGGTGGGATGGGGTGGGGTGGGCAGGGGAATCACACCGGCGGATCGAAGGGAGGATCAGCCAAAGACAAACAGAGAGTTATTGACATTAAGCTGGGTAAAACCCAATCGCTTAAACCTTTTAACGCACTCTGTGCACCCCCACCCCAAGGGCCTGCTGGTGTGACCTCGGCATCTGCTCCCAAAGGGGTGAGGAGGGGCAGGAGGAGGGGCAGGAAGAAAACCAGGATGGGTCAGAACCCCCCCCCCTCATTTTCCCCTTCAACTCCCTCTCATATCCACTGCCTTTTTGACACTTTGATGGATCTGCTCATTCACCCCCCTCCTTATGAACCCCCCCACCCCTCCCCATCTTGTCCTCCACTGGCAGGTGTGTTAGTGGCCTAATGCCGCCTGGCTCCGATCACCAGGCCTAGACAGAAGGGGCTTGACCAGGTTGAGCTGGTAAACAGCGGGACTTAACTCGCCCTGTCAGGATAATTAGCAGTGAGACACACACCTTCTTTAACACCTTATCCACACACACACACACGCACGTTGGTGTGTTTTATGTGTATGTGCGCGCTGTAATCTCCCCAGCACCCTGTGCGCAGATGAACCCATGCTGCCTGCCGCATGCAAAGCGCTCCCAGCCGCGCAATAACTCCCACGCGCACACACGCGGGGAGAGAAGAGACGCAAACTCCTAATGAACGCGCGTCACGGCCGCGCGCGCGCACGTGCACGGAAACACTTAGAAACAACTCTCCGCGGCGCCACGGGACTCTTGTGCCCGATAAATTTCACAGCGGATCTTTACGCCGAATCAATCCGAAAGTGAACACCGCCGCTCCGAGATCGATGGGATCACAAGCCTCAACAGCCATTAACTCTCTGGGTTTTTTTTTTTTTTTTTTGCTTTGGGAGACATTTCCTGCGCTCGCCTGCGGGGATAACTCATTCCAAATTAAACGCACTGGAAAGCGGAGATTTAGAGAGCAGCTGAGTGGAGGGAAAGTCGCCCACAAGCAGGTCGCGGCCGTCCTCTCCGCTCCGCAGCGAGGGCTTCCAGCTCACTTCTCCCCGGAGAGACTGTCCGCGCTCACCTGTGATTTCCCTGCTGACGCTGACGAAGCCCGCCGCCGTGGTCTCCTTTGAGGCCATGGTGCGCTCCTCCCGCCGGTCCGGCCCCGTCTCCCTTCCTCCCCGCTTTCAAGTGTTCCCCCTCGGCGCACTTCTTCTTCTTCTTCTTCTTCGTGCCCCCCCCTTTTTTCTTCTTCTTCTTCTTTTTTTTTTTTTTCCGCCTCCCTCCGCGCCTGCAGGTGCTCCGGGCGCAGCAACAGTCCGTACAGTGTGATGTGAAGCGGTGCCGCGGTGCGCACTGGCAATAAAAAAAAAAAAAACCCGAGGAGCGCCTCCGACTTCAGCACTGAAGCACATGAGAGAGAGAGAGAGAGAGAGAGAGAGGAGGGGGGGGGGAGGAGATACTGAGAGGGAGGGAGGGAGGGAGAGAGGAAGAGAGTTGCATGGGGGGAGGTGGAAGGGTTAGAGGTCGTGCCATTTGATTTTTGTTTCAAATTCAAGAGATTATTCTTAAATCTACCACATTTGCTTGGAATTGGTGTTCTCCTGACAGGGGATCACGTTCAGAGGGGCCCAGACTGAGAGGGGCCCCTTCATGTAAGACCATGCTGTACTGAATCGAATGCAAAGGGATGAGGGGTCCAGACTTCTTTGTCATTGTCTTGGCTCTGCATGGGTACAAAATAGGATGCTGGTCAGTGCCTGGATTGGCGTTTGAGGGCCCCGGGGTCGACTGTTGCAGCTAAAGGGGGATCTGAGAATGATAGACAGCACACAGTGATTACCACTGGCAGTGATTAGATGTACAAAGATCCAGTTAGTACATCCATACATCACCAGGAATAAGTCTCAGAATGACAATAATCAATCGATAAATAATTAGACACAAGGATGTACCCTGAGGAAGGTTTAATAGTTTAAAGGTTCAAAGTAATCATTCTGTTGTTTGTGGTGGCCCCAAAATGTTGAATAAGAAATGTTCAATATAAGATCCATAAATAATACAAGACATTATGACATAAATGAGTATATAAAAGAAAATACAGTAAAATATATATATATTAAACAATAATTTAATGAATTGTTAACTCGATTCGACTGCAAGACACGATATTATGAAAAGTAATTCATTTTTACTTCAATAAGTTTATGAGGACCCGGCAGACTTTTTATTTCAAATGGTCTTTTTTTCAAAAGTTGTTAAAAAGTTGTTTTATTTCCTAATAATTTCCCCAGGGCCTCACTGTGCTCACCTGGGCCCGCCCCCTCTCACCTTTCAGCCAATCACTGAGCAGCCTCGACAACCGTTAGCACATGTAGCCAGCTAGCTCTAAACTAGCTCTGTAAACAGTTACAGTGGGCCACACATTTTACTTCATGTAGCCTATGTGATTATTTATTTCGTAATGTTTTACTTGTATAGGTAATATTGAGCACTTTAGGGCTCCATATTTGTTTCATTTTGTTTAACTTTTATTTACCTAGGATATCCTAATTCAAAGCTGCCAAAAAGGGCAGCATTAACAACGAGGTTCAGACAAAAAGGCACAAGACAGATAACGTGTATGCAACAAAATCAGAAATTAACATAAATACAATCATACAAATGATTATGAGATGCAAGCAAAATGACACCTTAAAACGACCCAGTCGCCATCTAAAACCATAAAAATAAAACCAATCTGAAACATAATGAAACTCATTCAGATTAACACATCAAGATTCTACATAACCCCAAAACATTGGCGGCCAAAAGAGCAGATTCTCTGAAAAAGACCACCTCACACTTTACAGTTTTAGATCCAATTGCAGGAGGTTGCCGGCAGAGGAAGCCGCATACATATATGTGTATATATATATATATATATATATATATATATATATATATATATAAAAGCAATTTTACCAAGTTCTGTAATGGAGCTTTAAGCCTGATCACCAAATGCAGGTCTGACAAACTGGTCATGATGGCCCCAAATTATTCATGAACAGAAATGTAAACATGTATTGTCTGAATGAGAAAAATCCAAGAATATCCAGGATTAGATCATTACCTTTTTTTTTGTATTCCCCATGCCTGCCTTAGTAGGATATTATTGATTTGAAGAACATTTAAACTATAGCTCTTCACAGAAAAGTAATGGTTTTATTATGTCAGAGCAGAAAGTTGATCTGATGCTGTTGATAAATGTGTTTTCAAGGCAATATTTCTGTAATGATGTGAGGACATTGGGGGATAGAGCCATATATCAAACAGTTTCATTCAGTGCCTTTCTCCTCGGAGTTGCGAGATCACCACTCACGGCTGTGATAGGATTTGGGATGGAGAACTGGGAGGCCAGGTTGAAGCTCAAGCTATAAGTAACAATGATATATGATTCACCCACTTATCTCAATGGCTGCTACTTGTCAATGTCATCGCTTATGCAACGCAGTTCAGCTGTTTTTCATAGATGCAGCCTGAAATTAGACCAGAATTTTTAACTCTTTTAGTCCCATACATCACTTCCTAATATGACAAATGTGCTCAGGGAAGACACACATGAATGAGTTAGGGTGCAGCTGCCTCTGGGGTCATTTCCAAAAATTGGCCCCTCGAAGCCATAGAACAAAAGTGCAGCTTCTGCTACAAAATATGCATGCATGCTTCTATCTATGTTTGCGCATGTGTGTGAAAGACCTTTGTGTCTGCGTCTCACTGATACTTCACTTTGATGAAAGAAGAACCAGTGGGGGGCATTATGCTAGAAAGGGGGGGGTGGGGGCGTTGAAAGAGAAAGGCGGAGGGCCAAGACAGCTAGAATAAGAGGTTTATAGTCTCGGGGACTGTAACTGTCTCCAGGTTTCATCGGGTTAAAAACTTGCACTGTTCAAAGATGCATTTGAAAAGATATCCCATTATTTATTCATCAATGCAGCCTCTCATAGGCAGGAGTCGAGATGCTCAATACGCCCTCAATTACTAGTCGGTCTAGGTACTGTATGTGCATGAATCTGCTTACATAAAACAATGCTGGAGGAAAAATGTTCTACAAAGGCGCTGCTATATCCAGAAAACAATGTGTTTAAAGGAGACAAAGCTTGTGTGCAAAAGAAGGATACACTCATTTGTTGAAAATCTGTCTGTGCTCCTACTTCTGCAGACAGTTGGTAGTCATTTGGCAGGCAATAAAGACAGCATAACATCTGTGCATGGAAGAAGTGAGACAATCTTCACATCAGAGAAACGCTTGGAGAGGCAGTGAGGGAGAAGAAGAAGAGGTGTAGTAACAGTGTACAGTACACTGGCAACCCCATCCAGTCTATAACAGCCAGCGGATATAAAAGTGTTAGCTCCCGCCGACTCACTGTTCTTCCTGATGTCAGTAATAACTCAAGGTGATGCTTCAAAGCAGGATTTCAATCGCTCCCAACATTCACTACCGGGCTGGGTTCTCCTCAGCAAAATGTGCTAGAGTAACACACAGCTTTCAGGCTGTGCAGCAGAGCTGTAATACACTGCCCTCATCTGGTTTAACACAGTAAACATAGATCCGTGGACACTAGTTTATATTTCATGTAAGCAGAAGACGGTTGCTCTATATTGGCATATTCTGAACTGCAGAATGTAGCATAGATCAATCCAAATGGCAGTGAGTCTGTTACATTTGAACACTTCAATAGAAAACTCTTACCATACAGTACCACAGTGGGGGAAGAAGAACTGCATAATGTACAGCCTTTTTAAAAACTTAAAACATAATTTTAATCTAAATGAGAAAAGATATATACTCATTAATGACCTGGTGTTTTTATAGTTCAACTTGTAATGTCAGTGTTGTGTTACATTTTCCCCAGTCTTTTACCTCTCCTTTTTTTCACTGTAACGTCATTATGCAGAAAAAGCTTTTTATCATTTGTCATTTATAGTTGGGTCGGGACTACGAATGCAAAATAGCTGTCGCACGCACCCCAGCACATTTACATTGATGTTGTTAATGTTTTGATTAATGTGCACTGTCCCTTATGAATAAATAAATAAACAAAGCAGGCCAGTTTCTGTTTATACATATGTACAAATATATATTCTGTGGCTGAATAAGTTTAAAAGCTTTTACCGGGCTATCTGATAGGAAAAATAGGGTTTTAGCCTAGCTGACACAAACTGAAATGCCATTTGGTCATATCAGTCACTTTGTGTCTCCAACACCAACAATGGTTGGGAGCCCCTGGTTCAATGTTGCTTCATTTTATTTTTTTTTTTAAACCTGAACAATACCCAGTAACTACATCTGTCAAATAAAATGTAGTGGAGTAAAAAGTACAATAGTTTCCTCTTAGAAAGTACAAGTATAAAGTAGTGGAAACAATCAAGTAGAGTACAATTTGCTCAAAATTGTACTAATATACAGTACTTCAGAATAAATGTACTTTTTTACCACCACCACTGCTATCCTATTAGCATTTTCACAAAGGTTCTCCAGGGTTAGGCTCCCATCTATATTTGGGGCTATCCCAGGAGCATACATTTTAGCTGACCTTCACAGCAATAACTCTGCCTGAGAAAACTGAATCCACAGCAGCCAGTTGCTAAATGAACCTACATACAGATTAAGAGGGAGTGTGAAACAGCTGGCTACATGGAGGCAGCTTGACTGCCTGCATGTGCTCCACTCCACCAGAGGCTACACACTCTGCTTTGTCAAGGTCCTGCTGTTACAAGGCTTTATTTCGTCTGATCCCTCTCTTTACTGCACTGGCGCCTCAAGAAAATGTTAGTCAGTCAGTCAGTGATTATCTAAGTAACATGGAAGATCACTTTTAAGACTGGATAGTGGATAACAGCATGAGCTGAACTCTCTGGCTTTCTATTTCATGGCTCCACTGATCTGTTAATGTCACACACCAAAAAGCTGAAAAGAGTATTGATTGGACATGATGCCTAAAGGGCTTCACTGTCCTTTTCCAGACATCTTTGAGGTCTCAGATGTCTCATAACAGGCAGGATTTGACATCGTGCCAGAATGGGAGGGGAAATGAGACCTTCACTTGAATAATTTTCAGTTGAGACACTTACATCAAGGTTTTAACTGTTTATTGCAAAAATCGCTTTTGAGTTTGGTGGCGTGGCTCTGTCCCTGAAATGTCACGGACACAATGAAGGCTTGACACAGGGTGTCTCTGAGCACACAGACCCTCCAGGGCTGCCTCAGATACTAAGCATTTGAATGAAAGCGAACCCACAGAGAGAAACATCCGGAAATCACACAAATCTAAATGCTAATGCAGGATGAGGCTGGAGAGGCGGAGGGAGCGCGGAGAGGTGGTGCAGCAGCGAGGATCTTTGCCGAGCATTGGAGAGTGCAGAAGGAACGAGTGTCAAAGCTGTTTATGGTCGTTGGTAGAGATACAGTAGGTTGTGGTCACATATGATAGGACAGTTTCGTAAACTCTGACATTAAAACAGTTTTAAGTGAAATGTTATTCTCCTTCACGATTTTGGAAACATTAGTTTGACTAAAAACTAAATCTTGGCTCAAGGCCCTCATACTGGCTTGAAAGTATTTTGTTCAATATAATCCTCACAAACAGATAATCATGGTGTAAGTTATAGCTGAAAGGAAGAAGAACCAGGTCACATATCCCTACACGGTACAGATACAGATATATAACTTGCAGCTTTTTCTATCAATGCATGGGGAAATCTTTGCTGCTTTCCCTTGAAGAGAGCAGGGTTCTTCAACTGACCACACAGCAGCCACAATGAAACGACAAAATTGGATCCACAGCGAGAGCAAAAACAGCAGATATTTCTATGGACCTCACCAAAAGTATCACGGTCCAGAAAAAATTGCTGTTATGACCAATGTCACAACAACAATGGCACATTGTTTGTCTGCAAAATTATCTGAGCTGAAATACAGACAACTAACAGAATGAAGCCGCAAATACATGTCTTTGTTTGTTCTTAGAAGCCTTGGTTATTCAAAAAATGTATTTTTCTCTATGATTTGTATCTATTTTACTCCACTAAGAAGGTTATCTGTTCATTTCCATCCATCTGTATTTGTTGTCTTTGTGTGTGATCAACATATTTGAAAACTAATGGCCGAACTGGCATGAAATCTGTTGTGTACGATCACACCCCCACCAGAAATCACCACCATCAGGCCACACTTTGGCTACTCTTATATAACTGATATGTCAGTACAGTGTTGACTGTGAAAGTAGTATTTAACTGTGAGGGCTGCTAATACTCAGTGGAGGTCTGTCTTTCCCTGTCTGGTAATTCTCTTTTTTTTTCTATTTTTTTTACAACAATGGCTGACTGCCTGGTAGTGGTACACATTCGGATACAGAATAATTTCAATTGAGTCAAACCCTAAAAGATTTGAGGCATTCAGCAGCAAGCTTTAAATTACAGAAAATAATTATTTGGCATAAAAGACGAAATTGAAAATATGTGGTAAAAAGTGAATAAAGCAAGAGACAGAGTGGTTCTAATGGCTTAAAAAGTCAGTAAAGCTTTAAAAGGCATCAGGTTTTAATATCTGCATGACATTAGTCGAAGGTAAGAATTTAGGAGTGATATAGACAAGCACACTCCATTTAAATTAACAGCGTGGTTTTGAAATTGCTAAAGTGGAAGAGCGGGCAACTGTTTATGCATTTAAGGACAGAACTCATGGGAGTGTGAACAATTAGCACATCCACCTGACAGTGGGTTTACAACACCTGCATCATTAAAAAGTCTCTCTTAGTCTGCATGCAGTACTATACAATAGATATTTGTGACAAGCAGCAGACTGCGTTATAACAGTTATCAGTTATACTTTTTTTTTTTTTACTTTTTTTTATGACTGCATAACATTTATATAAGAAGGTAACCATGGAGAATAAAACTGTACGTGCATTCTGTACACCTGAATGTGGGATTATCACAGACAGTTTGCAGATGGCGTTCAACAAGAATGAATAATATCTGCCTTCATTCTTTTCACTTTAAATTGAACTGCATTACATTTCTTGTAGGCAACAGCAATACATCAATGTTTCTTGAAAGCTGCATCAAACGCATGTCTGGTAGGGCAAAAACTATTGGGTATAGTAGTGAAAAATGTAACTTGTAGAAGTGATCAACATTGACAACAATTGTTTTGATTTCATATTATTACAAATACACCTGGTAATGAAAGCCCTTGTCCTTGTTCATAGTTTCATAATTACAGTTAGAAAGATTTAAATGTCATTACAATTTTTATATTAAATCAAAGATAAATGCCTTTAAAATCATAAGTATTGAAAACCAGTATTCCTTTAGATCTTAAGAATCAGTGATTCAGTGAGCAGTCTAGTCAAGTATACCTGCAGGTCCTCATTCATTCTCTCATTAATTTTTTTGGCCCATCTGTTCCTTCTCTGGGGCAGGGGGGCTGGAGCCCATCCCATTATGCACTGGGTGGGAAGCATGACTAGAGTGTAGTTTTGTGTATTTGAACCCATTCCTGGATACAAACACAGCCCTTATTGTGTCAGGCAAAACATTATGTTGTTCTGTTAAAACTGAATGATGCTTAGTTAATGCAGTTTGATTCTCTGTGGATGTGGATATGCAGTCTGAACTCACTGAATTAACTAGCACAGCAATGAAAACTTAATTTGGTGTGCCAATGCCAAACCAAAACAATTTACTCTCTTCCACTCTATAGAGCAGCCTCAGTGTGTCTCCTGACACCAGAGCACTGCTGATCTCGCCAGAAGCTTTCACACAGATGTTTACATTGCAACCATTAATCACTTACAGCATGCTGATTTTATAGCATCGCTAATTATGTGCATTTTATAATGTAAATACTCAAGTAAATTATCTCAAAACTGTACTTAAGTAAATGTACTTTATCACTTTACTTTTGTGTGTAAAGTGGAGCCTTCCTTCCTTGACTTTTTTTTGACCATCACCAGAATCCATTTACAATACTAGTCTGAAGCACACCACCTAAATAATCACGCACTATTTCAGTGATTAATTATAACAAGTAAGTCAATCATTGCCTTTAAAAATGATTTCTAAAGCGATTCATTAAATTTACATCTTAATAATGCAATTAAATGTTAGCAAAAAAGTTATAAAATTACACAATATACAATTATAATTACAGTAGATTTGCAAATTAATTAATTAATTAATTAAAAGTCTTTAAAAGATGACTAAATTAATCTTTAATGGATATGAAAATTACTTATAGAGATGTATAAAATACCTAACGTAAGGTTTTTACATTTTGATTTGTTTATTCTTGTAGTTAATTGTTTTCATATTCAATCTCAAAATGAATGTGTCTTCTTTAACTCTTATAGTTTCTGTTATGCCCTGTCTTAAATGTACAGATCTCATTTAAAGACATACAGCCAGAATGCCACAAAAGAATCAAAGCTCCTGTTACAGCACTGTGTATGGTATGTCTTAAAATCAGAGGGAGGTATCTTTGAATTAAGGCTGCACTGATATCTCTGATTTTGGACTGGACTGAACATTAATTAGAACTGACATTATTCTGTCTGCGTTCGTCAGGGCCTACAACCTCCTTTCCATTAGGCTACATGTTCTCATTTGACTTATTTTGAAAACTATTGGTTAGGAAGCTTTAAGAGACACAGTTATACCTGGACTGTATTTTATAACTGAGTTGTTCTAATTTTCTTCATTTGGCAATGAAAAATTGAATTAAGTTAAGAATAAAAAAAGCATCTAGTTCTTAATGGCCTCAAGTTTAGAGTTGCCTTGTGCTTGTCATACAGTACAGAACATCTTCAAGGTTAGCAGAATGGCACTAGATGACATCTTTTTATATTATTTCATTTTTTCATCTTCCAGGTTGGTTTGATGGTTTTGGAAGGCTACTACAATAAGAGTAACGTAAAAGTAAAAGTAACGTCAAAGTTTGTTCTTGTTAATACATGTGATGATGCTCTGAATATATACAAATGTCGGTGAGGATGAGTACAGCTGTGACTTTGTCTCAGAAAAAGTGGTTAGTACATATATACTGTGCATACATATATACTGCATCATCAGTTGCGAATTCAAGGTAGTGTGGAGTTCACACAACAAATCACACTGTAACAGTAAAGATGAAGGCCTCTGACATCTCATCTGGTCAGTAAGGTGTTCAAAACATTTATCGAAGTTTTGATTATTGTGCTGATGGTGGACTTAAGACACCGAAACAACAGCCCCCAGACAATAGATTTCTTTAACCAGAAAAGAGACTGATTATTTTGCTAGAATTCAATATCAACAAGTCTCATGAGTCCTATCATTGGCACACTGTAAGAGCCTCATGAAAGCTGGAGTTGACTTTGGCTCTTTATATAGATCATACAACTTACTTTTTTTGGTTGATGCACAACCACAGGCTGTGTGATTATTTCTGGACATCATTGCAAAAACTTCCAAATCATTACGACCTTTTTGATGCCGTACACCGAGATTTGATCTGATGGTCTTGAGCGGCTACGATAGAAATTTCTGGATGGGAATATAAGTTGCGGGGTTCTGTTGTGGCAAAGAAATGATCAAAGATTCTCTTGTTGTTTTTTTCGAAGGGATATTTGAGCCTCAGACCCCTGCCACGATCTGCCCTTCAGGCTAGTCTATTTCTCAGAATAGAGCTGAGGACACGGTGGGTTTCTTCAGGACGGCGGTCAAACTGGTCAAGCTGAAAGAGAAAGGACTACACAGTACAACAGAGCTGTCATATGAAAGTATACCTATTTTTCAGTGTGTTATTTCATCTGTCTTACTCAAAATAACTTCACTCAAGTTGAAAAAGGTCTTGAAACAAGTTCATAAGCTCTGAAAGTGGAATTTTTTCAGCATGTTTCTCAGGGGTTTTAGATTTAAAACAGGATTAATGATTTATTTAGGTGACGATTTATATGCAGCACAGCCTTTGCCACTTTGAGCATCAAAGTAAAAATGTTAGAAGAAGGATTGGTAGTTTGGTACATGATTGATCACTACCACTGTTTGAGGATTTCTCGTGTAAACACCAATACTGCATACTGTGAGAGCTCATTTCAAAAACAGTTACACCTTTTGATATTTTGCAGTAGAAGCACAAGATTGGACACAAAGTCACTAATCGATCACAGACCCCAAATCAAATTACTTTTCAATAACCAGCAGGCAACAAAACAAAAAGAGGCGGAATTGTTCTCTTAGGCTTTGTACAAGTGACAAATGTCCTTTCCCTTTATTTTTAGGTCTTTGACTTTAGCAGAAATTGGGTAGAGGAATGATATGAAAAAATTATTCATTGATGTGTTTTTACAGTGCCAACAAAAGGCAAAATCAACCTTTTTTTTTTTAATAACACTTTTTCTCAAAGTTATTCAAAGTTTACCTCTCTCAAGGACTCTCCTCCTACAGGCATTATTAATTCTGCACCTTCTTTCAGCTTGTTACCAAAAAAAAGGGAAGGTTTTATAAAATGATTCAGGGTAATTATCCTTATTGTGTCCTTGGAACTAATATCAAAATATAAAGATAAACTAACTATCTTATACTGTTGTGTGTGTAAGTGTGTGTAATCCCGTACTTAAATCCACTGTAGTTATCATTGGACAGGGTAGTGTATTCATGTATACAGTAGTAAGAGTGGATGGATGTATACCAAGTCAGGCAGTTCATGTCAATGTCCCCAGTATGTAGAGGACATTAGCTACATGCTAAACTTGAAATAGAATAAAAAGAAAAAATAAGAGTCTAAAACCTACAGGACGAAATATCCAAAGCATGCTACAATGTCATAGTGTTGGATCGAATGAACACCATATTTAAGATCTTTTTACTGTAATAATAAAAGATAAAAAATGCTACTGGAAAGGTAAATTAATGTTACATTTAGATTTTTTATGTGTATAAAAGAAAATTACAATGTGATGGGGGTGCTAGAGGAAATTTCCAGGTGGTACTTGAACCTTTAGAACTTATCTACTGAGGACCATGAAAATTTGTCGTTTTTCAGACGCTTTATCATGGCTCGTAGTGTTAGCCAAGGGGAGATTTTGACCTGATGGTGTTAAAATATAACACCAGCTCCAGGCTTGATTGTTGCAATTGTAGTTTCTTAAAGGTCAAACTGCTCATTTGGTTGGGGTGTTTTGTATACGAGAGGAAAATATTGCCTGTTGACATTAGGACCCTCATTTCTCAGCAAATGTCAAGGACAATCAGCCACTAGCTTTTGAGATACCCTATCATGAGTCATTGTTACGGTGAAGGAGAGATTTTGACCTGATGGTGGTGCGAAAAAAAAAAAATATATATATAATAGAAATATGAAGCAAATTTCATAGAAAATCTGCCATTATTATCGACAACTTTATCATGGAAAAAGTGTTCGTTATGGTGCCTTTTGGCCTGATTGGTGTTACTAACTGACAGGGCAGGATGTCACCAAAATCACTAGAAATCATCTACTGGGGGCCTTGGCTATTTTGTAGGCAGCACATTTTAGAACTGCAGTATTAGACCTGATGGTGGTATAAGAAAAAGATGTCTGGAGCAAATTTTATTGAAAATTATTTTTCCCAAAACTTCTTTCATGGACATGATAGAAAGTGTTGGCCAGACGGAGATTTTAAGCTGATGGTGTTACCAGATGACAGGTCACAAGGTCACTGGAATTACTAGAGATCATTTTCAGACGACAAATGTCCTACAAGCAAGAAGGTAGCGGCTGCAATGTTAACGCTTGTGTTAACACAATGATGCTGTATGCAGACTGGACCTGGATGTACAGTGGGTGCTTTGCGTAAATGTTACCGTATGTCTAGGTTAACTTATAGTTCTACCAACACATATTACTTGTTTGAGTGGTAGTATAATGTGCAGTCAGTGAATGGTTGTATAACAATTGGAAGAATGAAACCTGATAAATAAATAGCTGATTAGGGAATTAAAACTAAAGGTCTTTTCATTTTTCAGGGGAACATCTGGAATTCACCCAAAGACCTCTAAGTGTTCCCTTTTCAACACTTCCGGAAAAAACACTTTTAAGCGTCCACTTTCAGAAGATTTACTGTGGGCCTAATTGTGGACCAATTGCTCCACTGTTATTCATCAGAGCCATTTCTTTATTTAAACTCTCTCAGTGCCCATTCAGGCTTTCCTTCTTTTCTGCCCTTAATTTTATTGACAAGCTCTGTTTGCCCATCCTTCACTGCAGCAATCAAAAAAGCAGCTGTGGTCTATATATTTTCCACCACTGCATCAGCAGGGGACTGATGACAGTGAGTAGAGGAAAAGGATTTTGGACAGCTGGGTTATAAAACCTACTGAGTTTGTAAGTCTGTAAAATCTATTAAATTGTTGTCTTGAGACTGGATGGGTTACTGTCTTTAGTACTTTTTGTGCTGAAGTCTCTCATAGGAGTGCCTCTTGACCTCTGCTGCTCAACAGGGAATTAAACCTAATATGGAAAATGCAATTACTGTGGTTTGGAGTTGGAGAAAAGGGAGTAGAATACACACAGCTAATAGAAAAAGATAAAAGGTGCCAACCCAAACTCTGTTTTGCATGCAGAGGAGAAATGTGTTTATTGGCCCTCTCACAGATACACCTTTTTTAGACGAAAGAATACAAATGTTATTTTTGTTCAAAGACACTGTCGGCAATCTGCTAGATCTGCCGTAGGTGTCTGCAAAAAAATCAGTCCGCACAAAATTTCAATTTTTCATGGTACCTTTCAGCAGCAAAGGCGTAAACTGAAACATGGCAACCGTACAAGACGTTTTCCTGTATCATGCTGCAAAATGCCTGAGGATACTTCACATGGTAGAGCCTCAGCATGGCCCACTTTGTTACTCGGAATGTGATTGTTTGAGATGATGGGTAAAGCCATGGGGCAAAAAAAAAAATGTAGGAGGTACGCAGGTGGTTGGAGGAGAGCAGATTGATGGACGTGGAATGAAAGAGAATGATCATTGACTGGGAGGCTTCTGAGAGAAAAAGCAACCCGGGGTGCACTAAAGTACATTTTACACATAACTGTATGCATTTCTTAAAGCAGAGCACATACACCCAGAATTTATGACTAGTAGTAGTAGCAGTAGTGTTGTCGCTGTTGTCGTAATGTCACGTTGTGAAGTGACTATGTTTGAAAGATCTGATTTAGTTCTGACAGTGTCTAACACTAGTTTGTCTCTTAAGCCACATTTAGTCAGGGTGCAAAGAAAATAAAAAAGTGTTGAAAGCTTCAAAGGTCCATGATCCAAATGTGAACGGATCTCAGGATTGAGAAAAAAATATCAAATGTCAAAGTGATTGACGGGTTTTCTAATACAAAGACTAAAACTAGATGGCTTCTCCTTAACACTTTATGATGGTACTTTTCACACAGCACTACCCTTCCCAAATCCCAAATAAGTCTATTTTCATTTCTGTTATTGGAGTTTTACAACTGTTTTAAAAGTTATAAAAAGGCATTTTATACCATATACCATATTTGGTGTTATAGCGATGCTTTGTGGTCATTTCCGGATCTCAAAGTATTAAATACTCACAGTCACAAAGTAAATACATCCAAATGATGCTGTTGTCATGTATACTTTGGGGTTTTTGAATAAACACGACATCGTCTTACTCATGGTTGTCTTTTTGGCTATACGGGGAGTTTATCAAGAGACTCGGCAGAAAGCCAATAACACCTGCATAATCTCATTAGAGCTGTCACGCAGGAATCATACACAAACTATAATACCTTTAAGTGAGTTTTACATTGCCAAAGCAGGATTACACTGCTTCTCCACTTGACATCCATCCAAATTCCAAGATTTCTAAAGTGACTTGACACCAGTTTCATGAACTGTTTTGCTCAGCTGGAGAACCGTACATTTATAAATGTCATTTTACTGTGATGGCAGAGATGTTATTGTTTTTTTCCATCACGCAGCGGAATCAGCTAACATCATTACAGATGTATGATATTAGCGTAATGAAGATGACTAACGCGTTTATTCTCTAAAGCATCATGCAGATATAATCCCTTCCCTCATATTGATGATTCATGCAATTAATCATTTTAACAAGTCATTCAGCCAAATTGGTAGTCTTAACATCAGTCAGGCAAGGTGTTCTGGTGTGCTAATCTCCCAATGAGAAGGTTTGATTCCTCGGCCGGGCCTTTTCTCTGTGAAGTCTCTGTAGGATTATATTCCCCCTCCCCCCAACATTGCAAAGACATGCAGGTCAGGTAGACTGGAGAATTTTAATTGACCGGGTGGGGGGGGGGTGTGAATGATAGTGTGCACAAGTGAGTTAGCACTGTAATGAACAGATGATCTGTGAAGGGTGCTCCCTCTGTGCATTCTGGGATTGGCTCCAGAACAACCTCTGAATGAATATAAGCAGGGAGAGAAATTCCACTTTTTCAGAGGTTACTCTTCCAGCAGGTGGCAGTAGACACAAACCAATGTGTGTCGCCGGCTGGGCCCATTTATGTAAACTGGCTGGATATGCTGTGGGTTCAGTTTCAGTGGAACTGTGGGTGCTTTAATAAGATGCCCACTCATTTACTAAATAGAAAACAGCAGATCACAGAAACAGTGTGATGCCTAGAAGGTCTGAAAGAGCCTGTACCTTACACTGCACATACATACACACGGGTACATTCAAGACTGACTTACAGTAATATTGGGCTGGAAAGTGGTGTGTCAAGGTTCCTCTTTGATTGAAATTTCAATTTTTCCAACATCACTGATGGGTGTGGTTAAAAGTGTCCTCTGTCGCTCAACTGCCAACTCGGTGGATGCAGATGGCCGCCCACCCAGAGCCCGGTTCTGCTCGAGGTTTCTACCTGTTAAAAGGGGGTTTTTCCTCGCCATTGTTGCCAAGTGCTGCTCATGGTGGGAACTGTTGGGTCTCTGTAAATAATATTTTGAAGAGTATGGTCTAGACCTACTGTATACTGTATGTGAAAAGTGTCTTGAGATAACTTTTGTTATGAATTGGCTCTATACAAATAAAATTGACTTGACTTGTTGCACTGGTAACCACACAAAACAGTGATGTCATGGTGTACTGACACCCCCCCGAGTGCATTCCTACATCACTGCAGAAAGGTACACAACTGGAAGGCAGCAAAAACAATATTTTCAGGGGGTGTTAAGTTGCTGTAACTACTTATATGCGCTTAAAACTGTATCTGTGTATGGATTAAAGGTAGATTTTGGCATTGAACCTTTTCTATAATGTCAAAATCTTGTCATCTTTTTTTGTTGAGCAGTGTTTGGTTACTCGTGTATTTTCAATCATTCATATTTTGAATTTTATTGATGAGCAGTGGCAGTAATTATACCCTCAGCTGTTAATCCTCAACTTTGTGTAGGCCTCTACGATCCCTTTGACCCGCCAGTTAAACACTTTGTAAGAACTTACACTGTGCAGGCAATTACTGTAAATTTTAATTCCCAAAGTTCTCAAGGAAACCACATAGGTCAAGTTGAATTTGGGGTAATTAGAGTAAAATGATGCGCAACACATCTAAAATATTTCCATTTGATAAATGCTGTAGGCATAAAATTCACGGAGGCTAGGG
The DNA here is from genome assembly GCA_031216445.1 of Lateolabrax maculatus. Classification (NCBI taxonomy): domain Eukaryota; kingdom Metazoa; phylum Chordata; class Actinopteri; order Acropomatiformes; family Lateolabracidae; genus Lateolabrax; species Lateolabrax maculatus. Next base: position 20,269,591 of record CM062203.1, on the reverse strand, counting down.
AGTAAATATTTCACTTACGATTTGTAGCTTCAGTGAAGAGCTGGAAAAAAGTTGATACACAAGTGATACTATCAGACAGAATGTGTTTGAATAGCCTTAAAAAAAAAAGTAGTTTAAAAGAAATGGAAATGTTGAGGACTATGTGTCCAAAACTTTCTGAGTAATATTCTTCTTAGCAAGATTGATTTATCATATTGTATTCTGTTAAATATGTTAAGTGGTTCATGGATCCCAAATGTTTTATGTTGTAAATATTTTAAACATTTAGGATGAACTGTGTGTATGATCATGTTATTGATGGTAGTACAACATAATGTGTGATGATGTACAGGGATGCATTGACTACAGAGGCAAAACTAACAAGTCAGCAAAACTAAAACAAGTACAAACCCTGTGATAAACTCAATCCCACTGATGGAGAATTAATAATAATACAAGTGAAGTAATTGGTAAAATATCAAATCACCACCAGAGAAGTCACAGCTTTAGGCAGTCGTTTTTCCTGGCCTACATAATTAAAGCCAGTACATAAAATATATAACAGAAATTGGATACAGGGGACAAAAAAAGTAAAATATGTTCTGTAAACCTCACACCATACCACATTCATTTATTCAGAAAACCAAAAAATCTGAATTAAAATTCAGTGAAGTTTGTATATGATGTCTATATCTGGATCTTCTTGGTCACATGCTGAAGATGTGATGTTAGAACGTCATACATGTACTATATAAATCAACTGAGTATGTGGCCTTCTCTTTGTTTACTTATTCTTTACCATTACTGTCATAATAAAGACGTATTTCAAGCTAGATCTGTACCGAGTTCACTCAAATGGGCAGGTATAGTTTATTTTGTAAGGGTCTAGTGCGGAATAGGAAAAAAAAAAATACAGTCAGATGATGAGGGAATTCTTAACACACTGACTGAGTGTCTGTTAGTATTTAGTGAGTGGGCAGTTGACCAAACACTGGCTCTGCTGCTGCCTTCAGCTGTTAACACTTGTCCATGATCTATGTAGGACAATAAGAGGCGCAGCTGATGACAATACATCCCCATGAACATTTCACTAAAGACAATAACTCCCCCCCCCCCAGCTTATTATTCCACTCACTACATTGAACAATTAACCAATCTGACACAAAGGGCTAATGGACGTATTTAACTCTCTCTCTCTCTCTCTCTCTGTGTGTGTGTGTGTGTGTGTGTTTGTAATTGGTTATCATGTTCTCCTTTTTCTTTTTGTCTCTAATGATCAGCTGTGTGAATAGAGTCTGTCATCTCCCAAAGCACACACACACACACACACACACACACACGCACACACACGCACACACACACACACACACACACACGCACACACACAGACTTCTCTCTGGAGTCTTGAGCCGCCACAGCAACATTACCGCAGATATGATCGCCCTGCTCGGAGCAGTCGACCAGCTCAGCTCCCAGGAAACCGCACGGCGCAGATAAATAAAACCAGGGTCCAGACACTATCTGCTGCCCTCGCAGTTTAGAAATATTCAGTATCTGTATGTTCTGGGCAAACAAAGGAGCAGCTGGACAGCAAACCCAGTAATCTGTACTGTGGCCCCACGCTCACTCTCACTCACGGGCTGGGCTGCTGCTTTTGTGGGCTCCCTGTCACAGGAGCGGGCCCCGGGCTGGTCCGAGGCGCGGCTCTTCCGCTCAGCTCATTGGCCCCACAAAGACGACTGTGGGGGGGGATGGCGTCTCATAGAGTACAATGGAGCCGCGGCCAGAAAAGACATCAGTCACTGGAGGGACTGAAAAGAAGCGCTGCGAGAAAAAAAAAAAAAAAAGTGAATTCCCCGCTTTCATTTCCGAGGCCAGGACGCAGGTAGTGTTAACTGTGCTGCGGGGTGGTTGTTTTATTTACCAGCCAGTCCCCGCGCACGGAGCCGCAGCGTGCGTGCGTGCGTGCTGTGGATGAGAGCTCCGGGTCTGGACCGTCGCTGTCTGGTATTAGGCAAATGCGCCGCGCTTATGGGAGCACGATAAGAGATTATGTCGCCTCAAGTAACACCGCGACACCAGAAAGTGAGAGAGGAAGAAACTCCAGTGACTAATAATGCTCCCCCCCCCCCCCCCCCCCAACCCTCACCCTTCCACCCACTGGGCCCTAGTTTGCCAGCAGGGCCTCTAGGAGTGGGGACACCTCTCGTGTGATTTACCCCGAAGTTCCCATCCACTAATTACCCCTGTACACCCCCCCCCCCCAACGCTACACTATGGATTCCGCGCCGGCTTGCTATGGGGAGATCGAACTCTAATTAAGATTGTTAATGAAGATTTAATTTTCCACTTCAAATGAGCCACTGAACTCTGGGGGGGGGGGGGGGGGGGGGCAGTAGGGTATAACCGCCGGTGGAGGGGGGGTTAAACCTTGCTTATACGTTTTACCGGGAAGGTGATCCTCTGCGGCCTGTAGAGACGCACAGACACACGCACTGCACGCGCACGCAGGGCCTCTCTCACTGTGCTGAATAGCCGGAGGGTATTGTGTGTGTGTGTGTGTGTGTGTGTGAAGTACATGGCGATTCCTCATTCTGTTTGAACCTTCCTGACACACACACACACACACACGCACACACACTAACTCGTGTGTCCTGTGATGCAATCCTGCAGCACAGCGTGCATGCGGCTCCCCGGCACAGTGTACAGTCAGCCGTCCCCAGGTGCGCGGCTCTAACGGAGCCCGTTTTTATCTCGGGCCCCCGCCATTATACTGCGATCAATTATGCATGCTGTAATTATTGACAGTGCCATGACAGCACATCTCACCTAGAGTGCTGCATTGCGGTGTTGATGCTCGAGGCAGGCCGAACGATAAACGTACATATAGGAGTCATAAATCGATAAGAATGTTGTGTTGGTTACAAGTCGTGTTTTATCAGCTTGGTGGCAGAGGGCGGTGTGTGTTTGTATGTGTGTGTGTGTGTGTGTGTGTGTGTGTGTGTGTGTGTGGAGGGGTGCTAAGGCAAGTCAAAGCTGTCTCGCATCAAACTGACTTCACACCGTCTTCAGATACAGGATGTTGCCAAGTCCGCCCCATGAATCTCATAATAATGGGAATGCACACACACAAACACACACACACACACACACACACACAAAAGAGACGGCGAGGGCTCTCTCCCTCAGCACTCTGCAGAATCAGCTCTAACCCAATCACAAATACAGTTTTATGTAATGCAACAGACTTGCATATTAACTGCTAATATGGCTCTCTCCATCCCCTTCCCTCCGCTTCTCTCCCTCTCCTGACTCGAGGCGGGTATTATCATTGTAATCAAGCGGAGACCCAGCTAACACGATCATTCTCTAAACCATCATGTAGAAATAATCCCCTCCTTCATATTTGATTATTGTAATAAATCTTTTTAATCAGCCATTCAGTCACACGGCGATGGCGCGCATCACCCGGCCGGGGCTCAGGCTGCACAGCGCCGGGGAGGCTCGGTGAAGGGGCCTCCCTATTATTTGGTCGCCGTTGACAGGTCCGCTCTATTTGCTGCTGCTCTGGAGTTCAAAACGTCCTCTCTCTTTCCTTTCTGCTTTTTTTCGCCAGGGAACAAACAGAGAACTCTCTCTCTCTCCCCCCCCCACCCCACCTCTTCGTCTGAAAGCGTGATTGCTCTGCAGAAACTCTCCGTCTGTCCTCTATTACTGACCTCACGTCCCCCCATCGGGCTGGATCAGACCAGACAAGGTGTTCCTTCATCCCGCAGTCAGACACGCGCACGCGCACGTCCGCTGTCTGCGGTTTGGGGGGGGGGGGTTTCAAGGGGGCCGATCCGACACGGCACAACAAGAGCCACGCATTTCGCGAGGTGCGCACACATCTGTATGCGCCGCACGGCACATCTCTCAATCGCTCTCTCCCTCTGTCTGTATCTCTTGCAGACACGCGCGCACGCACGCACACACACACGCACGCAGACAAACAAATAGAATAGAGAGCGAGCAGCAGAGGTCTGATTATCCAGAAATTCGGAAGACTGTGGAAAGCAGCACAGAGCAGGTCTGACTCATCTCTTTGAAATAGTTCCTTTTTTATTCAAATTTACAAAAAGAAAAAGTACAACAGAAATAAATACACTTTGTTCAGCACGCAATTGTGGAATTGTATCAACATCGTGCAGGAGCAATGAAGTCACTGGGGGGGGCACAGAACCGATGGGGTCTACCTGTTTGGGGTCATGAGGACTCTGGAGGCCAGAGGTCATGAACTTCAACCCGCACCCTCAAGCTACATATCAACATATGGAGATGCCAAGATAACCTGCTCTCACCCTCTGAGTGGGACTCCACTATCCTCAGTATATAAGGGGTTTTCTTTGACAGAGGACTTGACAAATGGCCTGACAGGACCACTTTCGTCTGTCACTGTGAGTTGGTGCATCTGAGCTGGCTTAAAGGCTGAGAAAGAGGTGTGGAGTGCTGCAGAGACTGCAGGCTTTTATTCTATTTAAAACAACTGATTCAACTAATCACGCTTTTGATTGAACCAATTTGCGGGGCTCAGGAGGTGGAATAATCAGCTCCGTCAAGTGGTTTAGTCGGCGTGGCACTCCAGAGCTCTGAAATAAGACGAATCAGGAGAATCATCGCTCTGATTTTGACCAATCAGCCGGGGCAGAACTATGAATTAGACCAATCAGCAGAGATGGAACACCTGAAGCCAATCAAAACCATATAATTATAATGGCAAGAAAGGTCACTTATTGGTACACCATGCTAATTGCTTTTGCAATGCCTGCCCTAGAACTGGAAATACTGTAATGAAAATGGGGATATTTTATTTTGTATATTAAGAGACAGAGAGACTCAGAAAGTTGGCACACTCCAAGATAAATGCTTTGGAAAACATTGCCCAGATGATGCTTTGGCAAAGCAACACATTAGTACTCTTTACAACAATGCTTTTTCTCATTACAAAATGGGTCCAAGTTCTTTGGCAGTCATTCTAGGTGTACCAGTGAAATTATCATTCAAGATATCAATTCACTCTGTCCATTCTACATAGTTTGACACGTTACTCCAATAAATTAAGGTTTAAAGGACAATTATGGTTAATTATAAATTGGATTGTTTGTAGTTTTGTAGTTTTGACCCTCATGATTATCAGTTATGATAACATTGTACACACCTGACTAATTGCTGAGAACAGGCATTGGTGCGACAGTGTCAGATAGGGCGAGAAAGACGAGAGGCCAGGTGACCCGATTAACCTGAGCTGATCTAAACCAGTTTATGTGGAGGTAAACTAAAAGGGAACACACCTTAAGGCTCAATTTACACTCACCCACACAGGTCATTCGAAGTTTGAACTGACCGGGGATCAGATAAACGCATGTTGTTGTGACAGGGAGAACAACGTCTACTGTCAGTTTAATATCAGTGAGACAGTACAGACCCTGTACAGGCTACTTCCACTGACTGCTAACTGAGGAGTAACTCTTACGTACGAGTCTTAGAGAGCCAGATGCATAATGCCTACACCCACAATGTTACCATTACTGATAGAAATAACGGCTACAAAGATGAAAATCAGACCCAAGTTGTAATAAACCGGAATGATCCTTTAAGGTTGGTGCACAGTATATTACTGTGAGTTGTCTAACAGCCCATATGCTTGTCTCCTCGGATGACAGAGTGTTACATACAGTAGCTGATGCCAGCTTTAAGTAGCTTTGGGATGTTGAGGTATTGTTGATCAGCCAAAATTAATTATAACTCAGATTCCCCCTGAGGTTCTGCACCCCCCCCCCCCCTCCTCCTCCCTCCACTCTTCACCACTCATTGTGCAGTATTTGTACATTGGTCCTGATACCATCCAGCCTGCACAGTGGCACTGTATGGACAAGTCTGTGGCTCAGGTAAAGGGTACAGAGGTGTATGTGGGTTTCATTTCGGTCAGTGTGAAGCCTGACTTCCTGATCGGTTAAGTACGTGTTGACAGTAGCAGAACTTGACAACAAGATTATGGTGGACCAAACTGGTGGACACTAGCAAAGCTGGCAGCTCGACTTATGTGGGTGGCTTTACAGTGAACCGGTGATAAATGGTGACATTTCTGCGATGGCACACCAAAGACATCCACATTCAGGTAAGGGTATGTGGCACAATTCCCCTCTGGACTCAAATAACTCAGTTTATCAGGAAACAGGGAATACAGTTGACTGTTGGGTTATTATTCCACAAAAGTAGAGAATTTGCTTGACTTCAGATCTATGTAGTGGTCAAGGTAAAGAAAAATGCATCATTTTATTATATTAATTTGGTCATTGAGTTGCATTGCCTGAAATGCATGAAAAAGGAAATTTGATGGACAGTCACATTCCCATAATAAAAATCTTACTCTTAAATGTACACTTTATTATATTTCTAGAGATTAGTAACTTTCTATAAAACTTTGGTTCATATCTCTCAGGCAGTGCAGCACTAATGACAGAGCTGTCCTTAAAGCATTTTAGTGTATTGTTTTACTTTTGCAGAATAATAATCCAAATTTATGGGAAAATACTGAATTTTTATTGTATGTCTGTTAGGGGAATTTCTTTTCTGACTCCAGTGGATTTTCATGAAGTGTTCCTCGCTGGAACAGGCTCATTCTGATGCTTCCTGTTACTAATATTTTGCATGTCAAACTCCTGCCAGAGGCCACGTGTATGACTGAATCCTTGGCTTGTCCATCTCAGGCGAGAGCCACCACAAAACAGCCTGTTCATTTACTACCCAGATGTTGAATACATGGTGTTGTTTTCAGTCCAGGAGGCGGTTATGTCCAGCTCAGTTAATCCATTTCTAATCTACAGCACATACAAACAGTCCCGACAGTGCTCCATTTGGACATGTAAATTCTGTTTTAGACTTTTTTTTAACTCATTTTTCATTTTATATATTCTATTTCAGCAATAATATTCAGTGGTATTTACATTTGAAATGCTTTTACATACAGTTAAACATTGTATCTTTTTGTTTAATTGACATCTTATAAAACAACTGTAATCTTTGACATTATTCATTATCTATAATTGAACATCACATAGTATAAAAGTGCATTCCAGCTGAAAACTCCAGCTCATTTGCATCCTGACCTTTAACAAGAACAAAAAGCGTGTCGCGGGAGTCTCTGCTCCTCTATAATTTCATTACAGATCTATGGACATTTTCTTTTGGGCAGTACGAGTGTTCAGAGTGGAATTGATTGCCTTTTTAGTGTTTTTTTTACATTGTTTTCAAAAACCATGCATACTTTGTCCTCAAGACGTGTCAAGTGAGACTACAGTGGGGATACGCATAAAAAATAGGAGACTTCTTCCATAAAAACATTTAAGAGATCAATAATAGAGGCATCTTTACTCTGTTTAGTAGATGGTATACTCGTGGATGGTTTTGCTTCTATAATTTACTGTAGTACAATCAAAGCCTTATGGTGTTCATCAGTTCTCTTGTGTCTGTGTCTGTATTTGTGTGTGAATCTTTGTAAACATACCAACACTCAACTACAAAAAGCGGGGGGGCAGTCGTGGGGGATCACATCCGTAAATCATTTAAATTTTTCACAATGTCTATTTTCCGTGTGGGCTGAGAGGAGGGAGAATCTTTTGCAGGATTTAAATGATTCATCATTTTCATTTGGAATGAAGTAGTGAGCTGAATAATTCACTTTTCTGCCACTGCAGATGGAATAAAAAGTAACAGTTTCTGTACAATCGTCTCCCTTCCCCGACCATTTCTTTCTCCATACATCCATCCCCTGCCTCGTTCACTTTATATTCAAATAAATATCTTTCCCCTGTGTGTTATACTACTTTCTAAACTATCTTGTTAAATGTTTACTCTTGCACTTTGTCCCGAAAACCTATGTTGCAGCTTATGTATCATCAGTCATATCTTTAAATGGTCTCTGGGTATCATGGTTTTCTCCCTGCCACTCTTGCTCCGTCTTTGTTAAATATGCACACATGTACACTCACACATACAAGTGTTTGCATGCACTTTTGCTCGCACATCCACAACCTCTCGCTCTCCTCACACACAAACACACCTGCAGACACAAAGAGCCGACCAACACGCGCAAAAAGAGAAACGTCTTCCTTCTTGTTTCCTGCTGTTTCTCATTCTATACGTGAGAGTTGAATTAAATCGAGTCTTGGATGTTTGGGTTGTTTTTCTTTGTCCAAAGCGTTTAACAAATTGTTGCTGCCCCGAGCAGAAGCAGCCTCTGCATTGTCTCAGTATCTGTGCTCAACCATATCAGCGTTTCAACACTTATTGCTTTAAATTACATCAATCACTCCCTCCCCTGCCCTCCCATTCTCCATCCTCCCTAGGCTCATTTTTCTCTGTCTCTTTTTATTACTTTGCCTCTTCATCTTTCACTCCTTTAACTTCTCTTCACATTATTGTAGCTCTGGTTGCCTTTTCATCATCCTCCTAACCCCCCCACCCCACCCACCCCCCTTAATCTCTTAGCCCCTTTGCCCCTATTTGTTTCATTTTTATCTTTCCTTAGTCTCTCCCCTCTTCTGCAACCTGCTCTCCTCCCTCTTTCTTCTCTTGCTCTTCTTTCTTTTCCTTCTCCTTTTTGGCACCCTCTCCAGCTTTTCCCTTCTCTTCCTTCTCTTTCTCCCTGTCTTTGAAGAGTTGAGCTAATTTGTGGAACTGGGGACCCCACTCTTCCAGCCCCGCCCCCCACTCCTCCTTCTCTGCATCCTTCTCTCCTTCGCTCTCGAGTGAGCTGAGGGATCCAGCCCGGGACCCTGTGCCCTCCAGGCCGTACACCTGCACAGAGTCGTACGGTGGCTGTGATGGGTCAAAAGTGACCTGGGCAAGACGCAGACGCAGGAACTCGCCCACCCTCAGTGCCAAGGAGGGACCCCCAGGGCCTGGAGCTCCTCTCGCAGCCTCCATTCCTGGAACCCAGCTGGCCCCAAAGCCCATCACTCCGCCGTATGCTCCCCGAGGTTGCCCCGGGAAGGGGAAAAGCTGGGGGGTTATATCCCTCCTTCCCAAAACATACCCCCCCAGACCCACCCGATCACGCCAGTCCCCAATAAAACCAGCTGCTTCTGGGTAGACAGATGAGATCCCTCCGCTCTCCCTGTCCGGCCTCGCCACCACAAAGTTGCTCCCCATCTCCAGTCCTCCTCTCCCCAAGCTGCCGGGGTAGTCCCTCTGTCCAGACATCTCCCCCTGCAGGACAGTGGCGTAGTTGCGTCCACCGGCAGGTTGCTGATGTCCATCTGTGGAGGGGCCCCCATTTCCACCTCCGTTTCCCCCTCCCCCTCCTCCTCCTCCTCCACTGCCTCCTCCTCCTCCTCCTCCTCCGCTGGAGTCAGATTCAGCCTGGCCGGAGATTGTGCGTTTCGGGGACAAGCCGGTGCGGGAGGCCCTGCGCCCCGCTACTGGGAGGGTGGCCGAGTCGCACACCCAGCCTCCTGCGCCGTGACCCTGGCCCATCATGGAGCCGGATCGGGTCATGACGAGATTATGCTCCCTGGGTAACGTCTCCGACTGCACCTGGAGGGAACGTAGGCGAGCACGAGTGATTTCAGTTTGGGGCTGGGGTAGGGTGTGGTACTGTTAGGTTGGGTCACCGTAACACATAATGGGATGAAGGATAATTTAATAAGGGGCATAATAAAAGCAGAAAGATGGGAGAGTGTGATGACATAGTGCCCAAATGGAGGAAAAGCAGAAGATGGGGATGATAAAAAAAATGATTGAGACGAGGGAGAGACAGACATAGAGCAGAGCAGAGTGGAAGAAAGCAGAGTCGGAAGAAGCCATAGATATTAATTGAGCACTAGAATGAGCTAACACTGCACTGTGAGAGGGAGAGGGAGAGGGAAGTGATCGAGAGATAAAATATTTGAAAATTAAATAAAGGAAGGGCCAGACAGCCTTGCAATGGCCTAATAAATAAAACAAAACATAGAAAAGATAATGAACAGCAGGATATAAATGTGCTGATATGTCTGGATCATCATCTTCCCCAAGCTTTGTCCTGGACATTTCATCTACCGTACAGAGATTGAAAATATCATAGTGTTGCAATCACTGCAATAATATAGCATATGAGGGTGATTTCAAACTTAATAATTATTTTATATTTGCCTAATTACTTTCTTACTTACTTGTTTGCCTATTTGATTGAATAATTAAGTCATTCATTCATCTTTAATGCTTTCTCCAATGCAACCATCTATCATTAATCAAGTTATTTATTCAATTTTAATTCATTATTCAATGCAACATGTATCACTTTTTCTGCTTCCTTAAACATGTATCCAAGCATCCATGTATTAAACTGTGTCACAGTAGGGAATCCATTTATATGCCAGTTTCACACCAAACGTGCAAGAACACCTCACTTGGATGCTATGGATGACACTGCTATGTAAACAATAACAATACTAATTTTCTAACCTGGCATCCCCTATCATCTCTCTGAAGACCAGGCTGGCCGGAAGAAAGAGTAGAATTACATAACTCCTTGAATTTAGAGTGCACAAAATGTACTTATCTATTTTTCTGTACAATTCTCCTATAAATGCCAGTAGGCCCCTGGACGCTCGTCATGGAGGTCAGCATATTATGGATCAGTCAGATCAGCTGAACTTTGATCTCAAATTGCGCGTTTGGTGTGAAAACGGGGTCACTGTAATCCTTACCCAGTCCACATCTTGATTGTGGTTCCCTTTGTCCTCACTGCTCCCCTCTGTACAGTTGCTCGCAGTTCCTGTGCCCCCTCCTCTCTCCTGGCTGTCCGTGGTTCTCGGTGTACCTCCATCCGACGTGCTCACCCCACTTTGGGGTGCAGTCCCGTCGCGGCTGCCCGTGCGGCTCCCCGTCCGGCTTCCTGTGCTGAGGTCTGTGGGAGGCATGTACACTGCCCCGGACTCCATCGCCCCTACCATAGCCCCCTGGTTCTGGATGACCAGAGAATGGTCCGGCTGGCCTCCAGGAAAGCGGTATCCCAGCTCAGCCAGTCCTGGTTCAAATGTCCCGCCTGGTGTGCGGCGGAGAACAGGTAACGTGTGGCTGCTGTAACAGAGGCGACCATAGAGGGGTCCTCCTGGTCCTGAGTAGTTGTGATCCACACCCGGATTCTGGGCCCAGCTATAGGTGCGAGCTTTTTCTTGGGCGCGATGGGTGTAACGTCTGTAAGACATGAGGCCAAACACTCGATTTAACTTTGGTAAGTCGGGCATTTTTTACTTTATTTCAGAGTCACAATAAAAAAAGGCCTCTGGTGTGAATCAGACTGGTGCAGATTGGGCTCGCCAGAACACACTATCTTTGGTCATTTTGAGAGTATTTCTGAGACTGTGGTTTGTGGTGTTCTATTGTATCGCATCATATCCACATTGTAGGGTACTTCTTTTATTTGCCCACCTTGAAAAAAAAGCTATGTTGGAAAAATAACTAATTAATAGGATACTACTGAAAAAAAAGTTAAAAATTTATGAATTTATGTCCCTAGTATGAAGGCAGAAGCCACACAAGTCATTATAGAACTGTTACTGCTCCCCATGACAAGCAAACAGAATTTCTGTAAGATCTTAAAAATGCAATACAACAGATCCACAAACTACAGCTTCAAAGTTTTGATAAAGTTTAACTATCCACTCCTCTGTGACACGGTGTCAAGAAAAATGAAGCATTTAAAAACTTCACAAAGGTAATATTTATTGCAGGGATATTGCAATGGATTGCATTAGATTTACAAGGTTTTTCATGTTGTTGTGTCCACCTCCATAAATTTGCGAGAAGCAATTTTCGATAAACTAAAAGCAGCCTTTGTACTTGTTTATGGCCTCTCCATATGGCTCGCATGAATTCATCACAGCTAATTATTAGTCCAAAGGCAATAACAATGTTTCACAAAAACATCAAAGTGGGTGCAAACAACTCTCAGATGTAGCAGAACATAAACGAGCTTTAACAAAATGAGCACAACAAAGTAGTCTCCGAGGTCTGCAGAGCTTGATAGCCTTCTGTCTCAGCAATTTGATCGGTGACTGATTGTGACCTGGGAATTACGGCTCGATCAGTTCCTTAAGTAGATCAATTAGGTGCTGGACTGGAGATAAAAGCTTTTACGCTGAAGTGGTACATTTCCTTCCGGACTCGTTTTAACATGTAACAATAGGTTTGATGTCATTTAAACAAGTGTCACATATGTATCGCATGTAAACAAACTCTCCAACACACTCCCTCTGCCTACTTACACATTCCTGCTGTCCAGGGTGCGATAGCCACGTGAGCGGGAGCTGTGCGGGGCACTCTGGAGCGCAGCAATGTCAAAAGCGGCGGTGTCGGCCTCGCCCCCGCCCTCGTCGTCGTACGTTATGATGTTCTCTCGTACGTCGTCCTCCTCCAGCGGTGACAGGGAGTCACGCTTCTGACGGCGCAGCGACAAGGACAGGGCGCTCACCGCTGCAGAGGGGTGACAGCAGGAATAAAGGATATTGAGGCATGAGAAGAGAAATCGGTAAAAGAATGATGAACAAGGGAGAGGGGGGCAGAAGTCACAGGGGAAATAAAGGGAAGGAGGATGATGGGAGAGCGAGCAAGGGAAACATTTTCAGGCAGGCAAAGAGGTAATACAGAGAGAGACAAAACAATACAAGAAGAAGCCTTGGGTTAGAGGGCCAGTGTATCATATCAGCAGGCTGCATGCCTCCACTGTGTAATTGACTTTGAGCTCCAGCCAGGCAAATGGATGCTTTACTATCCCATGACTCCATGACTCTAATTCCATATTCCCAAACCACAGCGCTACATTTGACCCAGGGCAGTGGGCAAAGAGCCGAGCTATGGTGGCTCTTGGATAGTTGTCCAACAAGGCTACCTGGGATAAAATCCATCGGGAAAGATGGATTTGGTCTGCTAGCGTCATGCAGTCTTGCTCAATAAGTTCAACATGTATAGAGTGTGGAAATATACTTGTATTTCGTTAATATACAGAGTACTTGTATGAAGACTCTAGGTCTTAATGGGGCTACATTTTTTGACCCAATCTGAAACGACCACTGGAAAACCTACCAAAACGTGACTTGCATACATTTTAAAAATGGCATCTGATCCAAAAAAAGGCATAATTGATTTACCACACCCCAAAATTTGCAGTCATTTTTAAAACAATGGCCTTTTTATTTGACACAGAGGTTAACAAATGCAGGCTTCTCGTTTCAAATTTGCATGGGTAAGTTAATGCCAATGCTAAAAGCTCATGAGTTGGTTGAAAACTATTTTATGTTTCCAGCTAATTCATTCCTGTAACAAGTGTTAGATAAAGCCCAGACAAAAGACAGATTGGCTATCACTGCTCTAAACTATGATATGTTAGCACATTGGTTTCCACCTGCTGGATGTTCCAGTTCTTATAAAGTGACATGTAACCCCCCACACAATAATGTAGTTGGCTTATGACACACCCCTTGCCTTTGGAAGTAACTATAGGTAACTACTGTAGGTAGTTAGCCAGGGATACGTTAGAGCAAATAAACAGACCATTTTCCATCCCTTACACTTATGACTTTTTGGCTTTGTAAAAGAGTTTAAAAGTCAGTACCCTTCAAAGTCTTGATGTACTGAGTGTCTTTTTTTATAAGAGCTCCATGCAAACTGTTTCGGCATTTGGAGAAATCCAAATCTTGACAGACCTACTGGGCCTAGTTCCACGTATAGCCTAGTGACAGCCTTAATATTGTTGGAGGTTGCATTATTTGATTTCCATGACACTAATCTAATGATCCCTGAAAGGAGTGGGAAAACTCTTATCATTTAAAACCATTAGAGGGATCTCCTTCATGTCACGGTGAACCTGTATTTCTGTCTTCATAGCAGGCTCTATATCACATGAAGAGTGGCTTAATATCCACCTTATGTATGCCAAGCCCATTTTTAATAACCACATGGGATCCTGATGGAGCTGTTGTCGTAGCTTCTGTAAGAATGTTTGGCATTTTTTTGGGGGGGGGCCCCAGTACTGTTCGGGATTAGCAGGGACCTCTAATACATGTAGACGAGAAAAACTAAATTGTACTGGAACAAAACTCAGGCTCTATTTTGAAGCTCCGAACCTGAGGTGAATGCTATAAAGTTCTGTGTATTTCCTGGTATAGTTTATGCCCTTGTCACTTAGAGAACTAAATTCTAAACTCCACCAAAAGCCACTCTGCATGATCACCTTCACGCCATGTTGCCTTTGTCTCTTGATTGAACTGGTCTCTTCCAGAATGATAATGTCCCTATCAACAAGGCATGAGTAGTGATCCAACAGACTGAATAGAAATGACAATGACGCTGGCCGCAAGCCAAAGCCTTCTCAGCACCTAGACATTATCCAATTGAGCATTTGAGTCTCTGCAAAGGTGGCCGTGACATTTTATTATGCTGCATCAAAAACCGGAGGGCCCAGATAATCACTCAGAATTGTTATTTTAGCAGTGATTAGCGCTGACCTTGCCAGAGGAGATAACTGGACCAAAATTGTGAGGAAAAGTAAACCCTGCTATTGAGCAGCTGTGATTAAGAGAAATATTTACGCTGCTGCTTCCATTATTTTCATATGCAGATTAAGCATCCAGGGATGTAGTGGAGGGTAAACAGCCCTAAACACTATTTACTCATCCTTTCATTTGTGGATTAGCATTAAAGTCCTTTATAGGCAGTAAATCTTAATGATAGAACTTGACTGTATAAATAATACTAAGGGCTGTAGTAAAAACATTGTATGTAGGTTATATAAGGAAGGGTATTTAAAGGGACAAAAAAAATATTGTTTTTATTTTCACTGTTGTTATTGTCTTATGATGATCTCAGACTTCATCACTATGTATCCTCATACTGTATCAAAGCATTTACCCAGTAATGTAGCGACACAAGCCAGGATAGCCAGCAGGGCGGCGGTACTGAGCCCAGGGGAAGGCAGTGTGGACTGCTGAGGGAGACACACCGCCTCTCTTTCCCAGTCCCACTCGCCCTCAGCCTGTTTGTCCTTCTCTTTCTCCCCGGCCCGTGCCCCTCCTCGCAGGCAGGGACAGACGGACACGGTGACCGTCCCCGTGCTGGTGAGGCCTGACGTCCCATCCCTCAGGACCAGCGGCACGTAGAGCGTCAGGGTGGAGGATGCGGAGCGGGACAGCGGCTGGAGCTGGGACAGCAGCACCAGGCTGGCTGTGGGGCCTGAATGAAAATAGACAAAGAGGGAGATAATTAAACTATTATTAACTGTATGCTGAAATTTGTAATTTTTTTTACGTGCTGAATGGCGACAAGAGGTTACAAAGTTATCCTCAATTATCAGTGTGCTCAAGTTTGCAAAAAAAAAAAAAAAAAAAATGACTGTGCCAATACAGTTTGTGCAGAACAGAGCCAGTGCATACAAAGCATTAGCATAGAGATTTACATCATGCTTGTATGTATTCAAGCATGGAACACGACATAAACCCACACATTTTTCATTTTGTTTAAATGAGAAGAGGCTCACATGACAAATTTAGGATAGAGAGCAGCAACAACGAAAGAGCTGATGGCCTCTGTTGGTCTGAAGCCTCTTACTTTTGGGCAAAAGAGCTGTAAAGTCTCTGTGAGGGAGATATTTTTAGATTTCTTCAAAATTAAATGCACAAGACTACAAAAAAACAGGCCACAGATAAGAGGGCACATAAACATAGTGTGGAAAATATTTAATCAGCATGAAAGGCACTGCAAAGTTGTATAAACATGACTTAATTATCACAAACGAATCTTTGCTGAGCCAAATTGCAGATCAAATCATTATCGTTTTTAACAAAGAAAATAATGTGACATGCCTTCGTCAGACAAGCTGTCCATATTAGAACAGAACATGTTCTTCTTTTTCTCTGTTCTACTGTTGGATGACACATCAAAGAAGCCTTTGATTCTACATGTCAGTGAGTTTATCCTCATGATCCGCAGTCCAACTAGAGCAGGTTCACTCCTCATGGTTTGGCCAAGTTTAGAACCAATTAGCAGGCCAGTTGTACAAATGATAGTCAATGAGTACTTGAGTGCTCATCAGCTACTAGAATTACAAATCATACTTTTAAATTTGACAGTACTATCAGATGTATGATAGCTATAGTGAAATATCTATAGTTGACAGTTGTTACTGGTTATTAAATAACCGTGGATGTGTGCACAGCCAGGGGACCAAATACACATATCAAGACACCTTAACTACCATTTAGAAATAGTATATTCGCTTAAACTAACCCATACTTTTATATTAACAATGGGTCAAATAACGTGTAATGTGAAAGGAGTCATTTGTACTGCTGAACCCACAGAGAATAATAACAGTGGAGACCAAAACAAAGCTAAAACGAGAGTGAATACTGGACATCCGTCAGGTGGACTAGCTACTAATGCATTCACCATATCAACTTTTTTAGGTGATAATGTGTCAGTATTGCGTTTTATTGCACTGCCCTGAAGTGGAAACAAAAATATATATGTATATTTTTTCAGCTTCAATTTTTAAAAATGATAGAAATCTGCTTGCTACAGCCTGGTAAACATGAGTTCAACCAGCTGAATCGGACTTAACAAATGAGTTGTTTTGTGACCACTTATGGCATAGTGATTTGATATATATTCCTGCCAGCTGCAGAATGCAGCAATGCAAATGTGTAGAGTATGTTAGCCACCTCAGTTTCACATGCAATTCCACTGATTGAGAGTCTAAGAGTCTGTTATGTGTCAAAAAGTGTAGCAAAACAGCAAAAGATGAAAAAAGAAAATGTTTTATGTTTTATTAAGCATGTTTGTAAGGCCTGAAGAATTCAAACAATAAGGTATTTTGCGAAACACTGACGGGAAACATAACTGTGTTTGTTTTCCACAGATGATGTGTACTTGCAAAAATATATTTGTGGACCAATTATTTATATTTATCTACAAAAAATGCAAATATAATCTTATATACAAAAAGTTTGTGGATGTAATTTTTGCACAGCACATATCTGAAGATGAAGAACTTATTTTTTATTAATCTATTGAGCAAAAATAACCCCTAATGTCTGGGATTTGATGCTTAGAGTTACAGATAATCATTAGTACATTATTCATTGAACTACAAAGCCCATCATGTGTGAAAGTGTATTTTCCTATGTTTGTGCTGTACTGTTTATGTCTGTTAGTGTGTACGCTCTATTACACAGCATGTGTATGTATTTGTGCTGGATAAGGGGCCAAAGACAGCAGTACAGACAGAAAATGTAGTAGAAACAAATACTAAGTAGCTAAATTCAATTGAGCTGAAGTAAATTAAACGAAGCAGCTCTGATTTCTTGAAAAGCTTTTCATGGGAAACAGTAAGTATATGTGGTTGTGGGGAGGAGAAGATGGATGTATTGGATATGGGAAGGCAAACAAGGGGGACGAATAAAGGGGGTGGGGGGGTGGGGGGGGTGGAATAACAAAGCAAAACAATGGGGCCACCAGAGTTGGGAGATGGATGGCAAAAGAGAGAGGCAGAGACAGAAAAAGGGAAGGCGGAGGAAGACAGAAGAGGAAGAGGCAGAGGGTCTGAGAGGAGGGGTAAAGGAAAGGCAGAATAAGAGAAAGGACGAAGATGGAAAGAGAAAGGTGGAAAGAAAATGTGGGATTAAGAGCCTTAAAAAAGTGGGGGAAACAGTGTGCATCTGCCATGGGAACAAAAAAAAAAAAAAAAAAAGGAATTAAGATAAAATACAGAGAGAGGGAAAGATTGAGTGCCTACCACCACTATCCCTGACGCTGAAGTTGAGGGCAGCGCTGGACTCCGGAGGGATGCTGAAATACACAGTGCTGTCATTCCCTCCCTCATCTCTATCAATCGCCCGCAACACCTGCACCACCTGAAACACAGAGATAGAGAGAGCGGGGGAGAATGGGTGAGGGGGGGTGTGTGAATGTGTGTGCGTGGAGGGGGGTGGGGGGATACGCACGGAGAGCGGAGAAAAGAGAAAAAGAAGGTAATGGGCGAAACACTTTACACAGAGAGCGCTTTTAGCTACAAACCATTAGCCGACGTCAGCAAGAATCAAAACAAGCCAAACAATTAGTATAGAGACACGGGCGAACTGTGTCTGATACTCACACCGAATAAATAACTGTGTCTGACGTGAGTCGCCTTTCACGAATACAGTGCAGTGTGGCTTTCAATTTAGTAATAGCATCTGCACAAGTCTACAGTGGCAATCGTAACAGAATTAATCTAAAAAAAAAAAAATCTCCCGCAGCCCGAGATGATGGGTAATTTCTTTTTAATGAAAAACTCCGGTCGTCATTATGCAAGACGTCCTTTCAGAAATACTTTCGAGTGCTAGTTACGAGGCTGAATGCAGGGATGAAGGGTGCCACACGCTCTCTGAGTTAGTCAGTGTCTCTAGGCATGGGAGAAGATTTGTTATGTTCAGTCGCATTATGTTATCAGTTGCTGCGTGTGAATATTCAAGCGCATTTTGGCTAATGACTTGTCATACAGACGTGCGTACACAACTCGAGCACATTCGGAGATATCATAATCTTTCTTTCTTTGTTGAACTGTCTCCCGCTCGCTCACATACGAGTATACACAAACACAGACATCACAGGCAGAGACAAATCAACGCCGTTGCCATAGAATCACAGATTTAGTGGCGAAACAACAAAGACACAAGCAGAGCAATGAAAACACCAGCAAAAACAACAGATGGGCCAAGACACCAAATTATGGTGTTGGAGCCAGCGTGGCATACTGAAGATGGAGGAGAGGGAAAAAAAGAGAGCAAAGGATGGTTTCCAGGGAGAGATTGAGGAGCACTGAGATGATTTTTTCTAATTGAAATAGGATCTAGTAAGAGCACCATGATGCAGAAAAATTGACAAGAACACAAATAAAGCAAGAGGGATGGCAGGAGGGAGGGAGAAAGTCTGAGAGGAGACTCAAGTTTAATTACAATGTGAATAGCTGCTGTGTTCTGATAGTGGGCCATGGAGGACTCACCTGCCTCCATGGTGAATGGGTACATCATAGCTGTATGGTGCCATATCTGAAGACAAATAGCTGAGCACTGCTGTACTTTATGCTCCTATAAATGAATACGCATTGCTCTGTATAATATGCTTCTTTATTTGAATGAAAACAGCTTTGAAGTACTGTATGTTTCTTTATAGGAGACATCACAGTTTGAAATAAATTAATCAAACTCTTGACAACTCACAGCATAGACCTGGTACATGAAGTACAATGTTTGTGTATTTTGTCTTTCATAATAATAATAATAATAATAATAATAATGGTTACTTTCATCCAGACTGATTATGAACATTTGTACATGCTTTGTTTATGCTGTGTGGATCAAATTTCATGGCAATTCATCCAATAGTTGTGGAGACACAACTTTTTTACACAGAAAACACAAACCATCATCATCCTCATGGTGACCATGAATGTCTGTGCAGAATTTCATGACCAATAGTAACCAATCAATAGCATCCAATAGCAATAACTAAAAATATATTCAAACCCACGATGTGTAGGACTTGAAAATGTCTTTATTTGGTGCCATCTGATGGAATGGTCTAAATGCAACATATAAAGCCCTTTTCCATTGCAGGAATTTGACAACCCATAACTTAGGCTTCCCATACTTTTTAAGAACTATGTGAGGCTTTGGTACTTGGTTGTTTTGGGACTTATTGAAAAATTACAGTCTTCAGCACTGCTGACAACCCTTAAAGTGCCTGGAACTTACATTCAGTATCACCACACGAGTAATGCCAAAATGTAGTTTCAGGAACTTGGCTGGTGGAGAAGCGTGGAAACAAAAGCAGAACGTGTGACAATGGCTATATGTCAAATTATGTTTTGTTATGTCCCTGCAGAGGAAAATGACTAATATACTGCACCAATTTGCATTAGGATTGCCCCATTTTCATACAAACAAAAGCTTGTTCCAGCAGAATAATTTGACAGATACAATGAAAAATCATTTTTTACACATAGGGGCTTGAAATTATAGTTTTGGAACAGGACTCTTCTTGCAGACAAACACACAACATCAAAGGTCACTTAAACACATACTGACCTGCCCAGTGGAGGATGAGTCGCACATGGCTGTTGTGTATTGCCTGTCCAGCTCAGGTGCATTGTCATTCAGGTCTAATGTCTCGATTGCAACCACAACTCTGGACACTTGGCTGGGATTGTCTGAAAGAACCCATCATAAACAGGCAGTTCAAAATACAGCACTCCAAGATGCCTGCAGACAGCTGTGTTGAGAGTAATCCATAAATACAATTCCTGCAATGCAACAAACACAAGTGTGTTTACACACACAGAGGTGCATGTTTGCACTCTATTAAATCCATTCAATTGTCCTCAAAGGGGAAATCGAGCATTTCAGTCATTGTCCAAAAACGTCACTCAGATCACATTAGCGAGCATACAATTGGCTAAATAAACAGTAGTACATTTGGTTTCATTTGGCATGTGTTACAGGCTCCCAGCTGGAGTACGACTGATGCTTCCATAGCAGTCAAATTTTTCCACATCAAACTGTTCCGTTCTTAGCCAAAGCATCTCACAGCGTCAAAAGTGTGTGTGTGTGTCTGTGTGGGTTTCTAAGAAAGAGGGAGCAGAGAAGGGATGTAGAAAGCACTCAATCTGCATGCAGTTACACAAGGGCGCAGTTTAAATGGATTGGCAGAGGGTCTCCCACACCCCATTCACTTGGATATACACATACTCGAACATGAAGTTCTCACAGCCACGCTTGAAATGCACAGAGTCACACTCTGAGCTGAACATTCACCATTACATTTTAGGCTGCTCTTGTGTAGGGCTCAGACACAATCCAAGGCTCACCAGCACACACTGTCACTCATTTATCTAAGCAGTGGGCCACACTTTCTGTAAACTAAGACATGCACACACACACACACACACACACACACACAGACTCCCACACCATGTTCTCAAACATTGAGCAGTAACACCGTGTCATGGATGACAGCAACTGGTTCACATTGCTGAAAAGCTGAAAATGAGCTCTTGCTGTAATGCCACTGGGTGAGCTGGCCTGCCTGTGGCCATGGCAGGGCTCCTGCTGTGCTTTATGTCAACACAGCCTCCAACAGTCTGTTTATTAGATAGAGCTCATTATTCAAGACAGGCACTCGCTGCGCTGCCTCCACAGTACGACCGACCGACACTGCTGCCATGAGGAGCCCTGAGTATATTTTAAGTAAAGATTAACTTTGTCCAGAGTAAGATTTGACAGTAAAGCAACTTACCTTCCTTGCACACAGCAGCCACTGGACAGCATTTTGCAACTATTCTTTCACTTTTACACCAACCACTTTGATTGAGTCGATCCAAGTAATGGCATCACCTGCCAAAAATGACTTAGCCAGGATTCAGCAGGAGGCTGGTATAGAAAATAAGTTGTTTGTTACTGCCTTCCAAAATGAGCCACACCCATACAATATGAGCTTTTTCTGATCTTGCCTCCATGTCAGCAGGACAAAGTCATTTGTCAGTGCCTTCAAAAATGCATATGACCATTAAGACTGTTTTCTGATCTGCCACCACTATGGTTAAGGTTTGGTTTAGTTTAGGCACAAAAACTGACTGATTGTTGTGATTTGCGTTATTGTCTGAGTATCCAAAGTCTGATATATCTTATTCTTCTGAGCTCCATTGTTATCCAAAATCTATTAAAAACACTTCATTGAATGATATGTTCTTTCCATATTTTGAACATACATAATGTAGTTTATTCTGAGTCAGTCCTACATACACCTGCTGCCATAAATACTCACTAGTGCACCGTATGTGTATGTAAAAAAAAAAAAAAAAAGTTTTAGGAAATTATTTAGTCGTTTTAAAAAATGTAACTATATATTCATGACAGTTTGTTTTTTCAGTGGGTAACAATGGGCTTTGCAATGAGTGCCACAGACAGGTTAAGTTGGAAAGTATTGAGAGATGCACTTACGCATTGTTGGTTTTGGTCTTTTCATGGCATTTGTAGACAATAACCAAAGTACACAACATTGCCAGCCTTGTCCTTCAAACCAAACCACATTACCTGTTTTGTTTCTCATGCTGTCACTACAGTCTATGCTCTCAACCATCCCCCCACTAGCAGTGTCAAGGCCACAACTATGGCTCTCGAGAGGAATCTTCTAGTGGCTTATAGGGTTTTACTGCTATGAATTGAAGTTTATTGATATATTAATATAAAGCACCAGCATTTCTTCATTCTTGACCTTGGAACCAGCAGTTGACAAAACAACCTCACCTTGATTGCAAGCTCCAGCTAGTGAATGGACCTCGTGATTACCTTTCCATCTGCATTTTTCCCGATTGAAATAGAACCTGAAAAGTGCCTCAGTGTTTGCTGGAATAGGGTATCCTTACTTGGAAACTGAAAGGTGTTTACTGTGTTTGCAGCCACAGTGCGCCTGTAAAGCAATGTGTTTCTTCGATTTGTTGCTTTAATTCTTTCTTTCCAGCTCAAGTCTTATGAGAACAGATCAATTGAAGCATCAGATAACTCAAACAATATAGATCAATCGATTCTCAGGCACGCCGTATCAAACTGTTTGTGGCGCCAAACGGCATTCCCCTCATGGCTTGATGATTCGAGTGCTAAGCGGCTTAGTGAAGTGCATCACAGACTGGAGACTGTGCTTTTCAGATATCGTACAATATACAGTTTACACTTTCCTAAACCTCTTACACCCTCATGTTCATCAGGCGGTGCAGGTGTCAGTGCTGGTAAAATGTTGGTTTCATTGAAAGAGTTTTAGCTCTAAATAAAAGAAATGGGGAAGCTCTAATGGTGTCTCAGGGTTAAGTGGTGTACAAAGAGTGACCTCTGACCTCTCTGGGTGGCGATGACAGTGATGTTGTGCCAGTGCTCGCGTTCCCGGTCCAGTTCCATGGCTGTGGTGATGAGGCCGGTGTCGGGGGTGATACGAAACAGAGCCTCCGGGTCTGACTGTGGATCAATGGAGAACCTGGAAAAGAGAGAGTAGGTTGGGAGGAGAAACACAGTTGTGTGAGGGAAGGAAGGTGAACGTTAAGTGAAATGAGGAAGGGGCAGTGGAGTGAAGGGAAGAAGCAAGCTGAGGTGGCGGTGGGGGGGCAGACTTAAAGAAGCAGGCAAGGCAAGTGTGCGAGGGAGCGATAAGGAAGTCTGCATTCAAATGGCCAAAGAATTAATATAGGGCGATTATCGCAGCTGATAGGAGCTCTTTTGAAGTGCCACGATTATCTAAATATCTCTATGAATATACCAACTATCATTCCTCCCCACACACTCACTCTTAGCATTCTCGCCGGTCTTAATTGGGACATGGTTTTTCTGTGGTTGTTACAGACAAATCCCTCGCCTCCCTCCTCAAAGTATTTGAGACAATAACCTACTGCAAACAGAAGTGACAGGACTGAACCTATAAACATCACTGTGGTTACTGCCAGCTCAAGGGAACACTTATTGGCTTATATTTATTTTGTTAGCTCTGACTGTTGTCTTGTTTCTTTTAGTTGCAGAGCTGAGCTTGAATCGCTATCCAAAAATCTATATACGCCTTGCTTATAAATGTTAATACCTGTGATTCAACAATCTAGATAAAAGAACAACTCAAATCCTATCCTCTAAAGCATTGAATCAACTAAGAAATATAACTCTCAGCACCATTAAGTGCTTGTTTTTTCATTTAGCAGTGAAACTCCTCTGTTGTAGATAAAAACAATATTGTTATAATTTCATAAACTCATAAATACTTCAAGGAACATTTTGGGAAATATAAAAATATTCGCACAAAGACTGTAAACAGGTAGCCTGGCTCTGTCCAAAGGTAACAAGTAGCTACATTAATAGGAAATATAACAGTACTGCTGAAATTATATATCCCAGCCGAGGACAGGGGCCTATTACTGTACCTGATATTATTGGTAAGACCAGTATCGGGGTCTACAGCACTGACCCGGCCCACAGTGCACGCCGGCGGGCAGTTTTCCGACACGTCCATGTGGTATCGGGCTCGGGAGAACCTCGGTGGCTCGTCTGCATCCAGCACTGCCACTCGGATGGAGGCTCGGTCCTTAAAGGGGCCTCGACGCAAGAAGCGGGGATCCACAATGGGGTTTAGGACCTCCACAGAGAAGGAGTAGGAGCTCCGGCTCTCATAGTCTACCGCCTAGGGAGGACAACAGAGGACGGTGAGTTAGTAGGGTTAAAAATGCTGAATACAGAAGTATATAATTGTCCGAGGTTTAGACGAACACTTAATGTGAAATGAGTTATGGTGACACTTTTTAATAGCAAGGAATTATGTAAATGTCCCTGTTAAAAACATCAAATCCAATGAACTGCTTTGTGCCTTTCATTTGGTCCAATTCTCACACCACATTTTCCACAGATGACTGCTAAATTACATATCAAAAGTAGGGAGATGGCAAATAATGAATTATTCCAACAGATAACAGCCTGCAGCGACTAGAGAATGCCCACATCCAAAAGTCAGCTGAGAATGATTTGGAGTAAATAATGCCATGGTTACCTTACATGTTGTGACGTTTGGATTTCTGAAGTGATACTTTGAAGAACGTTGTGGGTGGACGCTTAGATGGTGGGTGTTGTGTGAAGTAGGAAAAGACATTCAAGTGGTGTTGATGTTACAGCATTGCCAATGAGATTCCTGATGCTCAAAGAGTTGAAAGGATTCTTTAGAGCGCCGAGACTGAAGTAACTGCATGTTTGAGTGTTGGTCTGACACTGCTACGAGTTGATGTTGCTATAGTCTTGACATGCTAAGACTAGGGGATATACTGTATAGCTGTAGGGTCCACCGTCGGGAAGTTGAATGTCTTTTCTGTATCCGTAGGAGTTGTGTAAGCTTACTGCTGCTATCTACATGCCGCACAGATGGATGTAGGCATGTGCTACTTGGGGTATTTCCATTGAACATTTTATCCAGCTCCAGTATGTGCTGGCACCACATTTGGAACAGGGCTGGTGGGTACCTGGCAGGTACAGCAGCGTGTTTTGTTCTTATGTTACAAACATGTGGGTAGGAGTAGTTTCAGGCCTTGTGAGGCATTGTGGGAATGAAACTTAGACCAACTTGTTTTTGTGAACAGCGCGCACTCGGAGTTCATTTTCAGAGGTAGTGCTGATTGCCTGCTGCGCCGCATAGCTCCGATGTCGTCAAAGACTTGCCAAAGACAATAGATTTTCCTACGCTAAAATTGAAAACAAAACCACACACTTTTTCATAAAACCGCTTCCCTTGTTTATCATCTCCGTCACCATGGCGACTCTACTATCAGCATGGAGACCTGGCGGTGAGAAGAGTTAAAAATTCCTTTGTATCCTTGCATCTACACAGGCAGAAGAGATTTCATTTGGGATACGGGGCTCAGGCCCCAGTGATTGTTTGTTACAGAGAAGTTATGAAACCTATTTGTCTGTGGTGTCCGTGTGATTGCGTGCCACACTCCCACCAGCGCGCCGGCTCTGAAGCGGTGAGATAGCCTCTGATCAGGTTTGCCGAGATGATTGTTAGCGAGGGCAGATGCACACACAGGTAATCACATACATCCACTGTCTCACACACCGTGATGTTCACCTGCTGTTGATTAAATTTCAGGAAAGCAACATGTTTGGCTCTGGTTAAAAATACCTGTTCGAGCTGTTTGTGTGTGTGCGTGTGTGTGTGTGTGTAGGTGGGCATGTGTGCAAGTACAAGTGGTTCTTTTGAGCCTGTGTGTCCACAGATCCTCTGTCAGTATGTGTGCGTCCTTAAAGTAAGTGTGCATATGAATCATTTCAGTGTGATTGGCAAAGAGAACCATGTTGGACAGAGGATAAATAGGCTCCCTGACTATGCAGAATATTCGCTGTCAGATTCAAACGGGGGAAAAAAAATCATTCTGAGTATCCCAGCGGCAGTGGGAATATTGATATCTTCTTGCTCGCGCTCTCTCCTTCCTTTCTGATCTCTCTTTTTCTATTTTCCGTCTTTTTTCTTTCCTCACTCTCTGAGCTGTAAACCAGAATAAACTGCTTTACAGAAAATCAGCAGTTTTAGAAAGAGGTGAAGATTGATTAAAATTATGCAGAGAAAAGGGCGAATTGAAAGACATCGAAATGTAGGCAATTTGGGGAATATCTCTGCAGGAAAAATAAATAAACAAGAAGAATTGTCTATGGAGATGGAGTGAGTGTGTGTGTGTGTGTGTGTGTGTGTGTGTATGTGTGTGTGTGGTGGGGGGATTAGGTGGGTAGACGGAGGGGAAAGGCTCTCTAACGGGTTCCCCGTTACGGGGAGAGAGAGACAATCTGTCTGAGGAGGAGAGGTGTCACTTACACTGTGAGCACACACTCATCACCCCCGCCCTCCCTCCATCCAGCACTCCATCACTGCGCTCCCCCTCTTTGCTACCCCACAAACTCCATCAAAACCTCCCTCCCACCCCCATCCCCCATCTTTTTTTCCTCCAGTGTATGTGCGACAGGACGCCAGCTCTGACAAACCACAGCACTCGCACTCATCCCTCTCCCTCATTCGCCCTTACAGAGAGCACTTATCACGCAGAGACCCCGCCGGTTTTCTGTTTTTCTATGTTTTTGTGTCATGTGCACGTGTGAATAGATGTGAACATCGCTCGCAAATGTTTTCGCACACACAAGCGCTCTGGTGGCTCATGTGGAACTTGCACACACACACACACACATACACACAGAGACACACATACACACAGAGACACACTTTAACAAGCAACGCAGTTCTTGAACATGCCCTCTTCACAAATACAAAAAAATGCATTTGAACCCTGACACCCACAACCATCCCCGCACTCCCCTTTGAGTGCTAACACTCCCCCCACACAGTTCTGTCGTATCATTGCTCCAGTGTTCATCTACCTCTCCCGCTGTCTAACCGATGCATTTCAGCCATCTAGCTGCCTACATGTTACATCTGTCAGTCAAGAATTTGCATCGTGTTTTAGCTGAGTGACCTGAAGCCTCTTTCTTCCCAGCAGAAATTGAAAGCACTGACAGTAACTTCGCCCTGAATGGGAGGTTTGACCTGCTAGTCAAGGGTTAACTGAGCAGGACTTCAGCAGAGGTAGCAGAGAAAGCGAAGTGAAAGAATACAGGACGTAAATGTGTGGTAGGGAAGACGTATATATGCCACAAACACTTTTACACTTTCAACACTGTAAATTACCAGCTTACAAGAAGTAGAGGGAGTATTTCTACTATTGTAGTATTTGTACTAGTGCTGGTAAGGAAAATAACTTGCACACTATAAAGTGGGACCTGGATCAATAGATAGCCTAGTAAAACAACTATACATGTAATTTACAAACTCAAGAATAGTAGTTTTAATTAATAGACACTGATATATTCCTGGTATATTCTTACACACTCCCTTATCTCTGGTTGATGAAGCCCTCCTTTTACACACACACACACACACACACACACACACAAACGCTCTACAAGTGTCACCTTCTCCTGTCCCACGATGCGGTGCTCTCACAGTTGGTTTTGAAATTCAAATTTCTCTATACAATTTCCCTTTTAAATTCGCTTCACAGTTAGCAGAAATTAATTAGCTCACCTGCATGCTAGACTGGCGATACATAATACATTTCCACTCTAAGAGGCCGACCCCGCCACACATGCTCGACTGACAAAGGGTGTGTGTGAATGTGTGTGTGCAGGCATTACAATGGGTGCTACGGGGGCGAGGCTTCACATACAGAGGTGGTGCCTCTGCTTGACTCTTCTGCAATCGATTGAAAATAACAAAAAGATTCTGTCAGCGTGGGTGAGAGCAAGTGACCAAATGCATACTTGTGCTCACCTACGAGTATGAGTGTGTGTGTGTGTGTGTTTATGGTCTGCGGTGTGCGCGTTTGTGTGTGTTCGCCGCCCTGCTGTCCTTGGCAGCTTGAGTTCTTTCTTGATTTCCGTGCATTCTAAATCAAGATCATACAGTACATCTCATTTGTCTGATGACAAACGCGGCTTTGGACATTTCTGCCAACAAGCACAACTGCAGAGTTGAGAGAACAAAGACTCTTCTAAATCTCCCTTTTGACTTTGTTCTTCCTCTGCCGCCTTCCCTTCCCTCTGTCACTTGTCTCTTGCCTTCTGTCTTATTTCCCTCTCAGATGTCCCATGTCTTCCTTTTTTTTTTCAACTTGTGTGCAAGACATTGGTCTCTCTTTTTCCTCTTTCTCTCTGTCTCTTCCCATCTCTCTCTCTCTCTCTTTTTTTCCCCCCTCTGAGGAGATTAACACAATCTCTCCTCCGCGTGAGAAAACAAACACAGATAATCCTGGGCGCGCTGCTGGCGTGTGACCGAGGATTAGCCAGCCGTTTTAAGTGAGAGCATATGGAAATAATAACGGCAAACTGACACATGCGCGAGCGAGCTTGTCCCCCAGGTAAGGGGAATGAAAGGCGCACAAATAGCAGGCTTACACAGCTCACAGCGCCCCGAAAACATACCTCGAAAGGGAACCTCCTGAATTGGGATACTGCTGGATTGGTATTAATGATGTTGTGACATGCCTTGTGTTGTGTCTAGTGATCCGACTTTGTTATACACACGCTACTAAATACAGTATACACGTGTAATGAGGTGTTTTTGAATTATCCTAGTTTGTCTCAAAAGTTTATTTGCTGCATCAGTGGTTATAAATGCCTCACAATCAAAACACACTTCATTAAATCATCACGTCTGATTTGCATGTTAAATGTCTGCGTCCATCAGTTCAACGTGATGACAAGACTTTCTGTGTCTTTTCCTTTTCTTTTAATTGCTCCTCAGTCTGGCTGTTTATTAGATTCTGATTAGTTTATTGATTTTAAGGAAACCTCCACCGCCAGCCACCAGTTCCAGGCTTCCATGAATGTTACCCTCTGGCCATTAGGGGGCACTGCTGCTGAACAGTGTCAAGGAGCTACAGTAATGGAGAGTGTTATGCTAATTCTTCAATTACCTGCCACTTACACTGTGGCCTTGTTCACATGCTGTATCAAAAATCTATTAACAGCAATATGTACATTCATTAACAGGAATATGTAATAAGTAAATAATTGGAGTGGAGCAGAGCTGACCAGTCAGGGTAAAACAAAGAATAGAGAATAATAGAATAAAAGTCCATACAATGAAACAGCAGCAAAGTAGAGAGGGGAAATTAATTAAAAATGAATGGATGAATAGTCCATGTGTGTATTAATATATGGCTGATGTTGTGTGCAGGTATCTATGTCGTGTGTGTGTCTTTATATGTGCCTTTATATGTGTGTGTGTGTGTGTGTGTGTGTGTGTGTGTGTGTGTGTGTGTGTGAATTTGAACGAAGCAGACCTGGGCTGAGCCACAGACAAACAACACACGGTCTGCCATGGCCTCCAGACACAAACCAGAGTGAGGATGAGGCGAGCGAGCGAGAGAAATGGGGTGGGGAGGCTCTATGTGTATATATGTGTGTGTGTGTGTGTGTGTGTGTCTATATAGATATGTATGTGTGAGTGTGTGCATTTCCCTGCATTTCTGCTCGTGCGTCTCCCTGCTCTGAATATTTGGACAAGTGCGGGGAGATCAGACAGAGAGAGAGCAAACGAAAAGCAGAGAGACGGCGGCTGATGATGAGAGGAGGTGGTGAGGGTGGGGACGGGGGGGAAACAGTGGAAGGGAGAATGGGAGAAATCTTTTTATTGCTGGGGGTCTCTGTGGGACTGACAGTAAATAAGCACTGATAAGCAGCAGGCAGCTTCAGTCTGCACCCTGACTTGCAGGCTGTTAATGACCCAGCTTCTCTCGCATGTCCCTGCCTAACCCTCGCCTTTCCATTGCTTCACCATGTCCTCTTCCTCCCTCCGCTCATAGTCTTCATCTGTCGGATTCTCTCAGTCCGCCTTATCCTCCATTTTGTCATCACATATTCTCTCTCAGTCTCATTTTAACTCTCTCCTTCCTCCTTCCTCCAGCTCCCTCTATTGACTCTATTTCTTCCTAATCTGCTGTTAACCCCCCCCCCCACTCCTCTTCCCCCTCCTCAGCTCAGTCTCCCACCCATCTCCCATCTGACAAATTGTTCTGAGGTGAATACGAGCGCCGCCGCACAGCATCCCTCGCCATCCTTAAATAAGCAACTGTGCCTCTTTGCAGCTCTTTTCCCTCAGTCCCACCAGTTTAAACACAGGGAGCTGCAAGGTCAAGTGTGTTATGTTGATGTGCACCTCAGTATATATCTCTCTGTGGTTTACTGGCGCTTGTGTAGGTGTGCGTCTCTGTTCTGTCTATCTGTGCCTGCACACACGCGCGTGCACGTGTGTGTGTGAGGGAGTGTGCGTCTTAGATCAACGGCTAAAGAGATTCAGCCCGCAGCAGCGAGATGACCAGCAAGGTCAAGGCCGACTCTGTGGCAACACAAATTGTTCCGCTCGGAAATCTTTCCTTCTCCGGGGGCACGCAGATCATCTCGTCCCCCTGTTAAAATTATTCACAGTTTGAAAGCCTTCTGACTCTGGAAAATGGACACCGGGGCTTGTGTGTCATTATTAATGTGCCCTACATATAGGCATACATGCAAAAAATATAAAGCATTGGCTGTTTTATCTTGCTTCATTTTCTATTTTTATTTTTTTTGTTTGTTTATCTATCGAAGTGGAAACTGAGGGGGAGCTTAGCACTAATTTTACGCTTTGTTTGTCTTAATTCTATTAGCTGTAGCCTATCGTACATGTTTTTCATTAGTTGTGCGTGGATTCCCTGAAAGGCTAAATCCCTTTTAACCTATTCAAGTCAGATCTTTTTTATTCACATTAAGAGTTTACTGTAGCACACCCACCTTTACACAAAATCCCAATACTGCTGCAGCCGCCCTCTGAAATGGTGCCTAGCAGCATCTGTAAATATTCAATATATGTTCCACTTAGCCTGCAAGCAAAATGAATCCACATGTAACCTGTGAGTCTTCAGTTTTAATATTTCACCCATTGCAGCAATACTGGTCTAATCTATGTCTGTGCCTCTCTTGGTGCCTCTGTAGAGGGATTAAAGCAACACAAAACAGCACGAAGGAGGCCATGTTGAAATAGTAATTGTACGTTTTGTCTGTGTTTTTGAGATCGCTGTGCCCGATCCAGTGGGAGGAATATAGTAGGTGGGAGCTGTTTACTGCATTTGTTTACATGCAATTTTCCCACCTGTTTTGCCAGTCTCCCAGCACATGTTGAATTGATTGATTCTCCTTTTAAACACAGCAGGTTGCTTTTTTTCCCTCTTCCTTCCCTGCTCTCACTTCTTCATTCCGTCTTGTTGTGGCCATGCTCCCTCCCTCCCTATATCTACAATTTTTCCCCTTCATTTTAGCTCTTTTTTGTTATCTCTTTTTTCATTTTTGTCTTTCTGGATGGGTATATCTACCTGCCAGTCCCTCTCAGTCTCTAGCTGTGCTAATTTCTCTGTATGGCTGTCACTGATTTTGCAGCTCTTGCTTTCTCTGCATCTCTCTCTCTCTCTTTCTTTGCATGTCTCTCTCTGGTTCCTTGTACTCTTCCATACTCTTACTCCCTTGTTACTGCACTTTCTGCTGTCACTGCCTCTCAGGACCTCATTTTAACACTCCTCCCTCAGTGCTTCTCTCTCTTCCTTCATCCTTATACTCTTTCCCCATCGTTCCTTGGTCCTCGCCTTCGATTTCTTTCTTCTTACCGTATCCAGTCCTCTCCCTGCCTCTCTGCTACTCTTCAAAGGAGCTCATACTGGGCTTGGAAATCCTGCTCTACACACCACCTCCAGGTGCGGATTGTTTTTAACGAATCCTACAAACCCAAGGCTGAGAACTGACACAGTCATAAATTCACACACACTCACATACACCAGTATGCATGGCTACCTGACCTCACATACACAAATGCTTGCGTATTCAGGTGTTCACTAGTAAAAACTCACAAAGGCTTCACTAATATATATCATTTTATATTATTATATATATTGAATACAATTTCATTACAGGTTTTGCCAAATTGCTGTAACTATAGCTATATTGCTTTGTATAGATTATCATTGTTATCTGAAAACTCTCCAAAATGGCTCCAGACTGAGAAATATTTTGAGTTTTCAAAGAATATAATGGGCGTACGAGTTTAGTTTGGAGACTTAAACTTCATTAACTTCCTCAAGTCATCTGAAAACTATATCTGAAATATTTTGCAGATTTTAATTGTCCAGTGTACAGCGGTGAAATACAGTGTTCTAGGAAGTCTGTAAGACAGGATGACAAAATTTGTTGCTGAAACGACTGGTAGATTGGTTGATTGATTGATTAGTCGATTGAATATTGAAATTTGGATGTTTGACCTTCACTGTTTGTGAGTTATAGAAGAATATCAAGTTGCGCTCTGGGAAATTGTAATGGCATTTTTTCCAGCCCTCATACATTTTTAAACATAATAAAATCTAATAAGTTCTTTTATTCTTGGTTTTACAAACCTCCATCCTGTCAGTTGAGGACAAACTACATATCTTATATTTAAACGAAAATAGAATCAAGTTTTTTGTGAAATGTGTTCTCTGCATTTAACCCATATTAAGTTTTAGGAGTAATTGGCAGCCACTGTGTAGCGCCCGGGGACCAACTCCAATTCTAAGCCAGTGCCTTGGTCAGGGGCAAAGGAAGCAATAAGGGTGGCAATACTTTATGTTTTTCTTATTGTCAACAAATCCCATGAACGGAGCGAAACTAACAATTCGCTAGTCCGTCTCACAACACTTTCCGACTTTTTTGACCCTGTCTGTTGCCCCAGGCTCATTTTTCCATTAGAGAAGATACAGATTTTTAAAATGGCTCCAAAACATAAACTTTAACTCTTTTAAAAAGTCTAAATAAGTTTAGATAATTTCCTGAAATAGCTGTGCACTCAAAAAAAAATTAAATTGTGTATTTGTTTAGGACTGTTTTTTAAGCAGCAGGTTTGGTGCTGTTAAAAAACGATATGTCCATGGTATTTACAGCACCAGGGCAATATATGTGGGATTAAGTCAAAATGAACTCCAGTGAGTGTGAATGTGTCAGCCAGTGCAACAGCTTGTTTGCGGCTTGTTTGTGTGTTTTTAAAGAGCTCTTTGACTCTATAACTTATTCATATAACGGCCTGTGTAGTGTATATTACACAGGATACACAACAAGCACCTAAGCACACACTCTCATAACCGAAAGGTGGTTGACAGCATTAATGGAGACACGTGTATTATTATTGAAGTGGGTGAGGCACTTCTGCAAGGCTCGTTTGAAATGAAAGCATCATATGTCAGACATGCTTTCACACCTCCCCCTCCTCCCCATTAAGCCTCCATTACAGGTAAGCGCAGACGTTTCCTGACACGAACACGTATGTACTTTAACATACTGGTAATGAGCACACGGCACACACATCTCCATAAGAATGTGATTATTGAAGATGGCAGGCAGCTTAGGGGATGACCATTTGAAATTGAAATCATCTTGTATTACACTAAAGGGAACTATTAGCCAGCTGAACTGGAAAGCCAGAGCCTCATTGATCCTTCTGTGCATGCAAGGGTTCTGCACGGAGAAACCTTTGCTGAAAGGCAGCAGTCAAAACACTTCAACGCTGGTCAAAACATTTTTGCTGCAAATTACACTCTGCCACTGCAAACATTTGCATTTGGATGCGTCATGCGGAGATTGAGTTTTGTGCGGATGCTTCATTATGTTTGCTGTAAACAGATGGAAATATTGATAAAATAAGAAGGGTGGTTCGCTGTGAATCGAGCAGGAAATTCATTTGTCAGAAACCCATCAAAACACTCTCATCTGATGGGAGTCGAATAGGGAGAAAATGAAAATGAGATGAATATAGTTCACATGTTTTAAAAATCCTCCCTGAAAATGCTGCTGGGAGATGAATCATGTCAAATCTCATTCAGTGCCTTTGTGTTTCTCCAGGTAATTCCAGGTTAATGGGTTTAGGCAACATGTTTGTTAGCTGGTTTGACTCATAGACAAAACCAGACTCCTCTCTCAAAAACCTGCCCACGTTACCTGGGTCATCGCCTCTCCTCCTCCTCATCATCTGTTCTTCTTCTCCTTCCCTCTCCTCTCCTGCCCTTCTTCCTTTTACCTTTACAAACCAAAGTCTTTCTATACTCCCTTCCCCCTCCCTCATTCGGCTGTCTTCTTCCATCTCATGACATCCACATGACTCTTCTCCCTTCTTCCCCTCTCCCTCTGTCATCTTTCCCTTACCTTGTTGAGCGTGATGACCGCCTCTTGATTCACTCCGGTGATGTTGAACGTGTCCCCCGTCTCCCCCTCCAGGATGGTATATTCCAGCTTGGCGTTCTCGCCGAGGTCGGCGTCAGTTGCCGAGATACGCCCTATCTCAGCCCCCGGGATGGCCAGCTCAGAAACGGAGAAGGACCACATACCTGGGAGAGACACATGACGGCCCGTATTAGGGAGGCAGACGTTGTCATTTCACGCCCTGATACACTTAATTTGTCAGTTAAACATTTAATTTTGTCTTTTGAATTGCTTTCAAATTGCTGTTCCCCACCTGTGCTGAGCCAATATTTACAGTATTTCTTTCAGATAACACGGCATTTAATTTAACAGAACTGAGGGGATGAAGGAGACAGATAAAAGACGAGAAAGGCAGAGTCTGCGTTTGAGCGCTCGGCACTGAGATGTTATTAAAAGCCAGGTAAAATATGGCCAGAAAACCTGCTGTAAAAAATAACTAAATTAAAAGACGCTAGGATTAAAAAACAGAAGGAACAGAGGAGATAAAGAAAAGGCAAAGATCACAGGTAAAAAAAAAGCTGCTCTGTCTCCCTCTAAACATTTGAAGTTGATGACATGAGTTAACTACTCATCACAAACTTCCACTTTTTAGTCTCTGAGTCGTCCATTCCTTCCTCCTGCTAACAAGTATTAACCAAGATAACAGGCTCTTTCATGTGTGCTTCCATCATGTTTTGGCCCATCAAAGCAGCACAAGTTCTTCTGCTGGCTTTGCAGTTTATATTATAGTAAAGCGTTTCTCTTATGATTCTCCTGATGCACCTATCTGATGAAAATATGGAGTACCAGGCGCAACCTTGTACATCTATGAATTTGCATTAATGCAAGAAAAAAAGCACAGACAAGCATGCGCACATACATTCAATTACCCACCTACCACTTTATTTCAACCTAACACACACACACACACACACAGACACACCGGCCACCGGCTGCACTGACAAGAGTAAGTATGGTAGGAAAGATAGAAATTGAGCGAGGGAGAAGGTAAGATATCACTATTTGGCTCGCACACACAGAACAGACAGGCTCATTCAAACAGAGCTGTTATCTGCTCTGCTAAAGCTAAGGGAATCAGATAGACCTGTAAATGTGAGCGAGAACAACATCGAGCAAACGCATTGGGTTGACAGAATAAAAGATAGCCAGCACTTCGACAAGACAGTATCTGGGCCAACACGCAGGCAGATGAATTCTGTAAATCTGACGACATCACAGTGAGGCAAGATGTGAGGTTATTTCACTTTGTGGATCAGGATTACAGTTCACACATCAAAGTGGCACTGGCGAGCAAAGTTATCCACTCAGCATGTTTCACTGTTGTCTTTTTAAGTCTGCTGGTGTCAAATTTTTAATTGTAGGCTACGTAATTCATCTTAAAAATACACACAGGGGTTTCTCACTCCAACAAGTCCTCCAACCTGAACGAAAAAAAAAAAAGAGGTTCTTTTTCTGTGCCTTCCAAAACATACTTCAACATTACAAAGGTCTGATTTTTTCTGTTTTGGTGAGGCTTTGTTACGCAGTTAAAACCAGACCTGTAGCTAAGGTTTTAGAAATACTGAGGTCTGAAGTGCTTCCCAAAGCGACATGTCTCAAATATTTCTCCACAATAAAACTCTGAAATACTGAATTGCTTATGTATTTTTTCATATAGAGCCTAAAAATACTGGAATCAGCCAAACAAATACACACATGTAAGTTTTACTTGTGGAATGTCAACACCCCCCAGGGCTGCTAAAACTCCCAGAAAAAATATGGAGGACCTGACCTCAGTGTTGTCTGTGTTAACTACAGCCCTGATTCAAACTACTTGGTAGAGGTCAGAGAATGTTCATTGTCACGATTAAACTAACACACATTTACTGTTTGTAGGAAATGGGGTGCAAACAGCGGTTCCCGGTGTCAAAGTCAACCCACTGTT
Source organism: Lateolabrax maculatus (assembly GCA_031216445.1). Classification (NCBI taxonomy): domain Eukaryota; kingdom Metazoa; phylum Chordata; class Actinopteri; order Acropomatiformes; family Lateolabracidae; genus Lateolabrax; species Lateolabrax maculatus. Next base: position 20,233,264 of record CM062203.1, on the reverse strand, counting down.
TTCCCTGACGGCTGCTCTACACAGGAGGCCTCTGGCTGAACAGATACGCCTCTGTTTTAATCAATGCAGCAGTCCACATAAAGGGTCACGTTCTGTTCACGTATTACTCACATTTTACACGTATAACTGTGAGTATAAGAATGTGTTGGTCAATATAATGCATACTCTAACAGTTATCTGGCAAACCAGACCAGAATTTACAACAAGTGGTTCTTATTCCTTCTACATTGATTAATTTGCTTCTTGTCTGGAAGTCACCTCTAGTTATTGACTCTATTGTCTGTGCAGAACATGGACTCAGAAACTGAACACCACTGCAGATTCCCACTGACGAAAGAAAGCGCCACCCTCGCAATAAGGACATCCATCTATAAGATACGCCATTTAGTGGTGTTTCATACCGAACGGGATCAGAAGAAAGAAATGCATCATCTGATTACATATCAAAAAATCGAACACTGCGGTGCAAAGATGAATAGAAATGGCAGAAGGAAAAAAAAAAATCAGTAACAGGGTTTTGTTACTGATGGCAAACATTTATCAAATTGAGAGTCAACATGTTATTGCTGTGGTAATTGAGTCAGTATATTTGTAATACAACAACCGAGATGGATTTGATGGGATTGGAACTAAATTTCTTCTTAAGCAAGATGAAACCAAACAGTTTTTCAATATGCTGCCCTTTAAAATAAAGTTGTTTCCCAGCTATGACCGCCGTGTTTACCTGATTGGCTTCTATTAATTGCTGTTTTATTGTCTGAGAGGAAAAATACCATATAAATCAAATTTATCATCAGGTTATTAGTGTTTTCTGGCTGCTGTTCTAATGTTTGGGAGATTTTTGCCGACCAATTCTCAATGGAGATTATGTTACAGCACAAATTCATCACTGACATTCAAACGAGATTTGTGTTTTCCTACTTAATTATCTTCAGTGGTTAGCTGCTAGCTAGTTCCACAGCATCTTTCTCTGCACACATTACAAGCACGAGTGTGACGGCGGCATTAAGATGTAGCACTGCTGGCCTTATGGCTCTAAAGGGCCACGAATTGGCCCCATCACCATATGCTGCGCTCCTGGCTGCTTCTTTTTTACTCACTTTACTCCATTTACCTCCAGGTGAACAACTGCTTCCTCCTCCTCCTCCTCCTCCTCCTCCTCCTCTTCTTCTGCAATTTACTCAAGGTGCTACACTAGAGGCTCTCAAGGAGTTTTTTTCACCACACTGCTTAAAGAGTAATGTACAGGATGTCATGGCTGGTTCCATTGCACTTACCATAACCTATAGACTAATATTTCCTTTCTGAAAATAAAAGAACAGAAACAAGTGATTTATGGTAACTTGAAAGTATTAGACTAGAACTACATGAAGTCCATGAGGTTAAATTAAACTCCCACAGTGCTGTTATTCATAAAGAGGAATGTATAAATTGTTATTCATTACTGTGTGCATCTCAAAATAAATGTTATTATTACAATGTTCAACACAATACAATATTGACTCTTGTAATTTAATCTATATAGATCTGCACATAGCAACCAATGCATGATACATTCTTTTACTGTTATGTTTAGGCACAAAAGTAAAGGTTAAACAAAGATGTTGCTGTAGGACATAATCCAGGCAGCAATTATGTTTCCCCCCAAAAGACAAATTAAATTGGCTAAAGAAAAAGGTATTTGGAACATAATTTCTAAGAAACAGGGTTGTTTAATGTATCTCTTATCTTAACTTGATTAGCATAAAATGGGAACAAATTAGGATGTAGAAAAATAATCAGAAAATGTTGGTTATGGTGTTCTTATAATATTTAATTATAATCTGATATTTAGGGGTTGAGGTCGAAATAAAAAAAAACAAAAAAACATTTGAATGTAAATATGCATTAATATTAAAATGAACTATATAAAAGGCTGATTTCAATAAAAAGGAATATCAATGCCCCTCACCAACTGTGAGCCAGGCCTTATCAAAAAACCATCAACGCTCTTTTGGCTGTATGGCAACAAATCCCTGGAGCCAGGTTCCAAATTCTGAGATGTTCAAAAATCACACAGTGGTGTAAAACTCCACCTGCTAGAAGAAAAACATTACTGAGCCCAAGCATGTTACCATATAAAACTAGCTCATATTACATGGTAAAATATAGAGTAAGTGAATGTATTCTGCTGCTGACAGAGTATGCCAACGCCCACGTGGCCTTGCATGGGTCTGCCCACTGAAAGGGACAGCATGTGCTAGTGAATCAACACTAAATGCCAGTTTATGTGCCGTGACTACCATGCCTACCATCTGGGACTGACACAGCACCAGAAGGCTGAGACGAAGACAACTCGAACATAAGCAGGGATGTTGCTAATGAGACAGCAAATTAGGAAAGTTATTTACAAGTCAGCGACTGCGGTTTCTATTGATCCCGTGCTATTGTACGTCGAAGCACGCCTACGCCGCCGACCACAGGCCCAGGTCTGTGCTCCAGGTCTCACTCATACAGACTTGTCATACCTAGGGAGCATTCACGAGCAGAGTGACAGAGGGGTGTGATGCTGGCTAAGTAGGCTAGACCGAGTCATTATCAGCTTTCTGCTCACACGGGAGAGCAGCTGGCGACACAAGTCATACATCATTTCCACCTGTGATGGACTGAGGGAAGAGAAAAACAGGGGGATCCTGCAGGGAGGGAGGATAGTGATAGGGAGAGTGGCAGGGAGAGATTCCCAGCTCATTCGGCACATAAAGAACCTCAAAAAGCAGCACAGGTCCCCGATAAGATCACACAGCAGATGAAAATAGAGGCTGGAATCTGTCCTCTGCCTTTGTTCACACAGGTAAAGCCATTAGAGCAGGCTGTGAGGAAACAGCATGGGCCCGCCGGTTCAATGCTTCATGTCTCACTAATAGGGGTGCTCCCCACCGAGCTGGCCATAATTGCACCACAGAGAGAAGATCGAAAGCTCTCCTGTGCTGCATTTGGACACGACTTCACAGACATGGAGACACTCTCCTCTCGTCTGTTTCTCACCTAGTCCATACCAGCCTGTTCTGGTCGCCCATGACTGTTGTCAAACTAAAGTTCACTAAGGGATGCAACAATTGGACGGGGACTGCCAGTTTTAGCAGGTGACTGGATGAATAGGGCCACGTTGGCAAGGAGATTAGTTGGGAATTAAGTGAAATGACAGGTGGCGAGTGTTAATTAGGGAGGATGTAGTTTAATAATGTTTTAAAAAGTGGAGAAAAAGACCTGAAATTGACAAACTGCTGGACGGAGAGGGGAGGGGGACTGTAAAAGGACAGATAAATGTTAAATGAAAGAGGCAACACGAGAGGGACAGGAAGGGTGGGAAGAGAGGATTGCAGAGGGTGAAAAACCAGCGGGTAACCACTTTTTGAAGACAAGTGTAGACTGGGGCCTGAAAGTAGAGGAGGGGAGGGGAGGGGGGATTGAGTGGGAATAAAAAAATAAATAAAAGCATGTGACTCTGCCACATCTTATCTGAAGCAGAGTCGGAGTGTTTCTTCTGATGGTGGCGGTGGAAGGCGTCGAGTTAGGGGAGTCATTAAAAAAATGTCTAGCTGGCTAAAGCACAGGCACTGGTTTTGAAAATAGCCTGAATAAAATCTGCATCCGTTTAAGGGGGAGTCCATCACACAGGCACTCATACTCAAGAGGGCTTAAGGGAAAAGGCCAGAGAGACGGGAGGGAGGATCAAGGCGGGGAGAGTGTGATTTAGGCATCATCACGAGTGTTGGAGACAGAGAGAGCTGAGGCAGGGATGAAGAGATGAAAACAGAGCAGCATTTGCTGTCTAGGCGGAATTTTTTTAACAAACCCCTACAGGGTTAAATTAGACTGCATGTAGCAGGAGTGGAAGCAAAAGTGACGCTTTCTACCTCGGTGCTAATGGGGTTAATAATGAAACAGTGCAGATCTTTTCGCAGGCTCCGGGGCAAGCGGTATAAAACACTGCATGTTGCTGTTTAACTTGCCTTGTGCAGAGAGATAGACCATTAGCCATTACTGAGCTCTGTTCTAATGCCATATGGAGTAGGAGGAAAGGGCAGGGTATGCCTAAGAGTGTGTGTGTGTGTGTGTGTGTGTGTGTGTGTACAGTATGTGCGCGTGTGTCCATTAGTCCATTAGTATGTGAATGTCTGTACTTGCATGCTGGCGTGGGCGCACCCAGGTGCCTAAGTGCAAACAGTGCTAAACAATGTTGAGTCCGCCACCCCGCGTCAATCCTAAATCAACGCCGGCTCCTTCCAGGGCAGGATAAAGCAAAGCAGAAATGGACCAGTTAACTTACATAATGGAGCTTTCTGCAACAGCTCTAATATTCTTAGAAGTCACGTAGCAGCGAGGTTAAGATAATGAGTGCACTACCTCCAGACTTCCCATGATATCAAGTGGCTAAAAAGCTTTACATTGACTGACTCTTGAGCACAGTGACAAAAAGATAAAGTGACAAAGTGGCTGGCTGGCTGGCTGGCTGGCTGGTTGGCTGAATGACGGACTGATGTGACTGAAGAGAAGGGGAAAGTACAGTTTGCGGCTGGCTCAAAGCAGTTAGACTCGCCGCTGACATTCGCCTCCACCTGTGAGATATTGTGAGAGAGGAAAGAACTGTGCGGGGGAGAGCTCAGAGGGAGAAAAAAAAAAAGAGAAATATGACACAGGGCTGAGAGCGAGAGAAGGAGGTTTGTGAGTGAGGAAAAGGAGGGAAAGACAGAGAGAGAAAGAGAGAGAAGAAGAGAGAGAGATGTGACTGAGAGCAATGTTTCCAGCAGTGATTTTACCGTCTACTGAAGCAGAAAGCACTGAACTTTAGATGAAATATTAATACAGAGCAAGAGAAACAGAGGGATAAGGAAAATAAAAGGATAAAAAAAAGCGTTCTGGTATTAGCCACCTCACATTTTAATTAGTTTCTCCTTTCATTTCAATTCCTCCATCTCTTATTTGGCCTCTGAAGATGTAAAACTTAATTAGAGAATAACAATTATTGGAAATTATTGCCTATTACCTAATTGTTTAGGTTATCACTGTAATCATTATTACTCTTTGCAACTACGACCGAGCATTAGAGCCAGATGAAATTAGTCAAACCGTTTTAGGAATCAAATGCTTGATTTTCCACCAGAATGTGCTGGTGCAGAGCAGGCAAAGCAGGGGTTGGGTTTAATTAACACAGGGTGTTGTCCCAGCCTGAAGGCAGGATGCAGACTGGACATGGATTTGCTGAGATGAGAAATGCCTCTTCTTGAGACAAACAGCATCAATTTGAAGCAACACTGGGAGATTTTAAAGAAAGAGAAGCCGAAAGAGAAAAACAAAAAAGAATTTGCTAAGACCTACATTTAATATTTTTGCAGGCTTGTTTGCGCAAAGTGATTTACACTGATTGAATAAATTATGTAATGCCAGTGGGTTTGGGAAATGCAATCAGGACCCATATTTATCAAGCGACTCAAAATCACTCTAAGGAATTGTGCTGAAAGTTAAATTAGGACAAAAAACGAGTAGGACTTAAGAGTTGTGGAAATATAGTGGTGTTTTCCCTACTGTTCCGGTCCGACATATTAAACAGTGGAAAAATTCGAAATGCGGGAGATAGCAACTCTTTTTGTGTAGGCTTTATGTGTACAGGCAAATCCTTTACTGTGACTGTATGAAGGTCATAGCTCCACCCCCGTCTCCATCATCTGTACCTGTTTATCAATCATCAGCTCACATCGGGCAAGAGGTGGGGTACAGCCTGAACAGGTGGGCAGTCTGCCACAGAGTGATCCCCTATAGACAGAATATCAAACACGCTCACATTCACACCTACTGGCAATAACTGCATGTTTGAAGTCCAGACAGGCACATGCAAAATTCATAAATAGGTGCTTTATGCTGGCAAGCCACTAGTGTGACTTCAACAAAAAAAAATGTATATGCAGTTTAAAATAGTGATATCAGCTGTTTTACAATGCCTACATGTATTGTGCAATATTACTCACTCAGCAATTATATTGCTACACTACACCTTGTGTTGGGTGCCCTTACTTGGTCCTCGCAAATTATTTATTTCTGTAATGTCAAACAGTGTTGAGAAATATAAAAATATCGTAACGATGTGAACAGCTCCCTAAATTACAGCTTTGCTATCTGTAATCTAAATAAATGAATAAACAGCCGTATGATTTGCGTGAATGTAGCTTGTTTGTCCATAATTTCACACTGAGAGGCGGAGAAATTAACAGATCTGTGTATTATCTGAGAAGCTGCAAGAGCGAGCAAAGTTAGATTTCTTTTCTGCAGAAAATGTTGATTGTGACAAGCCTATAGTCCCACTGAATGTGGCCTAAAGGCAAGCTCCTGGCAGCTCTTAACACTAGGACACTTATGGAGTCTTACTTATGATCCACAGTCACAGAAATAATTTCCTAAATTGAGAAAGTTGATGAAATGCTTTTACACCTAGTCTTTAAAGTAAGACCTACACATCACTGACGTTTTGGCCAGTTAAGACTTAAATACGAGCCCAGATCCATGATGCATCAGAGAAGACAGAGAGAAAATGTTCTGTGAAGTATAGAGAACACATTTTATGACTGTAGAGGCAGTAATGGGGTGTCATTAATTAGATGCTAATAAAATAGTAACTGGAATGCATTGTAGTTACAGTGACAGGTCTTCAGATAACTTAAATAGAACTAGAAGATAATTGGTTGTTGCACTACCCAGAAGAGTTGAGTCAAACTGGTGTTTTTATTGCAATTATCATTTTATACATCTTTAATGGTGGCAGATGTTGATGACACTATGAATACAAAAGTACAGATTGTGAGCTGAATAAATACGTCATTTGCATTAATATAGAGAATATATATTTTAAGCAGTTTGTGTGTAACAGATTACTTTAGGAAATCTAAACTTCCCCCCAGCCGTTTAGCGTGTTTTATGCAAAGCAGTGTACTCTGCATTCATGCACTGTAGCAAAATGAGCCTGGTGAGAATTGAACCTATAATTGCAAGTGCAGCAGTTACAACGCGCTTAACCACACGGGAGCCTTCGCGCAGTTCTGGAAAAACAATGACAGTGCAGGTGCACAGCTTTGACAATGTTAGTGGAGAGAAGAACAGTACTTACAGAAAAAGTACAGACAGACATTTTTATTTGAAGCCGAGGTGTGGATGTTTCCTCTCCCACTTGACGCCGGTGCGACAATGAATAGTATGGAGCTGTGATAACAGTTTGTTTACTCCTCCGAGCGACTATGTGGAGTTATGTTCAGGACAGGACTTCTGTCTTCCTCCAGTCACTGACCTTGCTTTTCTCGCCATCACCCTTCCCTCATCTTGCAGTTCTCATTCCAAAACAAAGTTCTGTTTGTTAAAATCAAAAAACAAACCTATTTAAAAACAGCTGGAAGCCGCAGATTCCTGCAAGGCCCTGCGGGGTCCATCTTGGCATCACGTCTGTCTCTGCATCCCCCAAAGTTTACTTTATACCTGTTCGCCTCACAGAATGATCATCTGTTTACCCAATAAGTTGAGGCATATTTATGATTTATAGGAATGCCGTAAACTTTCGGAGAAGCACTCAGTTTGACCTTGCAAGCCTTTATGTATAAGGGATGAGAGTGCAGGGCTGAGGCGATTCATTTTGCATCCCCTGCAGCAGAGTGGTTTACCCACCGCCGTTTGTCTGACAGAGGATGTATAGTGGATAGAGCTACTAAGCATATCTCAGGAAAGATGATGTGCTGGCCCATTTCCAGTAGTGTTTTGAGGAGCCCAGGGAGAGCGGGGTCAAGAGTGCGGAGAGAGCAGGAGGGGATGGCAAAGACCCAAAGGGAGCATGCTCAGTTGGCTGCTCAGGGATCCTCAGAGGGTTAGGTGGGGATTGTACATGTTCAGTCGAGTGGACATCAGTGTAGTTCCTCAGTGACAGGGGATAAGGGATTTTAAAGAGACTTTCAAAGAGTGCTCTTCTCTGTCCATTTTCTTTGCAAGGATCCATTTTGATGGGCTCGAGTTCGAAACAGGGTTTGTGCTTGTGTATACCGACACGAAAGGCAGGCTAACTGAAAGGGGGGGAAGAAAAAAAAACACACCCAAACACACACCGATGTGAGACAGCTAGCAATGGCCCGCCACACCCCGTTGAGGATGTGCCGCTCACAGTCCAGCGACTCCATTCATCAAGCTAGACAGAGAGAAAAGAGAGAGCGCCAGGGAGGAAGGGAAGAGCGGAGAAGTAAACAGGCTGAGAGGTGAAAGGTAACGTTGCAAGACAACAGCAGAAGGATTGAGCGCTCGGGGACAACAGCAGGTAAAGGTAGGTAAGAACGAAACGGACAGGGGAAGCGAGGAAGGAGTGATGGAAGGAAGGAGAGGAGGGAAAGGTTTAGACGCTGCCGGGAAGGTTCCCATTAACATGGAAATCACTTCCTCTTCCCCGGCTCTCCATGGCTCACTGATGGCTCGGCAAAAAGAGAATGGCTTTAGCTCCTATTATTCTGCGTGAGGGGGCACACTGCCAGGTCAGATGAAAAAGTAACGCAAAAAAATAAAGAATTGTCAAGACAGTCCCTTTGCACCTTGTCTCCCTGCCTTTCCTGTGTGTTCTCTATAAGTAAATGACCCGGGCATTGCCGGAGAAAGTGTGATGGATTCACCTAATTTCCACAGAAGCACAAGCTTATACACCAGGAGAAGAAAAAGAAACAGGGACAGAAATGGCCCCATTTGGGGCGGTTTGATGAAGTTTTAAATTTCAACATTTTTTCCTCTGGGATGGCAGAGTGAGTTCTGAGAACGGAAACTAAGTGTGGCGAATTTAAGACCCTCTTGGATTTCCATAAGGCTGGATTGCCTGCATGTAGGTCTATTGGAAACCTGGTGTTGTATAGGATGATTACTGCACGATGAATCTCTCCTCACAGGCTGTTTGGGCTGCACGGGATTGTGGAAGAAAAGCTCATCAGGGGAGCGCTGCCCGCGGATTCCTCACAGGAGCCGCCAATTTGCTGTGGCTCTAATGTCAGTGTAAAGCCTCATTTGTTTGTGCATGTATATGTGCAGCGGAACAAGAGAGAGCGAAAGAGGGAAGAGAACAAAAAGCCACTACCCACGAGGCTGACTGACCCTGCTAGTTCAACACTCGTGCACCCGCTGGACACACAACGTATACACACACACACACACACACACACACACACACACACACACACATACACACAAGACAGTTAGTGGGATGCAGCATTCATACCCACGCAGGATAAAAGCCTAGAGGAATCTATCCAAGCAGAGCTTTGTACTGTGCCACTGTTGACTCCAGGGCAAAGGCACTGCGATGGCAGGCCTAATTGTGTGGTGTGATATGAGGAAGCCATTTCAGGAAAGGCCTTTCATGCCTCAGCGTTATCTCCCACCCTTTAGCTGGCTGCATGTACAGACTTTGCATATGTACTGTATGTGAGTGTGCATGTAAATTCCCCACATAGAGAACATACAGAATCAGCCACAGTTGTCAATAACAAATCACATACAGTCCACCCAGCCCCATACTTATCCCTTTAATGTTCAACATACATGCAGGAATATGCCTGCATACGTAAACAGGAAGGGACGCATCTGTCTGCATCATGGCGTCTGAAGACTTAAACCCTGCTTCATTCCATTTCACAGAACCCTTCAGCTCTGTGTGAGGTGAAGTGATTTTCAGCTAGCCTGATTATCACTGTCGCCATAAAGCCATTAGTTTTACTCCTCTCCTTTCTTTCCATTTGCCCCCCCCCCCCATCTCTATCCCTCCATCCTGTCGTCTCCCTCCTCCCTCCTTCACGCTTTGGTGAACTTGCCCCCAGGACTCGCTTTCATGCATTCTAAAGAGTGCCGGCCTCGTCTTCACGCGCCTGTCCAAACAATGGGCCGACGTCAGCGCGTGGGGGGCGATCATTGGGCAGGGCGACAAGACGTGGGAGGCCGTGTTGGACCGCATTGGCCTACGCGCATGTCCCTCAAGTCTGATGAGCCCATTACTAGTCCTCAAACGCACATTAGTCATGCCATTTAACTAAATTCATTATCGATGCCCTATTGAAGAGGACACAAGCTATTTTCGATATGCATTAGATTTTATCGAATGTGATGCGCCTGCTAAATAGGATATAACAGCAAATGATGTAGGCTGATAGCAGCTCTGGTGGCTGCTCGGTCTACATACGCAATTTTGTTCCACTCGTACAGTAGATTTTCGGTGCGTGCATTTGTTATTTAGAAAGAGCTATGACAACACAGAAAAGGCAACTTACAGTGCTTCCTTTGTGTTCTTTTAACATTATTTTAAGCATTAATATTGCATAACCCATGATTCATAATTTAAGAACAGTATTTGAAGAAACTTTGATGGCCAATATTAACCCCAGGAATGGAAATGATTGCCTGGCAGTGAACACGAATGTTCATTAACAATAGCAACAGTAGTTTATGGTGAGATTGTGAAAGTGGATGGTTTGACAAGTGGGATTTCTCAGCACAGACACAGTCTGCCACACTGACTAAAAATGATTGTGTGCTGAGGGTGTTGGAATAGGAACAGATGGGAGAGAGTGTGATAAGGGACACGAGGGTACCGGGTGTGTGAAGAGCACGCACACACACACACACACAGTGTGTGTGTGTGTGCGTGCTTGGGAGAGTGCGTGCGTGGGAGAGTGGGAGTCAGGAATGTGTGTGTGTGTGTGTGTGTGTGTGTGTGTGTGTGTGTGTCTGTGTGTGTTGAAGGGACAATGTATGTGTGTCTGACAGGAGATGACAAAGTCTGTCACCTCACTGTCTCCCTGTCTCCTAACCTCCGACTGATCGTGCAAGTGTGCATGAACTTGTGTATGTGTGTGGGTGTGTGTTTGTGTGTGTGTGTGTGTGTGTGTCTGTGTGCTTGTGTGTGTGACCCAAATGCGCGCGCATGTGTTGGAGGCAAAAAGCATAAAGGTAGATTCCAACAGATGCGGAAGATGCTCGCGCCACAGATAAAGACAACACATAGTACTCTTAACTCACCCCCTCATCCCTCTTTGTTGTCTGTACTCCTCTTCGCCTTTTTTTGCCTCTCATTCTCTAAAGGACATAATACCATGATTATCCCTCCTGACTTCCTCCCATTCACTCACTCCCCCGCTCCCTTTCTTGTGCATTTGTCTCCTTGTCTCCTCCGTCTCTTTGCGGTTTCCTCTATGTTCTTGGAGCCTCTTCTCACCCACTCCCTCTTTGCTTCTTCCATTGTCTCACTCTTCTGACAACTTTATCGCACCTTCCTTAGCGACTCCATCGTTTCTTTCAGGAAAAAAACACGCACACTTTAGCACAAAATAGACACACACCCACCCACACACACACACACACGCACATACACACATGGGAAGAAGTACGCTCACTTGCACTCACTGCCTCTTTCTCTCTTTCTATCTCCTCCCATTCACACTCTCTCTGTTACAGCCTCGCTTCTCCAGGGAAATGAATTAGTAATATTTATGATGAAGCCCTTTTCAAGCTACTCCCTCTATCTCTCCCCCTCTCTCTGTTTCATCTCCCTGGCGCATAAAATGACACTGATCTTATCGGCGCTACCTATGTAGTCATCTGTCAGCCCATCTATCTTTCCATCCATCAAACCGCTGGGAGAGTGATGGCTCCCTCAACGTTTTTATGTGGCACCGTTGGCAAGCCAAGGTTGTTTGGAAACCACATAAAAAAAGGGAACCAGCACCTGCGTCTCCGTCTGTGGGCTTGTCACCGAGCAGAGTTGTAGCTATTCAAACAGTTCTTGCAGGCAAAGCGGGAGAACCAAAGTTTCCCGGGCAGCACGAGTTATGAGTCTCCGGATGCGTCTGGGAGTTTCTGTGTGTGTAGTCACAAGGCAGTGATTTAACGTTTTGCCCTTTGACAGCCTACGGTTTCATTTGAGCTCCATAAAGGAGGTACAGTTGGTGTGAAGACCTCGGGGATTGGGCCAGATCACGCATCAGGTGTTGACATTTCACAGAGAAGAAGCATATGAAGAGTGACATTTCACTTTCAGATTTTTCAGACAGAAGAATGTGGTTGTGACTGAAGTTTTTAATTTAGAGGCTTTATATTAAAGTGAAGACTGTCTTGTACAAAATATTTGGAAGGAAGTGTGTTTTTAATTATTCTCTTTATGCTCCTGCAGCACTAAATGTGATAATTCTGGATTCCTCATTCACTCTACAGCACTGTTAATCATATGTTTATGCATTTAGCTATTCAATAGTTTAGATTTATGCATGAAATGTGATTTCATGGTATAAATATACAGCAGATGGATCAATGAGGAGGACAACTGAATCTCTTAACAAACTCATACTTCTTAACTGCTTGATGTACTGAATGGGTGAGATGACAATAAACTGCAACAAAGGGCTTCAGGTTTACTAACAGCCCAAGGACTTGAATGCATTTCTGAAGCAAAAATTCAATGAGCTTAAAGGGGAGGATGTGGTAAGATTCAAAGGTTTTGTGAAGTGGTACACCTTAACTGTTATGCATTAAACGTAAGCCGTGGCCTTGGAAATACAGTAGTAGCAAAGGTTTGATATTATGATGTTAAAGTCAACCTACGCACCTGACCCCAACTTTTTGGTAGAGAACAGTATCTCACATCTCACATCATATATTAACTTTACTCTGAAATAACTTGAAAATTTTGCAATTATCGGGTGAAAAACTAAGGATGTCTGGGCTCGGCTGAGTCCCCAATGTTTCAAGAGCTTAACCTCGCCTCCCGCCCTAAACCGGAGGAATAATGATGAGCTTAACATTGGTGCTTGTGTTTATAATATGGCCCATTGTTTTCTGATATATTGCAATATTATGAATCTTCAGGAACAGGAAAAACTGGGTCATGTTTATTTTTTATGTGTTTTTGATGTGAAAACCCTGTGTTTCCACCTTTTTTGCTTTTTTGTTTGAGTCGTCTTGCATATCGTTATCCTCAGGTGTCAGTTTTGAAATTGCTGAAACTCAAAGACAAAATCTGTATTTAATTTTGGTACTGTATGTAAGAGATGACAAAAAAGGCATAAAAAAAGGATATTAGCTTTTGTTGATATGATATAATATAATCTGTGGTAAACAAAAAAAAAAGGTTTTATAATGCCAATATTACATCTTGGTTATCCTCTTTAACAGACACGCTATCCTCGTAAATAACCTACTTTCCAGAGTGGTTGGAATAAAAAAGTTGTTCTTTGCATTAAATTAAATGGTCATCTTATTTTTAGGTTCACTTCCAGCCGATGCACCAGCCTCTATTTCAATTTATCCCGAAGAGAATTCAGCTGTGGAGTACACATAGCCATAAATTATTCAGCTACTGTAAACAAGGAAAAACATGTCTGAATAAATGACTACATGGAAACAAGGGTATGAAATTTCACATCAGCCCAACGACAACACTATGGCCCTACTACAAAGCTATATGATGCCATGGAAGTCCCACCATCTTAATTTCCCTATGGATTACCAGAGAGGTACAAAGTAATCTACTATGCCTATCCTGAAGCTTTGTAACAGGAAGATGATAATTTAAGATGTGATTTGATACCCAACACCCTTGTTTACTCTCAGACAATTAGCCAACCATGTATTCCACACCGCACTGCCATAATTAAGAGCTTAATCAGGCAAGGGGTTGATGTGGAATGAGACGGTAATAGAAACTCCCCTTTAGCACAATTTTTACTTCCGTCTGCCTTGTTAACTACCAGTTTGAGGGGAGCGGTGGGACACGAAAATGTACCTGTTCACAATCTGACATGTTCTCATGAAAGACAAGCCCACTGGGAAATATGCAATCCAGTGAGGATTAATGCGAAAATACAGCAGGAAAATATAGAGTCCAATGATATTTCTGTGAAAAAAGACTTCAGATAATCTTTGAATAATTTTCAGCACGACACTAAAAATGATCACTTTGTGTTTCTTAATATTTGTCACCTTAAAAGGTTCAAAAAGCGCTGCTAACTTTAAAAACTTCATTTGATAAGGATGAAAATAAAATTAAAGCTTTTCTTGCACCAAGGAACGCAGAGCTACAACATCAAAAAACACGTTGCTGTCCAAATACATTTGGAGCACGGTGTATGCCATTTGATAATGAGACCCAAAGGAAAGTGTGGTTAGAGCGTTGTGTTTGCCAATGAAGCATCTGAAAATATCCCACAAATTTGCACTTATCATTTAACCAAAAAACAACTACAATCTGTATGGTAGCCTACTTTCCCTCTGCTATGCTGCCTCCTCCAGGCATAAGAAATCCCCAGACAGCGTTCAAAACCGTACACACAACAAACTCACTTAGTTTCTGGAATCATGTTTTGGATAGGGAGAAATTCTCGGGCACTGTGAAAAGACAAGCCCACAAAGCAGGGCCTGTTTTTTTTCTCCTTGTTAAGACTATAATGTACAGCCAGTACCTGGTGCGTACGCTCCAATGTAATCCTTTCTCTCTGGTGAATGCCACAAGGAATAAGCAGTGCTGACCTTGGGAGACACGGGGGCTGGATTTGAGGGTGTCTTTTTAAAAGCCTGGGTGTGTAATTGAGTAGAGCGGCGGGGTGGCTGGCTTTGATGGTGTTCGCACAAGCACAAGGGAGCGTGAGTGCGTGGGGGAACACACAGGGAAAAAAAAAAAGGCAAGCAGAGGATCAGGGATACACACAGGCATACACAAACAAACACACAAACACTCTGGGTGTAGGCTAACATCAGTGCTTTCAATAAAGCACATACATGCAGGGACTCATCTGCAGGACCAGTGGACGCCGCAGCCGGGAGGTTTGGTAGACTGTGAGGTTTCAGAGCAGCCGCTGGCACCACAAGGCCCCTCGTCACCGAGACGTTCAGAATGAGCCCAGTTTTTACCTCCAAGAAGCCCTCAAGCCCTCGGTGCAGCCTGCTCCAAAACACCAGCTTTTTTTGGGGGGGTTCAACTCGACCAACAAACCTCCCACCTCAGGACATCATTAATTCAATTTTGTTATTAAAGCCAGCGGTATGTTCAACTAGAAACCCTCGCATCGCATGCCCATACAGCTCCTGACAGTTCACCTCTTCCTGCCACTGTCAGATGATAATTTATTTAATATTACTTTAAATCTAACATGCTATTTTTTATTTCACAGTTTATCTTTATTACAATTATATGCATTTGTGAACAGATTCATTCTATACTACAATTAGGGTTTAACAATCCACCGTTTTCATTTAGAAATAGTTTTTAAAGAGTGTGATTTTCAAATAGAAAGATTTCAGCTATAACTTACAGAACTAACAGTGTCTTAACAAGCTGTAGGAGGTGAAAGTTTTAGTCGCCTACAGTTGATTTGGCCAGCCAACTGTTCCCGACACCATCCATATAACATTCTTTCTGAGTTAGCCAAACAACTAGAAGAAACTCTTGGTTGTCTGGTTCATACAGTCTGTTGGATAATATGTATGTTGGTGTTTGTACTATGGGTTTATAAGCTGATTTTGCTGCAGAAGCCGCACAGCTCATCTGATAAAGACATAGACAGAGGGCTGCAGCTTTTTGCTGTTCAAAAGCACCATCAGAGTGGTGGGTCTTGCTGTCGAAAAATGATGGAGGTCAGAGGTTTTCAAACTGTGAGATGCACCTCCCAGGGGGGTGAAAAAGGAGAGACGTGAGGCAAAGATGCTGTGTGAGGTGAAAGGGACAGGTGAATGCCAGTGTTCTGAAATCAACTGGAAGGTAGTTATTGTAGTTTGGCTGCTGATTTGGCAGCTTATCAACACCGTCAGCAGTTGGAGCTGCAGCAGCCGATGTGACACACGGCTCATGGAGGCTATTAGGGTACTTTGAAACCCTTAGCGCCCCATTGCTACAATTTGCTTCATAATTCATTCTCCGTCTTGGAGTCATAAGTCAGTCACAACCGAACACACAGACATTATGTACGTAGTCTGAGATTCAATGTGACTTACACTTTCCAAGGATATCATTATCTCCGATATCGATCGCTAATGTATGTCCATAAATCCTGTAAGAAGTCATAGAAAAAAGAAACTCCTTGCAACTCTAGAACTTGCCTGAGAATCATCATTTTCTGAAGTTTTTTCTTTGGTTTCAAAGTAATAGTTGTCTATATAGTCTATGGTGCTTCCATGGGTTGGACACAGGCGCTACCTAGTTGTCTAGTGTAAATACATGTAATTTAATGGACAGCTGGTGGACAGAGACCATCATCAAAGGTCTGAATCTGCACCTCCAGGATTCAGAGATGTGAAGCCGTGTGAAGTTAAAGTTGGCTGCTAAAGTGCAGAGCTGTCAACAGTAACAATAGATGTCATAGATTTGTCAGACATGATTTAGTTTTGTTATTTCTCTTGATCATAAAACAATGTACCGGACTGATAGCACACTAAAACTGGCCAAATATGTAGCCGTTATCCATAAATAAGACAGCACTTTTAAATATCATGATTGAATATTATCAAGTAATTTTAAGTATACTGCTAATACCTGGGCTAAAGTGGACTTTTTCTGACAAAGGGCTGGATTGACCCCTGGGAGGATGTCAACAAGTAATTTGTGATTATGTCTGATACAAATCTATCTTGTTTAAAACTATCTTGACCACAACTACAAGCTACAACTTTATTTTTTTTATTCATATTGTATTGTTGCTTTAAAAAAAAGCAGATTACACATCTTCTTCAAATCGTTCAGCACTTACAACAATTACTTTTCCCCTGAAAGAAGTGATATATATTTCTTGTCATTCAATTTCAGTAATAATTTGACATAAAAGTAAGTGATCTTTCCCATCACCCCTTTCAATAGCCAAATAAAGTGTGATTGTACAAGAGCTATATTTTCCAGCTTCAATTCTCTTCACTTTAATTGGAATAAGGTCAGCAATTATTTTAGAAGAGAAAGTACTTGCTTAGATGAGAAATGGCATTAAGGATCACATTAAGTAAAAGATGACAAGAACACTGGCCATCAAGGTTGTTTGGTTCCCCTATTCTTTCGCAGGAGGACTAACCAGCTCGTTCTTTCGAAAGCTAATAATGGACACTCCTATATAACAAAAGAACAATTGATTAACATCAGCAATGACAACATCAGTGTACTCCATCCAACAACAGAGGCGAACATACACACAAAAGTCAGTCTTCTACAGCCAGCTCATCAGCCTCCTTCTGGATAACTAAAAGAATGATTTACAGTATAATGTCCAGCTAGGAAATTAATGTCAATTCAACCAGCAGCTGTTATGTAAATGACTAATTTGGTTTACACTAATGCAGCAGGCCACAGGAGTAAGGCCTAACTTAATTTAATTTATCAACAACATAAGTCACACAGCTCTAAAGGACGTAGACCTTCTCCAGCTATCATCTGCACTAGAATAACTTCATGACCACAAACAGAAAAATTGAGTTAAATGTAATCAAAGAGTTACTTAGGAAGCCCATTAGGTTGGCCTAAATCGAGGTGCTGTCGGATTATTTCCTAAATCTGAAAGTACGGCTGCAGTTGGAAATAGTATCTGATCTATCATTGCAGAGGCGAGTGAAATCCATGACTGAATGTTTGATGAGGCACTTTGCAGCCCTGCAGGAGTCTCCTCTGCCTGACTGCTGCTGTGAAAATCCTGACAGGACCTGCAGGTCAAAAAGGTCTGGGAACGCTTCTGCCTTCTGGTGCAAAACAAACACTGTGTTTATGCTGTTACGCGGCCTAGTGTTTGTTTTTCTCATAGTGTTCTCCATATAATGGGTACGAGAAAGTGCATACAAGCACAAATAAGTAATTAAAAGTAATTTCTGTAACTTAACAGTGACTGACAGCTCAAATCATACTGCATTGTTCTAATGAGGTAAAGCCCCACTTATCTGGGACTCAGAGAGGGGTAAAACAAACCGTAACGATGTATTTGGGAACAGCATTAGACTCCTGCATGGTGAGTGTGTGTCTGAGTGGTTGGGGTTGGGGTGGGAGGTAGTGCATACAGTGACTGTACATACGTGTGCACACAGAAAGCACATCGTGTCAATCATACAGTAATTGTTTCTATTATGTTGTGCTGCCTGTTCTATTCATGGCAGGCAGTCACTCCCTGTGGGTGGGTGCTGAGTTACTTACTCTGGGTGAAGCGTGGAGGGTTGTCATTGACGTCAGTGAGCCTGACAGTGACGGTGGTGGTCCCAGATAATCCACCCAGGTGGCCCCCCATGTCCTTGGCCTGAAGCAGGACCAGATACTGGTCCTGGGTCTCCCTGTCCATGTCAGGTACAGCCGTACGCAGAATACCTGGGGAACACACACACAAACAGTAACATGAGGGTGGCAATGAAGCATTTAAAACGGGGGAAAATAAGGTTTTTACTGTGGCAAAATGGCACCAAATGACCATAATATATCTGTGTGGGACTAAAAGGGTTTGTTGATCAATATTTATGACTCAATGATTACCAGGCACTGAACCTTCTGGCTTTCAAAATATGCTTTCTGGCCTGTGCTCTGTTTTGGAACAAAAGCTCCTTGCACATTTGGATCTCATCCAGCCCTATTCACATTTTTAAATACAGAGTATCTTGTAAAGATACAAGAGTTGTGTCACAACATCTTTTGTATCATGACAGCTTATCTCTTCACCAAGCATTTGTAGGTAATACTTTCTAATAAGGCATACTTTATAAGAGGTTTACAAGCTGTAACTAAAGACCTTATTAATGGTTAATTAATCATTTATTAATGCTTTGTGAATCAGAAACAGGCCATTTGTAATAATTACTTTTGGTCTAGCGTGCCTTGCTTTATCTCTTAATCCAGCTCTTTAACACTCTTCAACTTGATGGATTGTTGTAACGTAAAAAGCCTTTATTAATGACTTACTAACATGTATAACTACAGACCTGATGGCTAGTTACAAAGTAACAAAGTGACAGAGTTTTCCAGCGGACAAATCCAGTTGACTTCAACTTTCACTAGACACCCTATGAAGTGGTGGACTGAGAGTCTTAATAGACACTGTGACCTTTTATTAATGACTTATTAACATTCACAACAGCAGATCTGATCGCTCATTATGAACTGAGAAAGTCATGACCCTTTATTAAAGGCTTCATCAGGACTGCAGTTATACATGTTAGTAAGTCATTAATATGAGGTCATGGGTTTCTTGCTTTCCAATAAGCCATTCAGCCTGCAGTTATAAATGTTAATAAATTGTTATTTCATGGAGGTTGGTCAAGATGCCCTGCAGCTCTTTTCTAGAAGGTAACTGGTAAAACTCCATGAATTAAAGAGACAAAGTTACGCTGCAGCCAAATTTTTTATTTTTTAAACGGTCAAACAAAATGTTGTTCTTATGGTTTTTTTAGTGATAGAACTAGACTGGTACATTAACCCGGACAATATATCCAAGCCAATATTGGCTTATTGCAGATATATCAGTATATGGTGGCTGTTAAATATCAAGAAAGTTTGTCCAGCAGAGACCACTGACACTTATCAACTGTAAAATGTACCGATCAATACATATCTTGGTCACGATTATTTAAAAACCTAATTTAAGAGAACATTTTAGATTATGTTACGTATTTATGTCAAAGTAATTAAAAATAAAAAAATGCATGTCAGCTGAGACGCATTTTTTAAACTCTCACATATCAATAGTGTATCAGCCTCAGAAATCCAGTATCAGTCGGACTATAATAACTAATTTATGAAGCAATAATACATCATTCAGTAGCCATCAGTACATCCATTAGTTACCCTTTATAAATTATGCCTTATCAGAAAGTGGTGTCCACTTCTACCAAGTACTATATTTTACTCATACTCATTGTAATAATAGGACTGTATTGTTACTTAAAAACTTAATTAATGTGCAATAAACCAGTCAGTGTTGTTAGCAGTTCCTCTTTCTTTATCAGAGGTAATAAAGTCATCAAGTTGTTGTTTTGTAAAAACTCCACAGCTTCAGTCTCTGTAATTAAACTGTTTTCACTCTAATTGACAGATCAAGTTATTCTTAGATCTCTTGGACTCGTGAAGCCCTTTCAAAACCTATTGGGTAATGTCAAATCGCACTGTCATCAGGCTGACAACATGACTGCCTTTCCTGACAAGCTGACAGCTTTTCTGACTTTTTGGAGACGCTCAGTTTCCATTTGACAACGTCAATATATTACTTAATGTCCCGTTAAAGGCGCACAGAAGCACTCACACAGACACACACATATGCAAGCACAGATATGTGAAGAAGCTCATATGGAAAAAATAAATCATCCAACGCTGACAGTCAGACATGCTGACGGAGCGTAAAATCTCATTCTGTACCTCACACTTTTTAACAGCACACCAAGACGCATCACTTACACACATTCAACAGCGATCACCTCCTCTGTGTAAATGACCTCATTCTGCTACATATGATTGGATGTTTCACGCCAAGTGCCGGCTGCTCTCACAAAACATCAGCCAAAAACGCCGGCCTGGATGAGTTGGCAGCTCAAGGTGAATCACATTCAGCGCGCGATGGTTTGAATGCTAACGAACAGGCAGGAATATGTCTGGGCTTCTGAGCAGAATTCACAAGCAAACAAACTGAATATACGAGCAAATGTGCTCGCCTCCGAGTGTACATTTCGAATAAGACCTTTGGTGACGGAGCCAACGAGGCACGGGGTGATTGGAAAAGGGAGATAAAGGAGCGGAGAGAAGAGGGGAGAAGAGAGCAGACACGTTCAGAATACTAAAGCTTGTCCAAAAGCACATTGCACGGCTAATACACACTGGGTGGAATTAGGCCTATATTCCCCAATTAGCATTTCAAAAAGCGTTGAAGCTCTCTCCGCTCGCTGCAAAGGTCCTCACATGTCAAAGCAATCAATTACGAAACATTGACATTCAATGAGCAAAACACAAGTATCAGTCACCTGTGACCCATTCGGGGCAAAATGAACAGACACATGCAGGCGCGTGCTCCTACATGCAGACAAAAAACAACTTCAGTGGCCTCATCGCTAAATGCTAAGTGTTTATGTGCGCGCTGTCAATCAAAACAGCATCCAAAGCATCAGACAGTAAGAGCTTCATTTCTGAGTCAAGCAAGCACTGATTTCCCTCCAAGGGATGATGCAAAAAAAAAAAAAAAAAAAAAAAGGAATCATCATAAAAATCAAATAAATAAATAAATAAAGCACCCTCCGCCCTCGCCCTCCACTCAGCGAAAAACGCTGTGCCCTTGGGTGACATGCCACATGACACAGTGGCATATTGAGAACACACACAGCAGACAGGTCCTTTGAGCCCCCTGTAATCTGTCCTGCCTGATAGTTCACAAACCTTTGCTGACGTCTCTCTTTGAACGCACGTCTTTTTGTTTTTGCTTCATCCAGAAATAATAACATTAGGCTGTTGCTGTGTTTTGTTCGGCGCACACAGGCCCCGCCATCATGAATACATTTCTGCCAACTCACACTGGAGTGAACCGGGGAGGGAGTGTGTGTGTGTGTGTGTGTGTGTGTGTGTGTGCATCTAAGAGAGTGATTGCGTGTCGGTATTGAGAGGAGGGTGTTTGAGGGGGCACAAGAGGGAAAAGGGAAGTGGGAAAGATGGATGACTAAGTGTGACAAGAGAACGAGGGATGCACAGGGGAGAAAAGTGTTCGTTTGAATGTCCGTGTGTGGGCGTGTGTGCGTGTGTGTGGGCATGAATGTGTGTGAGTAACGGTGAAGGAGGGACGCGTTTCTCTGTTTGTGCACGCAGCTCCACATGTTCTCGGGGTGCTTAGCTCAACCTGAGTTTGCATGTTCACGCACACCTGCATGTATGTGTGTGTGTGTGTGTGTGTGTGTGTGCGCGCGCTATCGTGTCCATTCTCGCATATTCATCGCTGTGCGTGTGTGTTCGCAACTCAGGTCTGGATTCACGTGTTTGCTCATACAGTATGTGTGTTTGCACATCTTGACTATATTTGCTTTTGTGCAGCGTGTCTGCATTAGCCTTACGACATCTGCCCATCTTCTACATTTCTCCGCCCGTGTGTGTTACGGCGGGAAACACACACACACTCACAGATATATAAACACACTCACCTGTCTGGGGATCGACAGAGAAGTACTGCTGGCCCTGCACCAGTGTGTACACTAGTTTGGCGCTGTTCCCATAAGTCGGGTCATCGGCATCTGTCGCCGTCACCTGGATTATAGACGTGCCTGCAGGGAGGAGAGGCAAGGGAGGGAGGAGGGAGGAAAGGAGGAAAATACGTAGGAGAGGGCAACGCGGTGGGGATGAGAGGGAGGCGGCGCCGAAGGAAGAGAGGAAGGGTAAAAGGAGGGAAGAAGAGAAAAAAAAAGACGGACAGAGTCAAAACAAGGGAGAGCTGGAGCTAAGTGGACAGGATACAGCGTCACTAACAGAAAGCTTTATATCAAGTCAGCCTCCACTCTCCTCTCCAACTCCTTCTTTTTCAATCTCTCCCTGATGGCAGTGTGACAAATACTTCACCCCCCACCACCACCACCACACACACCCTCTCCCTGCTCTCTCCCGCTGCTCACCTTCCTATTCTCCCCCCCTCGATTCCCTCTGTCTCACTTCATTTCTCTTCATCTCCGTCTCCAATTCCCATTAGCTCCCTCTCTCAATCGGACCGTCTGTCTCTTCGACGGCCTCCATCTCGCTCTCACTCCCTTAAATCTTCTTTTACGGCTCATGGTGTGTCAATTTGGCAGGGTTTTTTTTTAGAGATTGTTGGCAAAAAATTGAAATATATGGAATACAGTAAACACATTTCATATGTAAGGTATTCATATGTGTCTATATTTATACATAAGTGCAGGGAGAACGACTATTTTCAGTGGGACCCGAGCCAGACAGGATAGGAGGAAGACAGGGAGCACCTGATGTTTTATTTCTGATCAAAGCCGTGACAGTATCATTATGGTAAAGATTGGTGGAGTGTGTGTGTGTCTGTGTGTGCAGTGGGTAGTAAAAGAGGGGAATGATCTCAAATCATGAGATCATCCTATTGGTGATCTATTTTTTGGCTTGTGACCCCTTAAAGGAAAAGCAGAGTTGGAGCCCTTTGTTATGTTTCAAATGTCTATGAGTTGTTAGCAGTTCCACCAAAGAGTGATTTCCCCTCTAAACTTCTCAGGTGGTTTCGTTTAAATAACTTGTCCAAAGAGGTCAAATTAGCCAATATTTCACAAAAAAGCTCAAATTTGAGAAAGTCCAGAGGAATTAACACAAATTCATGTGGCAGATCTTAATTTTTTTATTTCCTGTCCGATTAATCACCACCCCAGAGCTTTATGTTTTATGATCATGTGGCAGTTTGGGAGGGCACGATTGGTAACCAGATTGGGAACCACTGGACTAAACTACCAAATATTGTGTCAAATTGTTAAAATTAGCTTTACCTCAACCAACTACAACAGTACAACTCTGCATACACATGTATTAACAGTAGTCTAATAATGTCAGATATGTCAGTCTCAGGGGGTATTTTTCTGCAGAAGGAGAATCTTTACTTTTTCTGGTAAAACTTTTGCACTTATACGAGCCAGTTTAAACATCAATTATCTAAACAACTTATTTTGCAGATAAAACCAACAAAACAAAAAATGGACAAAAAAATTGTTTAAAAATCACAAATTGTGGATGGTTGTGAAACAGCTCAAGTAAGATTTAAGTCAACAAGGAAACAAGAATTAAATCAAAATTGACTCTTAAATCTCTGTGTGAAGTTTAATTATTATTATTATAATTTAATTGGCATTTCAAAGTGATTGATGTCTGAAGCTGTACGTTATGCATAATTTCACATTAAAGTACATTGATTTCTTGTTTACTAATTGCAAAAAAGAGTATACTATGACTATTAGTACTACAGCACATACTGCATACTTTTAGGGTATGGAACACAGTACGAGACAGTGAGAACAACAGAGGAGAGTGTTTGGCCACTATTTTTAATCCATACTCACTTTTGATTTCTTCCTCAATGTCACACATTTTCTAGCCAGCTAGAAAAAAACTATTACAGAACTATCTGCATTTTCTGTTTGTATTTCAAAGCACTGCTTTGCCATACCAGCTTTGCTCACAGACAGACACAGACTACAAAGTGTTTGCTATTGAATCCCTTTAAGTTTCAGGCCTTTTTTCACTATAGATATTTTAGATAAGTGCCAGGGGACATAAGTAGATAAGTAGACAGAAATGTTTCTTTTGACAGCAGTAAAAACTAATCAGACTTAGGGATCAAACAGTTATGGCTGTGAGGTTGATGCAACAAGTGCAAGGCGGAGGCAAACCTATTGGTATGCAGCCTGCCAGCCATGCTATACAGCCAGTCACACTCCACCAGGATCAAATATTCACACTGCCACGCATCTATCCGGAACGTATGTTCTTACGACAAGACATCTGTCCTCTGGTGAAAAGGAATAGGAATCGGTCCATTGTTTATATATATATATATATATGTGTGTGTGTGTGTGTATATGTGTGTGTATGTATGTATGTATACATATATGTATGTATACACACATATACATACATACTGGATTTCAATATTTATACATAAGGTTAAACTTTAAATGTGAGTCATTCTCCCAGAATGCAGATACACATCTGGCAAGATGTTTATACCCAGCCGAGTGAAACCAAGACAAAACACTTTGCAGACACAGACTGCAAGCGGGGGAACTGGCTCCGTTACACCGCACCTTGCTTCAGTGTCTCATTGCCGTAGATGAGACACCAACTCCCCCCTCTCTCCCCCCTTGCCTCACCCTTAAATGTTTCATGTAACGACTCTTTGATAGGATCCTCGCAGCAGCATCTCCCCAGTCACGCCTGCTGCAAAGCGCCTTGGTAAATATTGAATCGTCAAGTAAATATTGAATCCATGATTGACTGAACAACTCAATCTGAAGACTGAGCGGGTATTGGAAGCAGACGCTCATAAAGCAGCTGATAGGATTACTAAATAGTGCTCGTCTCAATCACTCTCCTTGGGCCCTGCCCCGGCGGGCTGCTGGCAGGGTCATTATTCTAATCTGAATTAAACAATTCAGTGCGATGGGACCTTGATGTTTGGAAAACAACCTTTAAGAGGCAGATGGCAACGACCTCAGGCCAAATTTGCTGAACTTTTCTAAACTAACCAGTTAAGGGGTGAATTATTTAAAGTAATACCCTCTTTTCTGGCAAATTCGAAAGTTTTCCTGAAAGCAATTCCTCTTGCTTTTAAAACGCAAAAGTGCTCCTCAAAGTAGAACCCATTTTCATGGTGCAGAGCGAAGTTTAAATGGAGATTAGAGTACTTTTTGTACATACAAACTGTTTCCTACAGGCACTCTGCAGTCATGCTCTGAATTACAATCATAGTCAGTTAATGTCACTCCAACATCTCACTGCAATATGAGTGCCAATATCCCCCCATCTCTGCCCTTACCTCTTATTTCATTCCTATTCCGAGCAGTCCTGTCCCATTGTACGTGCTCTTTCTACGGTCACAGAAATATTACGAGGGCACTGTGGCTGTGACATACACTGTCGCCGCTTTTCAACTGAAAATAAAATGATAATGATTTTTTTCAAAGTGGCAGATATAATAATCATCTATAATTGTAGAGGATGATTTCTCACATTTGTATGCAGCGACACCCAAATCTCTCACTACAGTTTCGCCGCTTCCGAAGAATGACTCCACTCTGGTCTCATGAATTTAGTTGATAAACTGTATTGTGGTTTTTGGGGGGTAAACATTATCTGATACACAGATGCTGCCATACATCATTGTCAACAGAAAACAGGACAGTGTTTAAACTGGAATTTCAAAACTGCACCCTCAGATTTCCTGTAGATTTTGATGCTTTACCGACTAAGGTATTCAGGGTCGACTTTTGATAGATTTGAAGGTGCTTGCCCCAGAAACCCACTTTTCTTTTTTACCATGAATGTTGTTGTGGCTAAATGCACCATTTCTGTTACGGTAAAAGCATTTAACAGTGTATTGCCTCACAAACTGATGGTTCTGTTTTCCTGACACTGGGTGCAAACATGTGGTGTGGGTGCAGACGGGTGTGACTAGGTAATTCTTGCAATTTTGGTTTGCAGTGTAATGTGGAAAAGCGATCGGAGAACATAATTAGTAAGTGGAAGACATTATATGCAGGTGGAGTCAGGGCAGACTTCAGTTATGGCCAATCATGTCAGCTCCTCATTCCGTTTAAAAGCGGTAGACATTTTCCTAATGAGCTGAGAGGAAAGTCCAGGCCGGTAGAAAACTGCTCTTCTCTGGAAAGAGCAGAGTCCCAAAGAAGCAACACAGTATACACGACTAAAATATGAATGGACAGCATACCTAAGATTATGTCTTCTTTTCATGTAGTACAATACAAGCTGTTGCTATTTGGACTGTTCTATGCTTATATTTTTGTGTACTCAATTGATTCAATATTTTGTATTCAGTAATGTCTGTGTACTATACATTTACATGCACACAATTGAGCCACAACTGTAAATACTGACATAAAAAAAAAATTAGTCTGTTTAAGCCACTTACATGATTGCATAACCTGAGCGCTCCCCATAGTAATAATAACAAAGGAATTATCATTATAATAACCCAAACTGTGCATAATTACAAGCGGCACATCGCTTAAATCTGAGACTGCAGATGGGAGGTATGTACTGTATCATTCCTGCTGCTGTGTGATGGCTACAAGTATTTAATCAACAAAAGGTAAAGGCCTCATACATCCTACAAACAGCTAGAGTGACAGTATTATTAAAAATGATCCATTAATCTAACCCATTACAGATTCTGCCTGCATTGCACTTAAATTGTGTTTCCATTTGCATTTGATTTTGGGGTTTTTGGAGAGTTCTGTGTGTGCATATCTGCCAACACCAGCCACGGAATTTTCTCTGTCTGGTCTGGGCAGGCGAAAACAGAGATACAATTTCATGCCAAAAGAGTAATAAAATTGAATAGCACCGTCTGACCTTAACTACTCCCAACAGAAAGTGGAGACCAAGTGCATTTGAGAATGCTTATAAAAGAAGGCATATACTATATGTTGTACGATGTATGATTTGCATGCGCTTTCAAAATAAATGTACACCTTATATTTCATAAAAGTCGGTTTAACACCATATGTCTGTTTCAAACTCTTTATAGAAACATTTTTATGAGGCTGAAGACTGTTAAAGGGAGGTAAAGCATGTGGCCTACATATAAAGAAACTATAGCAGCACAAACGTCCTTCACTTTGTGCTGCTTTTAGCTTGTAACTGCACTGAAAGCCCTTTAGAAACTATATCTAGGTGTTACATTCTGAAAAGGGCACCCAGGTGTCCCCAGGGTCTTGTATTTGGACTCGTGCAACATGGACACAAAGCTCTGTTGAAACTATGCAGAGGGGAATATTTCACTTTCCTTCCTCCTGCCCCTGCCAACCAGGTTGCCAAATTTCTAACATTAGTTAGAAAATGAGTGCCTTTGACTTTGCAAATGTCTGCAAGCCTTAAGACAAACACAGCAAAGATCAAATAGGCCTCCTATTAACTTATACGGACATGCACTGCTCACTTGTTCATTCATTAGACCTAGAACAGGTTAATCTCTGTTCTTACTTATTTATAATTCAGTATATTAAGCGCTATAATTTGGCAGTCGCTCCAGGCATAAGATGCTGCTTGTTTTGAATACAATATTAGTTTGGCTCAATCAAATGAAACTGTCAAGACTACAATATAAAAGTGAATTGAGCTGCACTGAATGCAAACTAGTCGAAATGTTGGTCCATTTCATTTCGCAGATGAATTTTAACCTTGTGTGTATAACTTAACCATGACTATAAGCCATAGTGCAATCGATGAAAATGTACTTGATGCTACGTCATTAGCAACCTTTACGTGCTTGTGATAATTAAGAGTTTGGCAATTTGAGAATAGAAGGCATCATTTCTAATAGCAGTCTCATCATTTATTATTTGTTAGTATGAAGATTAATGTTGAACTTCGATTCTAAAATATTTTTCTATATATCATTTATATGTAATTTAAGAGACTAACAGACAAAAACCCAGCTAATCTACTTCATCAGGACTGTGTGGGTGTGGTCTGATCAGATTTGATTGAAAGTAACCAAAATGTTGATATGCATTCGTTCATATGCGTTCATGATATCACCTTGGTCCAACTGAGCCGCACTGTCATACGAAATAACTATGGCTGTCAAATTAATGCATTCATTTGGATTTATTAATTATAAAACAATTAACCCGTTTACAATTAATGCAAGTTAATGCTTATAATGTCATTAAATCAGAGGCTCTGAGCGTCTGAGAGAGCGCTCTTAGTTTCTAAATGATAAGAGAGCACTCAGGGGGCCACTGACCAACTGGAATGAATTCACAAACCCTCTGACACCGTGTCTCACTCATTTCCAACCGGTCCGTGTGTCAATTGCGCATGTAAATAGTTAAATTAACAATGTGGTTAATGTGGTCATCACTTAAAGAAGGAGTTTGGGACTTTAACATATAAATTAATGTTACATTCAAGCCCTAACCAAACGAGTTTATACAATGCTGTCTGTGGTGACATTCCCACACTGGTGCACCAGAAACCGATGGCAGTGGCTCCGCACCAGTTCCGCACTCCAGCTTTAGGCATATGATCATAGTAATGATAAAAAGACGTGGCACGAATAAAACCCCCAAATTTTGGAAAACAGACGATCAAATTTCAGGAATTATTTTTATCAGCTGGAGGAAGCTCTGTAAAGTTGTTTTGATATTAGATGCATTATTCAGATTCCATCTTTAGCTGTTAATAAACTCTCCATCACCCAACTTTGTGTTCTGGAAACTATCCATGTTTTGAACCTACTGAAATAGAGCAGGTTTTCCCACCATACAATATCCATTTAAGGATTCATTTTGATGAAAGCTAAAAAGGCTGTGTGCAAAATTGAAATACATTGTGAGTGGAATCTTAACAGGCAGTAATGTTATAGCAGTGCTGTGTTGTATAATGGCTTTACAGCTGCAGCTGTCATCTTGAAGACATCTATGGCTACATTAACATGCTCATTGTATTTCAAAGTTAGTTCATGTCCCACTTGAAGTGCTTTTCTTAATAGGTAATTATATTACAGTTCATCTAAGGGAGCTTTTAAATTTCCAACGCTGGGTCCATTATTGGTTTAATTTAGCTACCAATAATTAATATTTTGTATTTTTCAATATTTTTTTTCAGTGTAAAGGATGTTTTTGTGCAGGCTATACAGACTACCAATTCAAAGCTGTTGAATAAAATACCTTCAGAGTATTCATCCTTCTGAGATAGGAATAATAAAACACACTGTCTAGCTGTGGACAACTGGGACATCCATCATTTTGGAGCTTGACAGCAGTGACTGGCTGGTGCTTTATTCTAAATAAACAGCAATCCAATAAAATGATTCATCCTTAGTTTGTACACAGAATGTGACTCCATAACCCGCTCAATCAAGGTAAATTCTCATCCAAGCTATTAAGTTAGTTTTTTTAATAATTTTTTCATTACTCAATCACAGCATAGAAAGGACGTGAAATGAATTTCAGATAAAGAAATATGTGTGACATGTGACAAAGATTCGTGGACCAAATTTTATCCTTCACCAAACGAGCAACTAGGAAACCTCCTCAAATCAGGGAAGTTAATTATGTTACCTAATGTTCAGCTTTGCACAAAGGTTACCTGGTCAAACTACAATAACACTACCTCCATGATTGCTTTAACCTAATCATCTTTTTGTAATGTCCTACTATTCACTGCTGTCTGGATGGCAGATGGCTTTGCGATAGCAATTTATTCATGTTATATCTGTGGAAAAGATGGAACAAATTGGGTTACTACCAACTACAGAGCAAGTCAGATCACAGTAGAAAGTTCAGATGATCATATTATGGTACAGATTTGAGCAGCTTTAAGCTTTCAACTAGTTTTTGTAAAATAATTCAGTTTTTGGTGGGTACAAGGATATAGGAAAACTATTATTATTAGAAAACTATCTGAAACTAAAAAGTTTGTTCTCTACTATGGAGCCCCAAAGTGTTCAAAATCAAGTTTATAAGTAAATAAGACATATAGTAATTACATAAACTATGATATGAACACATTAAGTAAAATATGTAACAAAACAAATACATTATTAAATTATTTAAAACACTTTTAAAACTTAATAAAATATTATGAAATTAGATTTCATTACCATTTCATTATTACTTCAACATAGCCTTTTTATTATTTATTTATTTGATGATGGCATTTTCCTCAATGACTCTTTTTGTTTCATAATGTCACTCACTCTCCCCTTTCAGCCAATCATATGTACCCTCAATCCAATGCTATAATGAAATGAAAACAGACTTTTCTAAAAAGACTTTTGAAATAAAAAAATCTATTATGAAATACAAATTATTTATATAAAAATTTATATATTTTACCATTTTTATTCATATGATAATTTATTTCATAACATATAATAATTTATTCAATATTGATCACTTTGGGGCTCCATATTCTCCTCCTTGGCCCTCAAAAAATTCTAAACCCATCGTCCCACTGC
The DNA here is from genome assembly GCA_031216445.1 of Lateolabrax maculatus. Taxonomy (NCBI): domain Eukaryota; kingdom Metazoa; phylum Chordata; class Actinopteri; order Acropomatiformes; family Lateolabracidae; genus Lateolabrax; species Lateolabrax maculatus. The sequence goes on along the minus strand of CM062203.1, from coordinate 20,202,578 downwards.
CCACCCTCCCCCCAGTACCTATATTTGCCATTTCAGGCACAGTGGCGGTGTAGGGGTCTTCGTCAAAGACAGGCGGGTTGTCGTTGATGTCCTGCACCCGAATTATGAACTGTGACGAGGGCTCCAGGGCACGGTCAGTCTGCCTGTCGGTGGCCGTGGCAACAAGACGGTACTCGTCCTTCTCCTCGCGGTCCAGTGGCTTGGTGACGTGGATGTTACCTGTCTTCTCGTCTATCACAAAGACCGAGCCCGCACCTTCGCCTCGCAGGACATACTTAGTGCGTCCATCATTCCTGTCCATGTCGGTGTGGAGCTAGTTGAGAGGGAATGGTAAGGGGGGTAAAGAGAATGGAAAAAAAGCATGAAAGAAAGACAAAATGGAAACAAGAAAGAAAAAAGGAAAAGGGAAAAGGGAAAAGGGGGTAAACAGAAAGTGGAAGGATGTGAGAGGTAAGGACAGACAAGAGTAAACCGCAGTTAAAAATTAAGTTTGTTTTTTCAAGACAGGCAGTGAAGACAAAACAAGCAGATTATCCTCTGCATGCCTCCAGGATATAATGAATTTAAACAGAGGCAGACAAAAGAAATACACACAATACCTCCCTCTCTCACACACACACACACTAACACTTTCCTCCCATTGTACTGTGTCTCCTCTCTCTATTCCTGCATTATGAGCAGTTATGAACCAGGATCTCCTTAATCTCAATGATATCCAGAACACATACTCTGCCGCTCACTCTTAAAGCCTCTTTTCACTTCCCAGCAGCTGTGGATGGCAAGAGTTTACTAGTCTGTGCACATGCAGTGCCCCGGCTATTTAATGAAGCACCAATTCAAAAGAATAATGAACAGTAGGCCAATCACTTATTCCTTAACTAATAGGTGTGTATGAGGGAGAGTGGAGGGGTGCATAGCAGTGGGACATGCTGTATCGATCACAGCCCTATGTTGAGCTTTATTGGATCAGCGCCTGGCGGGATGGCAGAGCAGCGGCGCAACCAGCGTCCTCTCATGCAGGGAGAGGTAATATCAGGGAAGGCTCCACACTGTCCTCTGTCCCCGACGAGAGAGACGCCAGCGGGATGCGCCCAGCACATCAAGATTCAATCTCATTACCCCTTACCTACGTGGATTGAATAGCAACTGTGACCCAAAAAAAAAAAAAAAAAAGAGTGCTAAATTATCCCTCGCTCGCGAGAAAGTGTGACATTGTGGCTTTAGACGAGGAGAAGAGCGGAGAGCCGGCCGGGGAGAGGGATGGGGGTTTAGCTCAGGAAGGCATTGTTGCGTGGCAACAGCTAAGCACATTTGCAAAATGAAATGAGAATGGATACTGTGAATCGAAATGTTCATTTACTTTGGGGATCGCCATTTTTCAAGGGGGGAAATAGCATGGATACGGCAGCTTTCCGGGGGGTAAACGATAAGAACGGGTGTTGACAAGGTTGTTTATAGCTAAGAAAGCAATCAGAAGTTCAGACTGTCTGATGGCTAAAACTGCGAGAACAATTTGGCACAAAGTCAAAAGTTAAACAACACTTCACCTTCAAAAGATCCCTTTATTTTAATGACAATGCAAATTGGAAGATTTGAAAGCACCCTCTAGTCGACATAGAGAGTGTTGTGTGGGAACAGCATGCACTTAGGAAACGAGAAACAGTGTTCTGGAGTCAGTTCTCTGTGTCCGTGCACTGTGACTGTCACTGTGTAATGTGACTGAATTATCTTCGATCTGTTCATGCCACAGCTGGCTTCATGCTATCTCTGTTTCTGACGTTAGAACTATTGAAACCATAACTAAAGTGTGTTAAAGTGGTGCTTCACCTGAAAACTTACTACTTGCAGACTATTTTTCCATCGTTCAGAGCGTGAGCTTCGCTAAGGAAGCCATGTTTTTAACCATTTTGGTAAATTATACTGAGTATGCAGACATAGACACAGGGGAATGAATTATGGTTCAGAGGTGCAATGAAAATGTTCTATTGACAGTTTGATATTTTTGCACCTTTTTTGCCCACGTTCAATGCCCGTCAGTTCAAACCCTCTTTGTCAACAGGCCTTTTTCACAGCAGACATTTTGACTTGTCATAGTAGGAACTAATGACATTAATGATGGCTCTGTTTTATTCAAGTGCCCCAGTAGGTCAGACAGCCAGCCAGCATGCAGATACCAGAACCCTGAAACCGAAGCTGCAAATTGACATTTAACCATCATTCATTTATTATTTACATCTGTGTTCTTCCTGCTGTGACACGCCAAAGTGTATTCTGGGGAAAAAGGCTGTACCTGCCATAACCACCCTGTCCAGCAGCTGTCCCCTGCTCTTCCTACCCTCCTCAGTCATATGATCAGCACCTGTCTGCACACTTGCCTCTCATTCCCCTTAATCAGTCAGTTTCATTGACAATCTGGCAGAGGGCTGGTGTTCTGTCTAATCAATATATCCCTTTTCACTGGCTGTTGTTTTGAGCTCATGCAACACCTACACGAACTCTGACAAGGCTTAATATATATGGCACTATTAGGACCTGGCCATATAAATTGAAATAAAATTTCAAAGACGGACTGCATTGATGCGTGGCATCCACATAGATCCAAGAATCAATCTCCAGTGATCACTTGTGATCAGATTTCACTGCCTAGCTCCAATATGTGTTAGTGCACCATCTATAGTTATAGTCAAGTAGACAAATGACCTCCCCGTGCACCTCTTACAGGCAGCCCTGGTACAATATACAAACCTGGCAGAGGCAGCGTTCGCAAACATTCAGGCAAACTGGTGGAATTCTCGATTTCACTTTACTTCAAAACGACACGAGGAAATTGTTTGCAATCAACACAAGGCAAGCAAAACAGAGTGAGCTTAAAAAGCTCAGCCTGAAAGCACCAGTGAGGTCAAAAACGAAAACAAAAAACCCACCACCCATCACCTTCCATAGAGAAATCTAGATGCACACAGTTGGTACCTGTGCACCTGTGTAGGTTCACAGGTTTTGTTACTGTAACAAATTGTGTACTGCTGCAGCCAGGGTCACACCAGTTCACTGAAAAGCGTGTACATTTTGACCTACGCTGAGATCCCTCTCATCCTCCATCTTCTGCGGAGGCCAACTGGGGCCAATTGGCCAAAAACACCCGGCTGGTCAGGACCACCACAGGAGCCCGGTTCTTCACTCTCCTGAACGAAGAGCCATTAACAATCAAAGTCTTAACGGCCCTGCAGCTTAACGAGGGGACTTAACGAGTTTCTTAATGAAGCCCCGGCCATCATTACCGCAGTGAGTGGTGGCAGCGCTGATTGAAAGCACTGCTCAGAGTCATTCTGGAGCAAGAGAGCCCAGCCTAAGGAAACCAAATCCATTTAAGGCTGACCTCTCACCCTTATCTGCTCCCCCAAGATTAATAGGAAAGGATAATAAGGAAAACGCACTTAACCAAATATAATGGCTATGCATATTTCATGGCTACAGAGGTGGTGCACCTTTGGAATATCTTTCAGCCACGTGTCAGTGTGCAAAAACATCCAAACAATATTATAACACAACTGGCTATCATCATATTTCACATCCGCTTAACTTGAATAATATGACACCTCATAACTCCTGCATTTCATATCGCCCCTGATATACCATCAAATATATCAAGAGCCAAACAATATGAAGCCACTGGCCACAAAAGCCAAATTTACTGATGTGTCACCCCTGCTTGGAGTGATTTCAGCCTGATAAGCTGCCATTTCCATTTATTCCTGGCGTCAGCTGTGTATGCAACACCCAGCCTTCTCAGACTCCTAAATCTCTTCAATTACTTATATTATCATAAGGTAATATGCTTATACTCATATACTCAATTTCACATTTTTGCAATAACCATAAATCATGAAGCGAGGAGGAAAAGCACTCCCTGCCAACCTCTAAATCACTTAAATAACTAATATCCCATATACACAATTTCACATTTCTGGCGCACAATAAATCATAAAAACACCAGGAAAATGTGTTTTTTTCCCACAGCTGTGCATTAGCCTAATGAATGTGGATGTTTTCCCCCACAAATGCAGCGTGTTTTTGTGTGTGTCTAGCTGCTGTGCCTGTGTGAGGCTGAAAGGGAGTTAAGGTTACAGTAGCAGGAAAAATGACAAACTGTGGGAAATCAGAATGCCAACAGGCGTAGAGCAGCAGTGCAGGGCGCCGCCGAGCCCTGCAATTGGCAGCAAGGTTCAATTCCCCAAACACATCAGGGAGAGTTTGCAAGGGCACACAGGCAGGAGTGAGAATATCCACCAATCTCAGCTGCAAGCCTGTGGAGGAGGGGAAGCTATTCATCTTGTGTGTGGCGACTTCAAAAGAACCGGAGGCCTATAAGACGACCGCGAAACCCCACCGGCCAGTCAAATTCCACAACAAGGCAGGGTGGAGGTATTGCCGCGCCCTGGGACTGAGCCAGCCCTTTAATATCAGCCAGGGAGTGTCAAGCAGGGCAGAGGGGAGAGGGTCAGCCAATCGATTTGCAGCAGGCCCACCAATTCAGAGAGATGTCAGAAGAAACAGGCCGATCAGGGAAAAACGGCAGCAAAATTAATTTGGGACAGGGCCCACATGAGTTCAGAGAGCCTGTTTGATATGAGACTGTGCCTTGTGGCCAGACTACCTACCACTGAGATATCATTAGTTTTGATTGAGGGTTATTTTAAGTGATTGTGTGCGTGCGTGCCTTATACTATACGTGAACATTTTAACAACAGTCTTTTTCGGGTGACTGTTTGTGTGTGTGCGTGTGTGTGTGTGTGTGTGTGTGTGTGTGTGTGTTGGCCACGGTAACTTTAAAGAAAGAGGTATAATGACTCTGAATCTCCTTCTGCCCTGGCTGCACCTCCACTTGGCACAGTCATTGCACAGAGTGGACAAGGAGCCAAGGCGTGACTAAGAATATGTGTGCGTGTCTGTGTGTGTGTGTCTGTGTGTGTGAGTGTGTGTGTGTGTGTCTGCCGGTGTACTTTGTGTGTGCCAGTGAGTGCCGGCGGTGCCTGACCTGGAGAGAGCAGAAACAGTTGAGAGCAGGCCAGGAAGTGTTGGGCGGTTAATAGAGCACAGCACAAAGCTGAGGCCAACATCCACACAGCGACTTATAATTAAAGTCAACAACTCTCTGGGCTAGCTGTGATCATCTCTGTCATCGTCAGATGTCTACGCTCTCGCTCCCATCTGGAGAGCAATGGATCCCCGTCTGGGCCTCGGAGAGCGAGATACAGCACACACCTACACGCACATGTACACACACAAACAAGTGTGTGGACACAGGTGTAGAAGGCTAGTGCGGGGGGGGGGTCAATTGACTGCATCAATACAATTCGTATTTAAGGGGTAAGGGGCTGTATAAAGTGACGGTGTTGGGAAAGAGGCTGAGCCTCTGTCCCTTATTATCTCAACTTACCCTCTATTTTAAACTAACTACTTAAATGCCACAAAATCCGTTTAACATACCCACCAAATTGTATTTTAGAAGAGAAACAAGTGACATTTTATTTTTAAATTCCTGACTAATTTTCAGTTGAACAACATATTTCAAAAAACAAAAACTTATTTGGGGTAAATAGGAATTTCCTTGAAAGAAAAGCTTAATTATACCAATGTAAATATGCATCAATTACTTATTTATTATTAGATATACCTACAATTCATTCAATAAATGTATTGGAAGTGTACCAATTCAGCACTGAGATTTACTGTTTCCTATTATTGCTGCCAAATTCTTAAATCAAGAGCTACTTAATCAAGGGTTATTGCCACTGTCACTGAATGAGTAAAACCAAGCACAGGCACCAGACCAAATTCCTAAATAATAAACATAAAGTTGAATGATATGAAACGATGTTTGATGATCTGAAAAGTATCAGATCAAATATCTGTCGGCCTGTCTGTCATAACTACATCAAGTACATAATCAAACTTTGTTGGATACTCAAGGGGGGCTCGATAATAATAACTTGCATATGGTCCCTAATAAGTCACTGATTATATCAATGGGAATACATTATACTGTCATTGTTTTGCACTTGTTTCTCACCCTGTCAGACTTGTAGCGATTACTGTGGTGTGCATAATGTTAAAATAACAGATAGAAATTATGAAAAAATCTGAAAAAAGATTCAAGTTAAAATTTCTTTACCACAATTCCAATAAATACCAATAAATTGCCATGATGTGAAAACACTCCCTACTATGCTAAAACAACCCATTATAATCATATACAACATAACCACAACCATACAAAGTATGCAAATAGTGCTATAGTGTTTCTCACAGGTGTGACACACATACACGCATCCACACGCATGCAGATGTCCATGCTCCCTTTCGGCTGCTCGATTCTGCTCTCTAATCAATGCAGACACACATAACGAAAACACCTTCCAATTATGCAGAGGCACTCTAACATACCCCCCCCCCCCCCCCCCAAAACAGAAGCAGAAACCAAGCAGCCTCAGAGGAGCACTTGTGACTTCAGAAGACAGACCTTTGTACTGTGACAAGTTTTAAATTCTGTCTGAACTTTCAATCAAACCCTTTTCTCACAGCGAACGTGAGGGGAAATTCCGTTTTGTTCTGCAGTCATAGTTAAATGTCAGACAGTATTGAAAACAGTCTCCTCTCGCCTCCCTGTCTGTTTGTCTAGCAGCGAGATACGGTTTAAATACGTCACGAGGAGCAGCAGTTAATTGTTTAGCATTGATCCGCCATTGATTCAGCATTGAAGTCTGGCTGGCGTCGATTGCCTCTTTAATTCAGTTGTGGTGTGGATATGTTGCCCTGTTCTCGTTTGATCTAATTCAGTCTGCCTCTGGAGGGCACACTGTGTGGCCTCCACTTTAACACACACACACATAAACACACACACACACACACTAACACACACACATAAACACACAGACTGCAAAATCTCTCTCTGTCACACTCGCACACACTTCCTCCCACTCGTGCACTTCCTAACAGAACATTCATTATTCATCATTATTAGACTTTTCCTTTAGCACCATAAGCTGTTCAATGCATCTCGCCACTGTTCTCTTCCTCCGCAATACATTATTCAGGACAAAACTGTGCTTTTAGCCTCAGAGTATGCAAATTCCACTTTTGATTATCATAATCAGCTGATGTTTGAGAGGGAGTGAGTGTGTGTGTGTGGCTGCTCGTCGGGTGATTGTTTGTATTTTACTGCTTCAGTGCTCCAGTCTGGTGGTGTATACTTCACATCATATTTTTAGCCGAAGGAGACGAGCTTGGAAAAGGCCACTGGAGGCTTAACTCACTGCTGTACATTTAAAGGGCAAATCGCCCACATATATGCCACCGCGTGCCACCGCCAAGAGGAACGCTTTTACCAAAAGTCTGTGTATTTGTGTGTGTGTGTGTCTGTGTGTGTGAAGGAAAAAAAGCAGTGTGTAATAATGAAAGAGAATTTCAAGCACTGTTTATTATCTTTTTCATGACATTATTAGTATCGAGCTTTTGTGAAAAGGGATTTTTTTCCCTTTTTTTTGTACAAATGAACAAGTTGTGTAAAACTATGATAAA